>CM073759.1:75680104-76280104 GCA_037127475.1 Arma custos
CATAATTATCCCAATAAAGAATAGATGAGATCAAATAAGAGGGGAAAAATGCTCCTGGCTGAGGTCAGAAAAAAAATCTTTTAAAGAGGGAGAACTGTTAATTCGACCCACATTGCAGGTCTTCTTCAGGGAAAAATATAAGAAAACAGACAAATTATAATGATATATAGTTAATAAAAATACACATAGGCATCAAGGGGTATGAGAGATAAAAATAAAGATGGGGAACTCTTTTATATAAATATAAAAACAGAGGGAATGATTACAGAGTACTATGAAATATGTAATTAATAAAGAACCATAAATTAATCTAATGAATGGTATTTAAAAATGAGAGAGATGGTGGAATACGCAGAGAAATAATATGAATATAAATGATACAGAAAAGCTTTTTGGTAAAATATTGTAAAGGGTACATTTATAAAATAAATAATAGAAATGTTGTTGGACATTTCTAGATATCTGTGTCATCTTCATTTTTATCACTCATATCCTTTGATGTCTATTTGTGTTTTATTATTTACTATGTATCATTTTAATCTGTCTGTATCTTGTATATGATTCTGTCCCTGAAGGAGACCTGCAATGTGGGTCGAAACGTTGGCTTGCAAATAAATAGTTCTCCTATTTAAAATATTTTTTTTAGATCTCCGCCCGGACCATTTTCTTCCTATAGTATATAAGGTCATTCAATACAAAAAAATAAAAATAATAAGATCAAATACTTTTTAAAATTCTTGAAAAATTAATACTAAAACGTATCAACAAACTTCTTTAATACGCATCTTCTTATAGACAATCTATTTGGTTTCTAGGATCACTATTTTATACTTGACCTATTAAGAACACAATACAGACTTTTATGACTGATTTCTTCATAGAAATAAAGCTTACAGGTATGCTTGCTTATAACAGATACTGAAAAAACATTTGACATTAATATTTAATTAATTATATTTAAATTTGAATAATCAAATTTGTTCAAATTGTTTTGCTTAAAAATAAACACATCAAGCTTCAACCTAATTTCTATTAATTAATGATCGACAGTATTCTTGACTATTCCCAACATTATTTAATTTGGCTTTATCCGACTTCCATAAGGACATCCCATATAACGAGGCCATTTGACGCTGATGACACAGCTGTATATACATATTCCTATAGAATAGTTAACAATAGTCAATTAAACAATAGATAATGAACAAATATTGTCTAACATAGAAGGTATAAAATTATTCCGAAAAATCTGAAACTTTTCTATTTTTCTTTTCTTATTCATACACCTATCTACCTTGCGGTGTACATTTTTTCATATGGAGCGCTACTTGTCTCTGTCAAGGGCTGCCTCCTGGCTGTCGCCCTTCCAATCCCTTTTTCTTTAAGTATATTTTGGAGGTTATTCTTCCAGGTCACTCTTGGCCTTCCCCTGGGTCTTTTTCCTGTAGCACTAACCTCCATAGCTTTCTTCGCTGTCCGGCAGTCATCCATCCTCATTACATGTCCTAACCATCGAAGCTGTCCTTCCTCGATTATCTGATTAAGGGGTTCAATTTTTAGTCTAGTCCTTATCGTCTTGTTTTGTATCCGGTCCCTCTTGGTCTTCCCCTCTATTTTCCTCAGGTACCGCATTTCTATGCTTTGGAGTCGGCTCCGATCACACTGCTTTAGGGCCCAGGATTCACTTCCATAAGTGAGAATAGGAACATATGGCGAGCGGCAAACACCCAATTTTGTTTCTTTTGTGACTTCTTTCTTACTTAAAAACTTTTTATTTATAGAAGAAAACATCCTTCCTGAAGTGGCAATTCTCGCGCTGATTTCATCATTCAATTTTCCATTCTCACTCTTGGTCACACATCCAAATACTTAAAGGTGTGGACTGTTGAATAGACTTCCCCTTAATTTGAATATTCATTTTCTTTTTCGTTCTGGATATTAGCAAACATTTGGTTTTGGAATTACTAATAACCATATTTCTCTTTGCCAATTCTTCTGTCCAGACATCTAAATTTTCCAGTAGCTTTTCTTCATTGCCAGCGATTATTACAATGTCGTAAGCAAAGGCAAGCGATGTACAGTATATAGGTTGTGACTTCCAATATCCAAGTAGTGTCTCCTTGGTTCACCGCTTGCATTCTTTGATGGCATCATCCTTGAGGGTAATAAAATATAGAGGGCTCCATATGTCTCTCTGCTTGACCCCCATTGTGGTGACAAACTCAGCGGATGTATGATGGGACGTTCGTACATAATTTCTGTATGTTTTATAGAATGATTTAATTCTTTGTATTAGAGCTTCAGGCTCGTATCTTGGAATGTATAGCTCATTCTAAGGTACCCAGTCAAATGTTTTTTCCAAGTCTATAAAACATTGGTAGACCTCTTTGTCGTATTCGATGAATTTCTCACATGTTTGGCGTAACGGAAAAAATGTAGTCTTGAGTAATCCTGCCACTAACACTAGGAAGCCGCTCTGCTCCTCCTCCATTTGATCTTCTATCTCTTTCCTCAATCTTGTTTATAGAATACTTGATTATATTTTTCCTAGAACACTTAGCAATGAAATTCCTCTGTGATTAGCACATTCTCTTGTATCACAATTCTTGAAGATTGGGGTAATTATTTACATTTCCCAATCCTTCGGAATCTCCTTATCCTTCCAAGCCAGCTCTAATACTCTGAAGAGTAATTTATCTCCTGCTTCCCCTATGTAATTAAGCATCTCAGGTGTTATTCCATCATGACCTGCTGCCTTTCCCATCTTCATCTTTTCCAGTGCGTCCCACATTTCCTCTTTTTCTATCAGATCATCTTCCCCTTGTTGCAATTCAGTACTATCTTGATTTTTCTCGGGTTCCTGGTTCCTAAATCTCCCATCTAGTAACTCCTTAAATTACTCTCTCTATGTTTCTAGTATTTGTTTCGCTTCACTTATTATTTACCCGTGTAAGACTTTATAAACTTTATAGGACATCTTGATCATTCCTCATGTCTTTCAGAACTTTATAAAAAAGTTTCTGATTTCCCTTTGCTTGTTCCTCCTTAAACTCTCCAAATTCTTTCCAAGTGTTCTCTTTTTCCTGAAACACCATTTCCTTAACTTTATTTCTCTGCAGTTTATATATTTCATATTTTTCCTGATTCTTTTGTCCCAAATAGCTTCTCCAATGGTGTTTCTTCTTTCTCACTCCCTCCCTCAAATCCTGCGTCCAGCATCTAGCCTTTTTCCTTCTATCACTGCTGCACTTCTCCTTCCCACATCCCGCCTCGGCTGTAGTCAGGATCACTGTCTTAAAGTTTGTACTTGCTTCCTCCAACTCATCAGTAAATTGCCCCGTGCCCAGTCACTATCTTTATCCTTCCACCTCGTCAGCAGCAAATTCCTTCTGTACATCTTTATTTCTCAATTGAAATTCCTTAATTTTCTCCGTGTTATTCTTATGTTTTCTTACCTTTACTTCGTATATGTGGCTTGGGCACACTCATGCTAACCACGAGCATGTAGTGGTCACTTCCGATTTCGGGATCTCGTTTTACTCTCTCATCTATAGCTCTGGGAAGCAATTTTCATTCCACTATTATATATTAAAAAAACACAGTATATATACTGGCTAAACTATCTGCTAAAGTGATAACTTGAATGGGTCATACCATCTGACCGTCTCAGGAAGTAGGAGATCATTATTATCCTTTCTGTCACATCTCTGAAGCCACTTAAGGTAGGTGCAGTTACCTGAAGGAGGCAGCCCCTACGCTGCGTTAGAAGTCTGTGGGCGAATCCCTCACATCTCCGAATCCAAATGATTAAAAGAAACATAAGGAAGGAAGCTGGATTGTGTTATATGGCTACGACTAGGCTAGGACACGGAACAACAAAATATGGAACATGGAACGTAAGGGGTTTGATCGGAAAAGAGATGGAGCTGGTGTAGGAAATGGAGAGGACTTCATCTAAGATAATGGGGATCACCGAAATAAAGATGAAGGGAACAGGCTGCATAGATGCTGGTAATGGCCATTTATTGAATTATTCCGGAGTAGCAATACACGAGAGAACCAAAGCAGGAGTAGCATTTCTTATACACAGAAACTTTAAAAGGAAAATTGTTGTTTGGAGGAGCGTTAGTGATAGGATACTAATTCTGATCCTGAACGATCAAGAAACCAAGGAAAAGTGGTCGTTAATAGTTGTGTTGTAATAAGGTAAATCTTATAATCTTATAAATAAATCTGTAAATGATACATGTATTGATTATTGTTTAAGTGTAGTCAAAGCTGTAGTCGTGACAACGGCAAGTCTCAGATTGTGAGTTGTATCAAATCAATGTGTTTTGTGAAAATAAAACTAACAGTTTAACAGAAGGATATTTGTTATTTCGTTTAAACCATTTCAACATGGTAGCAGAGCGTGGTTAAAGAGGTCCGTGGTTAAAGAGGTCCGTGGTTTAAAGAAAAACTCAGTGTGTTACGTAAAAATACAGTGCAATGAAGATTTATAATTACGTTTGAGATTCGAGGTTAGGTTGACCGGCGTGCAACGAAAATAACTGTCGTGAAAATACATTTATTATCTTCAAAATGGCTAAACAAGCAAAAATAGAAGATATTACGATACCTATTTTTGATGGTGCAAACTATTCAAGCTGGAAATTAAGGTTGATAACTTTGTTAGAATACAAAGAATGCCACGAGGTCGTCATTGTCAAAAATGAAGATGCAGAAGCGGTATGGAAAAAGAAAGATTTAAAAGCAAGGATTATAATAATGAGTACAATCTCAGATAAACATCTGGAATATATTAGTGAATGCAAAACAGCATATGAAATGTTAAAGAAGTTTGACAAGATGTATTTAACACAGTCTACCGGTATGCAAATAATATGTAGAGGAAAAATTGAAGAGATCAGATTAAAAAATTACAATACAGTAGAAGATTTTTTTGTTGATTTCGAGAAAATAATAAATGAGTTCAAAGTGGCTGGAGGAAATAGATGAACAAGAGAAGTTAAGATACCTACTCAGAGCACTTCCACCAAACTATAGTTATATTGGAGATTTTCTTGATGTGATTCCAGAAGAACAAAGAACACTAGATTATGTATGTTCTAAAATTAAAGAGAAAAATATGGTCACTAATGACTCAGACAAGAAAAATAATGTTAGTACATTTGCAACCAAAACAATAGCTAAATGCTTTATCTGTGGAAAGACTGGTCATCTCAAAAAAGATTGCTGGCACTGTCAGAGATATAATCAAGGACAACAAAGTGTGAGAGGTCAGCAACGACTACACAGAGGTTACAACAGAGGTGGATTCTACAGAGGTCATAGCCGAGGAAGAGGTCTAAATCAGAATCAAGGTCAGTTCAGTGAATCTTCAAACAACTTCTCATCGGAGACATGGACAGCTGAAGTATGTAATCCGGAAGTAAATCAGGTACGGGGGTGTATTAAATCAGAAGAATGTTGTAATAACTGTGAAATTAATTGGCTTTTAGATAGTGGGTATACCGACTATATAATAAATAATGATAAATATTTTTATAACTCTATATGTTTGAAAAGTCCTGTTAATGTAAAGCTGCCAGATGGCAAAATGTTAAAAGCTACCAAAGTAGGTACTGTCAAGATTTATTTTAAGAACTATTATAACCAAAAACATGTAGATTTAAAAAATGTTTATTTTGTTGAAGGTATGAGGCAAAATTTGTTAAGTTTTTCAAAAATAACTAAAAGTTGCACAATAATAGCTAAAAATGAATATGCAAAAATTTATAATGGTCTTAAAGAATTAATAGTTATTGCTGATAAAATAAATAATTTGTATTGCATAAAAAGTTTTGTAACAAAAAATGAAATGTATGCACATTCAGTAAATTTAACTAAGAAAGAGAAATGGCATAGGGCACTTGGTCATGTAAATTTTCAATATTTAAATAAATTAGTAAATAATAAATTAGTAGACGGTTTGCCTGATAAGATTGAAAGCGCGGAAATGAAATGTTCAAATTGCATTAAAAGTAAAATGACTTATGTGCCTTTTGAAAATAATAGAACAAAGACTAGTGAAGTTTTAGAATTAATTCATACTGATTTGAACGGTCCACATAACACAACTGGTTATGGCGGAGAAAAATACTTTCTCACATTCATTGATGACTATAGTAAATGCACAAGGATATTTTGTATTAAAAGTAAAACTGAAGTTGCTAGTTGTTTTATAGAATTTGTAAATTTAATAGAAAACAAATTAAACAAAAGAGTTAAGAAAATCCAGTGTGACAATGGCAAAGAATACTTAAACAAGGATATTTATAATTTTATAAGGCAAAAAGGTATAGAGTTATTACCATGTCCACCCTACGTCCATGAATTAAATGGAGTAGCGGAAAGATATAATGGATCTGCTATGGACATAGGTAGGTGTTTAATGAGAGAAGCTAAAATTCACAGAAGATATTGGCCTGAAGCTATAAAAACAGCAGCATATTTAATAAATCGAACAATTTCAAATACAGTAGAAAATAAAACTCCTTATGAGATATTTTTCAAAATAAAACCAAATGTCGAGCATTTAAAAATTTATGGAAGTAGGGCTTTTGTCAGGGTACCAGAAGTTTTAAGAAAAAGCAAATGGGATGATAAAGCACAAGAAGGAGTTTTAGTAGGATATAATGAAAACAGTTATCGAGTTCTATTAAATAATAAAATAATTAATGCTAGGCACGTACAGGTAGTCGAAGAAAATACTGAACTCATTAGCTTAGAAAAACTGGATGATAAGAAAGACACAGATTTAGAAGTTGACCAAACTTCAAATGATATAGTTGAAACAAATTATGAAAGTGATGGAAATTATGTAGATGGAGATGAGACTAATTCTAAAAATGCTTTGAAGGATTTAAATGTAAATGATAGTAATGACAAGGATATAGTAGGATCGCAAAAAAGACAGATAATTCCAGTTTCAAGATATGGTAAACCAGTTTCACATTTTATATATGTTAACCATATTGATGCAAATGTACCAAATACATTTGAGGAGGCGATAAACTCCAATGATCATAAACAATCGAAAATGTCAATGGACCAGGAAATAAATAGCTTAAATAAAAATAATACTTGGCAAGTTGTTGAAAAGCCAAAAGATAAAAGGATTATTGATGTAAAGTGGGTTTTTAGAAGAAAAAACAATAATGATTATAAAGCTAGATTAGTTGTAAGAGGATTCCAGCAAAATGATTACACCGAAAATGTTTACTCACCAGTAGGAAAAATGCAAACATTGAAAATTTTATTGTCATACAGTTGTAAAAGTAATTTATTTGTAGAACAGATAGATGTAGAGGCAGCCTTTTTAAATGCACATATTAAGTCAGAAGTATATGTAAATCAACCGGAAGGTTATCAAACTGACAACAATAAAGTTTACAAATTGCAAAAAGCACTCTATGGTCTCAAAGAAAGTCCTAGAGTGTGGTATGAGTGTTTTAAAAATTTTATTTTAACACTGAATTTTGTTAGAAGTTACTATGATTACTGTTTATATGTTAATAGAGCAGGCAAAGATCCAATATACATATTAATATTTGTTGATGATCTTTTAATTTGTTGTAAAGATAAAAATAAAATTGAAGAAGTAAAAACTAGTTTAATGAAAAGATTTGCAATGAAAGACTTGGGAAAAATTAAAAGCTATATAGGCATAGATATTGATTATAGTGATGATAGAAGTAAAATGACTCTAAACCAAACAAAATATATTGAATCTTTGGCTGCAAAATATGATCTGAAAAATACTAAGTTGTATGATACTCCAATGGAAACAAACTTAAAATTAGAACAAACTAGAGAAGTATATGAAAGAATAAAGTACAGAAATATAATAGGTGAATTATTGTATATTAGTACAGGCACAAGGCCAGATGTAGCATATAGTGTTAATTATTTAAGTAGATACCAAAGTTGTTATAACCAAACACATTACAAATATGCAATAAGAACCTTGAAATATTTGTATAAAACTAAGGATCTAAAGTTAACATACTATGATAATATGGATGCTGAAATATTAGATTGTATGGTAGATTCTGACTATGCAGGAGATAATGTGGATAGAAAATCCACTACTGGTTTTATTGTAAAATTATTTGGAAACTTAATTTTTTGGAAAACACGTAAACAACTCAACTTTAGCAGAGTATACTGCTATGTCAGAGGCAGTGACTGAAATACTTTTTATTAGGAACTTGCTTAGTGAATCATTCAATGTAAAATTTTGTGATCCAATAAAATTGTATGTAGATAACTCAGGTGCAATAGCAATCGCTAAATACGGCAACTTTACAAAAAATTCAAAGCACATCGAAGTGCAGTATCATTATATAAATGAGAACTATGGAAATAAAATAATTGATATTGTAAAAATTGATACAAAATGTAATTTGGCAGACATGTTAACTTAAAGCTTGGATAAGACAAAATTATTGAAGAACAGATTAGAATTAAGTTTGATTTAGTTATAAGATTATAAATTTAAGGAGGTGTGTTGTAATAAGGTAAATCTTATAATCTTATAAATAAATCTGTAAATGATACATGTATTGATTATTGTTTAAGTGTAGTCAAAGCTGTAGTCGTGATAACGGCAAGTCTCAGATTGTGAGTTGTATCAAATCAATGTGTTTTGTAAAAATAAAACTAACAGTTTAACAGAAGGATATTTGTTATTTCGTTTAAACCATTTCAACAAGTTGCATGCGGACCAAATCAGAAGATAAGGTGTTTAAAACATTGCAGAATGAAATGGACGATGAAGATGGGAACATAATGCTGCTGGAGGACTTGAACGGAAGAGTTGGTAAATGTCAAGTTGGTTTCGAAAAAATGCTTGGCCAACATGGAGAAGAGGTTGGGAACAACATCGGAAAGAGGCTATTACAATTCTGCGTCGCAAATAACCTTGTTCTGATTAATACAAAGTTTCTCCACAAAGAAATACAAAATCTGAAACAATAGATTTTAAAATAAAGACCAAATCATTCTGTTTTACTGGACAGATTAAATCACGTTGACTCTTGACGGATCACTTTCTTTCACAGGACATAGGAATAGAAAAAACTGACAAACTAAAACCAATAATTTATAATTTTTTATAATTATTGGTCATTTTTTATGAGTTATAAATATTTTTATTTTTTAAAGAGAAAAGATAGACCTTGACCGGGATTTGAACCCGGAACCTTTGTCTCACCGTGACATCGCTCTGTCAATTGAGCTATCCAAGGCCCTTCCCGGTCGAGGACAAACCTTCTCTCTTTTAGATCCTGAAGCCCCAGTGTCAATAAGTCAATAAGATCCTAAATTAAAATTAATGTTCAAAGAACTTCGTTCTAGTGTATTCATCGCAAAAATGGCGGGAGCACACTGGGGCTTTAGGATCTAAAAGAGAGAAGGTTTGTCCTCGACCGGGAAGGGCCTTGGAAAGCTCAATTGGCAGAGCGATGTCACGGTGAGACAAAGGTTCCGGGTTCAAATCCCGGTCGAGGGCCTATCTTTTCTCTTTAAAAAATAAAAATATTTATAACTCATAAAAAATGACCAATAATTATAAAAAATTATAAATAATAATATGACGAAAGTCAATAAGATCCTAAATTAAAATTAATGTTCAAAGAACTTCATTCTAGTGTATTCATCGCAAAAATGGCGGGAGCACACTGGGGCTTCAGGATCTAAAAGAGAGAAGGTTTGTCCTCGACCGGGAAGGGCCTTGGATAGCTCAATTGGCAGAGCGATGTCACGGTGAGACAAAGGTTCCGGGTTCAAATCCCGGTTGAGGGCCTATCTTTTCTCTTTAAAAAATAAAAATATTTAAAACCAATAATGATCATCACAGTTTTCTAGTATTTTAATAGCAAAAAAAAAAAAAAGATCCCAGTCTCATCAGTCTCATAGTATGCTTCATCTTGGAACTTCACACAATTCACTAAATGATACAAACTGTCTCAATACAAACATTTTGTGTCAATTGTCACAATGGTCAATCAACAAATGGTTTCTGAAAATCTATTTAGAAATGAAATTGATAACTATAGCAAAAATCTCTAAAAAGAACAAAAAAAAGTATTACAAAGTTAATATTATTTATTTAATTATTTTTTTCATTGGTATAGTAAATTAATATAGTTAAGTTAGCTGTGTTTATTTAATTTGTTTATATAAAACAATCCTTTTTTATATATTTTTTTTTATAAATTCAACTTCTTTTTTTTGGTGAATGTGTTTAGGTTTATTTTTTCCTACTCTTCAAATTTAAATTTATGTAAAATTTATAAATTATACCTATACAGATTAAATTTTATTTTGTATTTGCGAAATTTAAAAGTAATTTATTGTAAGAATGACATAAATTACTAATCTTATTACTGTAATTAAATAAAGCTATATTATGGTTGATGTGTCTGAGACACATTGGCAACACTGATATCTGGACAACACTGGGAGATAGGAAAACCTGTTGTAACCTAACAGAGAATGATTATTACAGTGTTAGGAATTAATTGTATGTAGTTCAATTATTTTGTATTAATGTACTTTAAAGTTTTAATAAATAGTTACATGTTTGAGAATTGTTCTATTATCAAATACCAAAATACACGAAAGTGGCGACGAGGATAAAGAAAACATTAATAAACATGCCGAATTCTAGTAAGTCGCAAGCAGAAACTGAAATGAAACCAAGTAAGCTAAATTTGTATCATATAGAATCTTGTGATTCATCATTAATTAAGTGGGACACGTGGCGCATTAAATTTCAAGCGTGTTTACAAATTTCAAACATTGAAGATAGTAAATTAAAAGTGGCATTGTTGATTAGCAACCTAAATGGAGAGGCATTAGAAACTTTAATTAATATATGTAAGCCTAAAGCTCCTTCCGATTTTGATGTTGATGAATTACTCAAAAAATTAGACGAAAATTTCAAGGACGTGTCATTTACAATATCGGAAAGGTGTAAATTTTTCAAAATGACCCAGGACTCAGATAACCTCAATACTTATGCACTGAATTTGAAACAACAGGCAGAGAAGTGCCAATTTCCTGCTGATTTTTATGAGGAAGCTTTAATTACGTCATTTGTCATGAACATAACAAGCTCAGATGTGCGCACCGTGTTATTACAAAAAGATTGCAAAACGTTTAATGAATCTGTAGAATTGGCTAAAACTCTGATGGGAGCTTTAGAAATTTCAAAATCACAAACTACGGTTTCAGATGTAAACAAAATTTCTGAAAAGAAACGTTGGAGTACAAACGGTCAGAATAATTTCCATGAAACATGTACAAAAAATACTACTAAAAATAAAAACAAATTTCAATGCAGAAACTGCGGTTCTACACATGGAATAAACGAATGTGCTGCATATGGAAAAGAGTGTTATTTTTGCAAAAAATTAAACCACTTCGCAAAAAATTGCCGAAGTAAAGCTTTGAAAGATAAGGATGCCAGTCATCACATTACAGATATTTTTAATATCAACTCAAATAATCAGACAGAAAGAATCAGACTTTTGGTAAACATAAATGGTCAAACTAAACCTACAGAATTTGAACTAGATTGTGGTTCAAAATACACAATATTATCAAAAAATTCTTGGATTGCCTGTAATAAATTTCCGCTTAAAAATTCAAATGTGATATTACATAGCTATTCAGGGCTTAAAATCCAAGTTTTGGGAGAAGCTATAGTTGAGGCTACTTGGAGAGGTGTAACTAAGAAATTACCAATTGTTGTAGCAAAAGCACCTAATGGGAAGAATTTATTAGGGTTGAATTGGAACAAACCTCTGTTAAATTTACACTTAGACAAATTAAACTGCTTTTCTGTCTCAGAAGAACAGAAAACAGAAATAAATATGCCTCGGAATGATGCAAAACTTCAACAGATATTAAATAAGTTCCCAAAGATTTTTCAAGATGGTATTGGTCACTGCAAAGACATGCAAGTAAAACTTAGACTGAAAGAAAACGTAACTCCAGTTTTTTGTCGTGCCAGAGTGGTTCCATTCGCCTTACGCGAACCACTAAAATGTGAACTCGATAGATTGGAAGCTCTGGGCATATTAAAGTCCATTAGATATTCAGAGTATGCTGCACCTATTGTTGTGGTTAGGAAACCTAACAATAAAATTCGCATATGTGCAGATTTTTCAACCGGATTGAACGAGAGGCTAGAAGTTTATCAATACCCACTTCCATTAATTGAAGAACTTTTCACCAAAGTCAATGGAGCTGAGGTATTCTCAAAATTAGACATCTCAGAAGCATACTACTCACTTCCACTAGATGAAGAAACAAAAAAATTACTTGTAATCAATACTCCTTTTGGACTTTATAGTTTCCAGCGCCTACCTTTTGGAATAAATTCAGGTCCAATGATTTACCAAGAGAAAATGGAAATCATTTTACAAGGAATAGACGGTGTCGCTTGTCTGATGGATGACATAATAATATCAGGAAATGAAGAACAACACCTTGAGAGACTTCATTTAGTGCTCGAGAGACTTCAAACTGCAGGTCTAAGACTAAACAAATCCAAGTGCAAATTTTTAAGGACTAAAGTGGAATACTTAGGCTACATTATTGAGAAATCAGGTCTCCGTCCTTCACCAAATAAAATAAAAGCTCTGCAACAAATGCCTGAACCAACTAATGTAAAAGAAGTAGAAGCCTTTATAGGTATGATTAATTACTACGGAAAATTTATAAAAAACTTCAGTGACATCTGCGCACCCTTAAACCAGCTGAGAAAAAAAGATACACCCTTTATATGGGACTCATCCTGCCAAGAAGCTTTTAAAATATTAACTACAGCATTAACAGAAGACAGTATTCTTACGCACTACGATCCAAAATTGCCTTTGGTTTTGGCAGCGGATGCAAGCTCGAGAGGAGTGGGAATAAGTCTTTTACACCGATTCCCAGACGGAACTGAACGACCAATTATGTACGGGTCCAAAACGCTAAATTCTGCTGAACAAAACTACTCACAGATAGAAAGAGAGGGACTTGTCATTATTTATGGAATAAAAAAATTTCACAAATTCTTATGGGGTCGGAATTTCATATTACAAACAGATTGTCGCCCTCTAATGCACATTCTGCGTTCCAAGAAAGGAATACCACAAACTGCAGCAAACAGACTCCAAAGGTGGAGCCTTTTACTTATGAATTATACATTCACTGTGGAATATGTACCCACAGCAAAATTTGGTAAAGTTGATGGACTAAGCCGCCTGCCTATTACTCAAGTAGAACAGACGGACTTTGCTTTTGAGGAAGTTGTCTCAAAAATATTTGACGAAAATATTAACTCCCTACCAATTCAAAGCAAAGAAATTGCAAGGGAAACCTCAAAGGACCCTCTCCTTATGAAAGTTCATAACTTTATACTAACTGGATGGCCTGGAAAATGCGATGAACATCTTCTACCTTACTTCAGAAAAAGACAAGAATTAACTACACATGATGGGTGTATACTCTGGGGAATTCGAGTCATCATTCCCCCAACACTTAGAAAACAACTAATTTCTTCACTTCACGAAACCCACATCGGGATTGTAAGGACTAAAGCATTGGCCCGAGGTAAGTTGTGGTGGCCAAAGTTAGACCAAGACATTGAAGAAAAGATTAAGTCCTGCGAAATATGCAACAAATATGCCAACCAGGAACCTTCTGAATGCATACCATGGCCAGCATCTGGACACCCTTGGGACCGAATTCATCTGGACTTTGCAGGTCCCTTTAAGGGGAAAATGTTATTGCTTGTGGTAGATGCTTTTTCTAAATGGATAGAGGTATTTATAGTCAATGACATGACTGCTAAAAAAACAATTTACTTAATAAAATCACAGCTGCTGACTCGGTATGGCCTTCCTAGGACTATAGTCACAGACAATCAAACTACATTCACATCGTCAGAGTTCAAACAATTCTGCGATAACTTTGGAATTAAACATATATTGACTCCAAGCTATCACCCTCAATCTAACGGGCAGGTTGAGAGATATGTACAGACAACCAAACAGAATCTTCGGAAATTAATGGAAACTGGAAAAGACATAAGCCAGGAATTATGCAACTTCTTGTTCCAATTTCGTTCTACCCCTGTTGCTTCGGGAATAAGTCCAGCTGAGCTGTTTTTGCGTCGACAACTCCGAACAAAATTAGACGTTTTGAATCCACTCAAAACACACACACCACCAAAATACACAGCACCTTCAAAGAAATTCTTCACAGGAAGACAACCAGTTTGGGTGAGAGAAGGGACAGGGACAACTTGGAAGAAGGAACGTATCAACCAAAGTTGTGGGAGGAACACACACATTTTGGAGTCTGGTGAGAGAAAGCACAACTCCCAGCTGAGGCCCTTCATGATTCCGAAATTGCTGTCCCCCAATCCAGAAAAAACAAGTCCTCAAACTTCATCGGGTGGTTCTCCACCAAACTTCAAGACACCCTGGTCTGAGGAATCTCAGCCAGCCACCACCACAAGACCAAGGAGAGACCGCAGGCCACCCAAGAGGCTTACCTACTCACCATTTTAGAGGGAAAGAGTGATGTGTCTGAGACACATTGGCAACACTGATATCTGGACAACACTGGGAGATAGGAAAACCTGTTGTAACCTAACACAGAATGATTATTACAGTGTTAGGAATCAATTGTATGTAGTTCAATTATTTTGTATTAATGTACTTTAAAGTTTTAATAAATAGTTACATGTTTGAGAATTGTTCTATTATCAAATACCAAAATACACGAAAATGGTTATTAAATAAAGACAATATTATTACACAAAACTATTGTTAGCTTTTATGATGAATTGTTCATTCATAAAATAATAAACGGTTTATCAATTAATTTAAAGAAATAATTATCACAATGTTGGGTTTTATTTGTTCAGATTATTCTTTGTAAATTAAAAAGTAATCATATAAAAATAAGAGCAACAATAAAAAAGGATGAAATTATACAAATTTGGGATTATTATATAAACCTGAGGTGTAACGTTTTACATGATTTTTCTGCACAGTGAATTGAGTAATGCAAATATGAAATACTTGTAGTGGTAGTTGACATATAGTTAAAATATTGACTCCATAAAAGGGCCTTCAAAATGTTGTATGTTTTTATTGTCATGGTGCTTATAAATGGAGGTTTGCAATAAAAAAAAACAAAAAAAAACCATCAATACTATTTGATGAATTGAGAACTAACTGGTTAAAATATAATAGTATAAATATAATGAATTGAAACCGAAACTAAAACATTTGAGTTTTGTATATTACTTATATTATACTGTTTACCAATAATAAAGTATTTTTAATGCAGTAGCATAGCCCCAATATTTACGCAGAACAGCAAGAAAACCAGAGATTGTGTTTAAAGCAAAGAATTGAAAGAGGATTATAAAGAACGATATCGTAACAATCCTAAAATGTTGACAATACTAAAATGTTTGTTTCGTGGTTTATGCTAGATGAACTAGAAAAATAATAAACCTCAAAAAACAGACAAAAGAATACGAGTTCGTCTAAGGACCACTAATGAATAATGTATCGTACGGTTTGAAGGAAATATAGACGACGCTTTCAGGAAATATTGAAAGCATTGAATCTGTGCTACATTAACATAATCAACATTGAATAAACAATAAGCCTTTTAATGAAGGCGTTAAACTGTTGTGGTAAATAATAAGATAAATAAAAAAAAGGAATTTTTTTCAATTATCCTTTATTATTTATTTAATTATTTTTTCATTGGTTTAATAAATTAAAATATTTGAGTTACCTATGTTTATTTAATTTTATTGTATAAAACAATTCTATTTTATATTTTTTTTATAAATTAAACTTTTTTTTTTTTTGGTGAATGTGTTTACGTTTATTTTTTCCTACTCTTCAAACTTAGTAAAATTTATAAATTACACCTATACAGATTAAATTTTATTTTCTATTTGCGAAATTTAAAAGTAATTTATTGTAAGAATGTGGCACCCGTAATGACATAAATTACTTATCTTGTTACTGTAATTTGTAAATAAAAGCTATTATGGTTATTAAATAAGGTAAACTATTATTACACAAAACTATTGTTAGTTTTTATAATGATTTGTTCATTCATTAAATAATAAACGGTTTATAAATAATGCAGCTACTCAGCATTCAATGCGAAGGATAAGTAGATATGAACTTGGACTCAAAAACTAAAAAAACTTCAGAACGCAATTGATAAAATCCCAAAAAGCATAGCCTTAAGTCTCTAAAATACTGGAAAAAAGCTAACCTTTCAACATTTTATCAGAAAAGTCCAAAAAGACATCAAATAGAGGCAGCATTTGTTCCAAGACGTTACACAAACAACTTGGAGTTATTGCTTATTTTTATTAAAAATAAAAAATACTTCTTAATAGGGCCAGTATATTTTTGATTTCTATAGTGTTTGTTATAAAAAAAAAAGAAAAATGGAAAAAAAATGGAGGAATGGAGGTACCAATTGCTTAATATAAAAAATATAATACTTTTGTGAAAATAATTTAAGGCTAAAGTTATTCAACCCTTACTATAACTTTTATGTATATTTGTATTTGTGTGTATTTGTATTGTATGTTTTAATATTCTACAGTATAACAATAATAAAATGTTTTTACCTGAGGTGTAGGAGCAGATATACCTTGCTGTAGAGCACCGAGGTGGCTATAGGCCGCGGCTGGGTTATAATACGTCATTTGCGAACTTATTCCTGCAGAAAATTAAATAAATAGTTATAAAACAATATAAGATAAATAATAATAGATATAATACTAATAAAATAAACAGAGATTAAATTTTACATACAATTATATAATTTTCCATTAATAACAGTTAATTATTTTAGTTTTTTTTTTTAATTATTAGAAATATTCGGTGAAGTTTCGATATATCTACATTTGCTACCGTTCAGTAAGTCATGTTCACTTTTGAAAATAGATCATTACTTACTAAAACTCTATATAACTCTCAGAATAATAAAGGGATAAAAATCAGATGTAATACATTTAATACATTATGTATTACAGTCATTAATACATTTTCAACTTATTTTTAAACTATTAAAATGTATTAGTGTAATGTAGTAGTAATATGATACCATAACAATAGTGATTGTGCATGCAAATAGATTCACTGACTATTAGGCAGTGGTGGATATTCGGGCCCCTGCGGGTAATATGGGCCCCCTTTGTATCTAGTCATACAGGCCACGTATTCTAGCGGTGAACACTGCAACTACTAAAGCTTGAAGCTAATAAACACTGCAGAGCGCGCTGGCGAAGTAGCTGTCATGGCTGATTGTTTGTGAGTTGTGCAAGTTTATGTTCCTGAGCAAAAGTTTGAAAGGTAAGAGTTTAAACCAATTTTATCGTATATTCTTTGTAGTATTTGGTAATAACATGGTAATATGTGTGTTTGGTATATTGTAAAGATTGCGTATATCATTAGATATTGTTATTACGACGCTAAATTAAGTGCTGAGAATGTTTTGTTTTTCAAGATGGCGGGGGTGGATAAACGGGCCCCTTTCAGTGCCCCATACTTTTGGAGGCCCATATTACAACCACTACATTTTTTTGTTACATTTTATGTTCCAGATGCCTCGAAAAGTTTTGATACCCCCTAAAAAGACCAAAAGGCAGTCATGGGACAAAGAAAACATGGCCAATGCCTATTTGCGAGATAGATGCGTATATATGCGACTTTTGTAAATAGACCTAGTTGTGATTTTTTGCTATATTACAATAAAAATGACTAATTACATTAACTGTAAAAAATAAAATGTTTTTGATACTTATTATGCATTTTTACTTCAAAAACACCCAGGGGCCCATAATACCAGCACACAAAAAAATTTCGACAAAATGCAGACTTTCAGTAAAACATTTTAAAAATTTTTTTATACGTTTAAAATTAGTTTTAAGAAGGTTAAATAACATGTAAACATTCCAAAGAAGTATTTCTATTAGTTTCAGGTGGAAATAATAAAAAATAAAAAAGTTATATTAAAAAAACAAATTGGGGGCCCAAATATCCACCCTTACCATAAGAATCACACCAAGGAAGTAGCAAGTAGTTCACTCATTATATTTATACGGATAAGGGATATTAAAAAAATATATAATTATATTTGCAATAAAAATCAATGTAGTATGAAAAAACATAAACCATTACAACCCATAAGGGTCTTAGGTCCGGGAACATGGCAGAGACCGTACTGTTTCTAGTACAACGGTTGTGGAGGGAGGTGACTTGACCGAGATCACGCTTAACCCCCAGGTATTCTCCAAATTAAGGGTATCCACTTTATAGCAACTCTACCCACACAGCTACCTAGCTCCCAAATGAATTATAAAACTGTTATTTTTCTACTAAATCCCTTCATTTCTTTAAGAATTTAGTCTGTAACTACATCATATTTGGACAGTACTCTTATTAGACTCAGGAAATTAAAGTACAGTAATTGAATGCTAAAAATATTCTCAAAATCCGCAACTGGTTTTCAATAAGTGGAAATATGACGTCAATGGTTTTGAAGTCATTAATAGTTCGACATTTTATTTATTTTCTGGTTTCAGGTTGAAGACAGTGAAAGAATATAATGCCCAAGTCTGTGAACAACATCACGGGAAGAAGGCCTACAATAGACAGGAACAGAACGTGTCCAAGAGTGAGCGAAACCCAGCGGAAATAGATTTAAAAGTTAAGAGTAATGCGCACGGGCGTCCACAGACACAGGAAAGGCAACTAAAGTGTAAATAAGCGACAGTCGACAATGCTACTATTCGGGAAACGGACAAAGGTGAGAACAAGAGGAACAAGGGAAATAAAAGAAAACCGAACAGAACAAGAAAAAAGGCGAGAGAGAGAGAGCCGAGCAAAAAGTACGACAAAAGGGTTGTAATAAGTTATTTGTAAGTCTTGCCGAGAAGGAGTAGACAATGGATTGTTAGAGGCCTCTATGGGAGCAAATGAGAAGAAGAGGTCTGTGTCCAGGCAACAATGGCTCTCATTATAAGTTAAAACTCTTAATGGACCGAGTGAGGACAATACTCAACCACAACTAATGACAACATCGCTTCTCCTCTCAATAATAATAACATATTACTCACTTCACACTTTTGTCAAAAGTTCAAAGGCGCCTAGTAACGATCTACTGACCTACTACCGCAGCGGCTGGCGCACAAAGTCTATGTCCTACTCCATGTTACTATTTCAATGATTTAAACCAGAAACTAATACGTTCACTATACAATAAGCAGGAGTTGAACGTTTCTCGAATAAGGACTTCAAATTGAACACAAACTACCTTCAACCGACTAATTTCATTCAGTTAGAGATGAGTTTAAGGCATGAGTAACCTTGTCCCTAATTTGATTAAATGTCTGTAGCAACAGAATAATTTCAAAATCTATTAATGATTAGTTGCTGCTGAGTAGATAATCATTTAACCAATTTAATGCGGTCAAACTAAATAGATTACTTTCAAAATAGCTACCGTTTTATCAAAATTCCGCCCCGACACCTATCGTGTGTTGCTTGAAATTAATTATTCTAAATATTTGATTCCATACCGCTATGAAAGTATCTTAAAAATCCTCCAAGATTTTTTATGATAAATTCAATTTTTTCGTTCATCATTCTAATTATTATTACATCATTATATTCCTGCAATTCTGGATATTTGTTGGATAATGATGCTTTACTACCAAGAAAATTAAGCGATACTTTCCAAAGCTTCATTAGGCGCTCTAACTGACCAATTATGGTTCTGTCAACCTTATAGAACCTTAGACTTTCCTAAAGTCAGTCTTTTGAAATTAAATCCACACTAATGATATGTTACGTTTATTTATTAAAAGTAAAGAATATAGGTCCACTAATTCTGCTTTTAATTTCAGAAATAATAAAAACGGACGAATCGATTCTCATACACAGGGTTCCTCAGCAAGAGATTATGGTTTGTTGTGCTATAAACATGCTGTATACTGCTGTAGAGAAAAACCCGGCATGAGAGGCAAACAATACAGTAGCATTAGTGACAATGATCAGATACAATGGGGTAACCAATTCGTGGCGCAGGGATGGCCCGGACGGTGGCGGAGGACATGCGATAGGCCGGGCCCTAGCTCTAATGAGCCGACATCAAGTCTCCATAACAAAGGGACTCTCTTACGGTGATCCTTGTTATGCTAATGTGCGGGAGCCAGAGAATAAAATCGGTGAGGAGCACTCATTGTATCCGAGAGAGGAAGCTAATAGCTACAAAAGCCCTTTAATTGCTCGCAGCTTCCCCATTGTCTATCCATCGTGTCTGCTTTTTACGGATGACTAGCTGCTTCACAACTGATTAACAGCACATTGATAAAGGTGTCCGCTAGCCGAATTAGTGGGCGAATGAAGCCAGGAACGCTTTTATGCTGAGCCATGGCCAGATTTCTGTTGTCGCCTTCCCGCAAGTATAGGCAATGATTCGGTATATTCCAGCGCATTGAAGCTATTGGGCATAGATATCGCAGAAATTGGCGAAATGGCCTATATGGCCATACTTAAAATGTTAAATAAGTGAACAATTTCATGCGTTTCATATGGAATGTCCGTTTTCAGTATTTCTGAAATTCAAAGTGGAATTACTGGACTTCTGTTGTATAATATCTTTATGTTTAGATATTATAATATATTATCTCCTTTTTGATAATATTTACTAATATTATAATTGAACGAACATAAACACAGCGTTCGGGAAAGGGAGCTTAATGTCGGGAGAGTAACGACCATTTCTCCTATCTACACAGAGTGTTCTCGTTTCTTCCATCACATCCACACGGTACTAAGGAATATTGATATAATACAACAAAAGCTTATTTAAAATAACGCCAGACCTCATGTTTCACGACAGACAGTGAAGAAAGTAAATAAGCTGGGTTACGGGTTACTAAGTCCACTCACATCCACCCTTCCGTTCAGGCATTGAAAATTTGAAAAAAAGTTCGGAAAATGTGTAGAAAATGAGGGTGAATATTTTGAATAAAAATAGTTTGATTCCATAAAGTTCTTTTACTTAATAATTCTTTCTTTGAAAACGGATACATGATATGAAAGTTCCCAATAACAACCTTTTGAAGTGATCAGCGTTTTGAGTTGTGGAGAAGATTTGCCGGACGTATAAAAAAACGTTGAATTATGAATTTATTGAAATGAATGAATGAAATACAGCTTAAAATATAGTTAAGGTGAGGTGAGTTTACTATTTTATAACGAGGGATTAGGTAAATCAAGTGTATAGATTTATTTAATTAATAAAAAAAGGTTCAATATTATGTTGTTCGATTAGAGAAATCAATGATTATTGCTGACATGCCATGAATACGATGAGAAAATTAATAGGGTACTGGATGAGAGATCTCTAATATTAATTCCTTAATACTAAAAAGTAAGATAATCAAGAAAGGAAAAGGTTCATCTGGTCTTACACCATTACACATTAGTCGGGAACCTTTATTCGGAAAATTAGTTTTATAAATGTCATTGACTTATTATCAGACAACATTTATCTCTGTTAGACAGAGCGCAACCATAAATACGTAGGAATAAAATTGTCCAATTGCATCTCATAAGTCCAAGAATTGCATTTAGAAGTAAAATTATATTCTTTTTTTATTTAAATTTATAACTCTCTCCTCCAAACGAACCCATCTTACACATCTTAAAAATTATATGCATTCACAATCAATTAAAACCATAATAAAATATTACATTTTTTTATAAAGCATAGAGAATTTTTAAATTGGAATGAATATACCATCATTTATAAGGATGAAACATACTTTATTGTAGAAATAGGTATTACTGATGCCCATCAGTGATCGGTACCCTACGTATTTTTGTCTAGAGATATTTGACGTCTTCGTTCATTTGGTGCAGCATTGCAGAACAATCGTGACTCAGCGACAAGAGTAAAACCGATTTGGATTCTTTTTTCAATTTTTTTTATTATATATATTTTGTTTTAGCTATCTTGGGATTAATCAAGAAGTTTTAAGGTCGGAATCCCATGCATAGAAAGAGATGCGAAAATTTGGAATATTTCGGGTTTTTGGTTTGAGAGAAAAAAATCTAGAAATAAAACGTGTGGCCTTTTAATCAAACGCGAATATCATTACATTTTTGTCCTCGTTTTCATCTTTCTCTTTTCCCAATATTTTCTCATTAGTTCTGCGTGCCATTGCATCCTTTCTTAAGGCCACACTTCCGTTTTTCTTATATTTCCACAAGAACATTGATTTCTGTTAATTTTCCCCCCCATATTGTTCTCTATCTAGGCAGTCTTTGCCATTTTTTTTTGTTTCCTCTCTCATTTGTTTTACACACTCTGCTATGCTCTTGTATTGTACGGTTTTGTCGAAGACTTACTTGTTTAACCGTTGTTGCATACCGCTTCTCGATATGTTGTCTTATTTTTTTTTTGCCGTATTTTTTCTATGTTGTCCTAAATTCCGTCTTTTCAAAGGACACTCGTAGACTTGCTTTTTCTGCTATTTCTTCAAGGGTATTTATTTGACTAACATTTATTATTTCAAGTTATTGCGATGACAATGATACAACAGTACAGTTCCGACTGGGAGTGGCTTTAGGCATGGAATGTTCCCACGTTAGAAAGAACCTAAGGCACAATGGCCTCTCCAAAATCTATTCTATTTACACAGGTGGCGATTAAGATAATAATAATAAAAAATAAAGTAAAAGAAGAGGGGCTACAATAGCCGGGCCGCACCGCAGTATAAATAACTATTGTGACTACGGCTAATGAGTATTGACGCGGTGACAGTCGTCATTTGTTATTCCTCCGTCACCCGATTCCCCTCCCATAAGCTACCTGCCGCTGCGTGGGAGTATGCCAATAACGTTCTCTGCTTCGTCTTTCCTGCCAATAACCGCGACTTTAAATCAACAATAAAGTAGTTACACTTATGTGGTGTATTTTTATTTTATTTAATACTGAAAAGTTTAATTCTAATATAGAAAGCAGTTAAGCATAGTGAATTCCGCACTAGCACTATAATTTAGCACTAGTTGCGGTGCCATGAACTGATTTACCTTAATTTCTAAACATAAGAAGTGTAAGAGAGAGAATTATAATGCCCTTCGAAATGGACGAAAAGACCTTCAAAGATCCATTACCTAATTGTAAATATATAAGCAAAATTTCGGACTCCCACTGTAACATATTCGAATTAGCCATAGGAGCCACAAGTAAAAGAGTTTACTGTTAGTTAACTTAAGGGCTCACGACTTTAGGATTAATTTTTACACTATGGGTAACAAACCAAATATTATGCCTGTATGAGTTGAAAATGGTTGACTGGATGATCTCATGTAAAGGAGATGGTTGGGGGGTGCAGTCAATAAGAACACAGAATAAGTGAAATACTTATATTATGTGCCGACGTTTCGACCTACAGTGTAGGTCATCTTCAGGGCGAATGATGGGAAGCGTGACCGTTACAGATCGCGGCTGAGAGTGTACTCACAGTACACTCTCAGCGTACACTCTCAGCCGCGATCTGTAACGGTCACGCTTCCCATCATTCGCCCTGAAGATGACCTACACTGTAGGTCGAAACGTCGGCACATAATATAAGTATTTCACTTATTCTGTGTTCTTATTGACTGCACCCCCCAACCATCTCCTTTACACAAATATTATGCCATTACTTCCTTATACTCTGTATATCGTCCTTTTTTTCCTTTACTCCCTCGCTGAAGACGCTTGGAGACTTATATTGGAGGATACCATGGCTACATGACTGGCTGGAATCATAGCGGCTGGTAGAAGCTCACCGTCATAGTGCTGGTGAACAGTTGGCGAAAAAATGAAATCTGTTCAAGTAATTTCATTGGTTCAACGGAAAAAAATTAAATTGTTGAGGCCGCTTACTGGTCAAGAAAAAAAATTACCTGAGCGTGGCTATAACTATATTATATTAGGCAATAATATTAAGCTGTTCAAATTTGGATGAGGGGGGTATCAGCACCCCACTTCTGCGACTCCCAACAAACCTCCCCAGTTCCGGCACCGATTTCGCAAAAGGTAGTTTTCTAAATTTTCGGTAAAAGGAAGAGTTCAAAATAAAAACAATTAAAGAATATTAGAGTTTTTTTACTCTTTTATTTATTTTTTATATGTATGTATTGAAGATTAAAGATTTTCTTTAAAGATTAGATAATTTATTTATTTATTTTATTTTGTTTATATCATTGTTTTGTTATGGAATGACTGTAAGCTACACAGCACTATTACTTATTGCCCACAAGCGGCAGATTGTAATATTTCAATAAAGTGTTAATATAAAAAAAAAAAGGTTAGATTAAAGGATTTCTTTAATAAAAACGGAACTGTACCCAATTGAAGTCGAAAAAGTGATGTTATGAATTAGAGAATAGAATACTCATGTTTATTTACTGGCCTGCATAATATAATTTTATAATACTCCGTCATAACTGCATAATAGTCAGTCAGTAAAAAAGCATTGCTGGGTATTCTTTGAGGTACCGGCAGGGCCAGTTTGCATCCGGTTTGGGCGTTACAATGAATTCGCTGATGGATCTCATAAGTAATATATGGGAGTTTAATATAATTTATTCATATTTTAAATTGGTATGATATGTATATAAGCGTACTATAACACAATGCCTAAACGATTTCAATGAAACCTATAATTGAAAAAAAATTATTTTCAATTAAGGGATAAATTATTCTTTCATTAAGCGCGGCTTGAAGAAGAAGCTAGTCAATGCGAATAATAAGGCTTTTAATATTTAATTTATGTTATCAGGATTGATTTGATAATTATCTTGATTAAATTGTTTAGCGGTTTAAAAAGTATAAGATAAGATATCTTTATAGTTTCTGCATATGTGTGAGATTACTGTTTTGTTATGAGATTTATCCCATGGTTTGACTACCTTTAGATCGATATATCACCTTGAATTAAACCAACGATTGAACACCCATACCTTAATAAACATTTTGTTTAGGTAACTTGGATCAAATTAAATAACAAATAAATGATTTGTCATTCCGAGTTTTATAATTTTTAAAATGTGCGCAAAGAATACTTCTCCGTTCCTGCAGGTTTCGTTTTTTTTTAAACCTTCCCTGTTTGTTCCTGAAATTAGCTTCTACAGATCAAACTCGCACTTATAGAGAGTTAACCACTTATTCCCTACAGGTATACTTAATTTCTATCATCGATAAGAAAGTTAAATAATTCATTCATGAGCCTATGAAGACAATGAGGGAGGACCATTGAGACGACAAAGGCCCTGGAGAGCGCGGTGGGTCCACACCCACATATCACCTGGAGCAACATTAATCCTCCGGATGGGAGGGGACAGGAGGAATCTGCCTCAGTGTCCAACCGGTGTCTGTTTGTCCGCAATGGCCACCTTGCGGTGATGCCATTGTGCTTGACGATTGGATTTAGAAAGCAACGGCCGGCGTATTTACCAATAAGTCTTACAACAATAAGTTAGGATCTACAGTAAATATGTCTCCATCCTAGTTTATTAACAACTGAAAATCTTCAGCCCTGATGAATAAGTGGTTAAATCGAACTTTCTCCAAAATCAGGGAAGCATAAGCACGTCGAGTATAAGTTTGAAAGTTAGGCATTGGTTTGAAATGGATATAGGTACATATTGCTTATATTACTACTCCGTTTCAAGCCCAGACCACGAAAGTGACACGATTCTGTTTCCCTCAATACAGTTAACTTTCTCTGGAGAAAATTTGACATAACCACTTATTAACCGGGACTGCAGAAATATTTTAACCTAAATTTCGCCGTCTTCTCGGGGTCGCTATGAAATTCGAGAGTTCTGCAATCCAATAATAAGAAGAGTCAGATTGGAGAGGTCACAGGTTACTTACCGTTAAATGAAAATAACTTTTTATTGAATTTTAGTGTAACTATTTGAGGCTTTAGGGATCAAAAGTGGATAACTCTGAAATTTCAAAAAATGACTTTCAGCCTAGTAATTTAGTTCAAAACGACACTTTGTCGCCTTATTTCTCTTGGTTTCGGTCCAGTTCTGAACCTGAAGTTTTGGGAGATAAAATAGCTTGACTAAACGAGCGAAAAATATGAAAAAAGTAATTTTTTAAGTTTTGGAGTAATCCGCTTTTGATTCCAAGTACCTTGCAAACAATGTTATTCCAGTTCAACATATCACCCCCAGAGATAACTATAGTTTTAGTAGAATGATTATTAGTTAAATTCAAAGACATTCCTATTTCATAATAAAGCAAAACGGTTAAGTGGGGCTTAGAATTAGTATTTTTAAGACATACTATCTGAAATGCTGAAGCACCATAACATTTAAATGTTTTTAATATTGAAAACAGTAAATGAAAAAATTGAAAATCAAATGATTATTCACTAATGATATGTAAAGTTTGGTCTCTAAAAAGGAACATTTGGGATTCCACTAAGCTATTAGGAATTCCTCTCGTATTCAATCCTTACAATCCAAAATCCTTCGTAAAATCCTGAATGATCCTTACTTTGTTGCGAACATAGTAACCCATATTGACCTTAATGTCCCATTTGTTACTGATCTGGCCCGAATCTGATATCAATATTTTCATGACAAACTTCATTCCCCCTCAAACCCACAAGTTTCAAACCTAGCAACCTCTTCAATTCCTGATAATCCTCCGACGCGTCTGAGTTCACATGGCTTGTCTTTGAGAAGAGCATATGAAAACTAGGAAGTTAAATATATTTTTCAACAAAAAAAAAAAGTTTGAAAAACTAAAATACATGCTTTAATAGAAAAAAAATGTAATGCGGAAAATAATTTTCAAAATTATATAAAAAAAATGAGTTATGAACGAAAAAATTGATTTTATCATAAAAAAAATCATAATGACTTTACTTTTAAAAGTATCAGAAATTAAATTATTTACAAAAATTAACATCAAGCAACCCACGCATTTTACGATAAAAAATTTTTTTTGTTTTCACTCATCACTCGATTCTAATTATAATCTTATTGAAAATTACTTTCTACTTTCTTTGCTTTTGTTTTCTGTTAAAGCGTGTTTTTAACTGTTATTTATTTTTCTCCTGTTGCAGCGTTCCACAAGATGCTTTTGATTTGCCTGAAAGAATGAATATGTTTAGTTGAAAAAAAAAACATTCACCATATCACTTCACTTCATTGTTTTACAGTTTGTTTTCTCAAGTTAGCTTGACAACATGAATCAAAACGATCTTCACTGGTAAGCTTTGAACTCATCACATAAGTGTGGCGGTTATAATACACGCTCCAGCATAATGACCTGAAACTGCAAAAGGGAAGCTGACATTTCACTCTAAAAATTAAATGAGACAGGAGAGAGTACAGAGGCAAGAGGTAGGAGGCTGGGAATTAAAAGAGGCGGAAAAGCTGAGCTCAACAAAGCGGAGAAGTAAGCGTTTTAAAGTAATTAAAGCTGGAGCTGAGGCCTATTGAACGGCCAATTATACCCTCCCTCTAATTTGCACGACTACCTTCCGTCTTTTCGAAAAGTACATTAATGAAGTCCCAATCCGCCTTTTCTATATTCATAGCTTCTTAGTTTATTTTCTGTCGTTTAACCCCTTTCTACCGAACTAGCTGTTTGGAATACCTGGAACATCATGAATCCTCGACGCAAGAAATGCCATTGTGAAGATGATGCAGAGGAAGAAGAAGATTATAAAAAGAGTTTGTGGATTGGGTAGAGCTATCATAATAAAAAGTTTTTAATTAATACCTCGTATTTCTTACCTTATCTTCGCGCAATAAAAACTGTAAGTAAGCTGTACTATACGTACACAAATCATACTTAAACAGATTTCGCATAATCAATGACAGTACTGGCTCAATAGACAGAGAAGAACAAACATTCAAAAACATTATTTATGACTGCCATTTTTGTTCGAAAGTCCAAGGTCAAAATTAACTATTTTAATAATACTAGTCTAAGTTTTGCCTATTCAGGTATAATTAAGATAGCTATATTGAATGAATGAATAGTTGACCTTGATATGACCTTGATTGACCGGGTAGAGGTCAAGGAATTTCTCTTAGAATTGGAGGAAAGTTTATTGAGTAGGACTTCTTCAGGGCTATATGCAAACTACAGACAACTGAAAATTAAAATGATAAAAATGAACAGCACTGTAAAGCTCACTATTGCTGTAAGGCGTTTAGTTAATTATTTTCCACCTTTAAGTATCATTTTACGACATTCTTCCGGGTTCAACTTCACTCACTAATTTATTTTTTTTAATTATATTTTTACCCAGGTATTTTAACTTTAACATTTACTCATTTTAATATTCAATTTTTATTACCTTATTCTTTATTTTTCAACACTTTCACTTTCTGTTTTATTTTTATTTTATTCTTTATTATGCATTCTACTTTATTATGTATTTTACTACCTTCCTGGCACTTTGTTATCAATACTACGCACTCATACATTTTAACCTTTATATTTACCATGCTGTGCTTTTTCACTATTTTTATTTTCAATTGCCTGTATTCACCATACTTTTGTTTATTTATATTTACTATGTTTAAAATATTTGTGTACCTCTTTTTAATTCTCAATTGTCTGTGTTTGGAAATAGCCCTGAAGAAGCCCTACAAAGTAGTTCGAAAGTTTGTTGGCTACTTAATAAACTTTTCTCTAATTTTAAGAGAAATTCATTGACCTCTACCCGGACCACTTTCTTCCACATAAGATAGCTATAATAAACATAATTAAGATTTTTATGGAATACCTGATATCACACGGGCTCGGAGCCCCATTTTACTTCCTTTCCGAAGGTTGGTATAACTAATAATTGTTAACTCCCTTAAAAAATCCTATGGCCATCTGTGAACGCGCGATCTTGGGTTTATCCGTTATTTGGAGCTATTGTATGCTATAGATATGCTAACTGTTAGATCACAGTTGGACCCTATGATGCTGATTATAAGGAAAGAATGTCACAATTTCCGTGGTTAAAACTTCATACTGTAAAATTAGTTTCTAAGATAATAAATCCATATAATATGTTAATTTCAAAAAGGCTATACTAATATAGAATTCAATTAATAATGTGTTGTAAGCTTATGTACAAAAGAAGAAATTTTTTGTAGATTTTTTAAAATTGTGATTCCAAATATAAATATGGCAGTTAAGAAATAAAGCTATAATTTAGGTTCAAAATGTTTGATGACAATCTCATATTTATATCATCTAATTGTTCAGCACACTTCAGCACATAATACGACTTCCATTTTTAATTATATTTTTTTCCATACAGGCTAGGTATATTAACCATGGGTTTAGTGATGTACAAAGCCTTCTCAACTTCCTATACAAATTTAAAATAGTTTTAGAGAACTACCGGTAGACAATGAACAAGCTAATAGGGACGATCTGATCCCAGGTCGCCGCGGGATGGCAATCCCTTAGCGACTACCGCACACCTGTCCCTGCGATTTATAACAGCGACATTAGTATCGGGTCTGTTTACGATAATCAAAAACTGTTCTCTACGGTAGGGGCTAGTTATGTCTTTTTATGTTTTTTGTCTTCTTATTTTTACAAAATCAGAAACGTTTTATATTCCGATACGAGTATCTATACGAAAAACACACTTCAACTTATAACCTCATTTGAAGGAAATTTAATGTATATTGTTTGGTTGTTAACTTATAAAGGCGTAAAAACTGCATTTGTCTTCAGCGATGCTTATTTAATATTTTTTTACACACAACTTTTATATATTTACGAGTCGTTGAGGATCAAAAGCAGATTTCTCAATAAAAAAAAATGACCTATTCCCTTCATATGATATTCAAGCAATCCTTTATGCTACCGAAATTTCAAGTTCAGATCTTGACTAAAACCATAAGAAATAAAGCGTTGAAGTGTTGTGCTAGACGAAATGGCTTGACTAAACTAGCGAAAAATGTGAAAAAATCAATTTATGAAATTTGGGGATTATCCGCCTTTGATCCTTATGGCCTCATACATATTATATAATAATAATATACACTAATATTGATTGAATAATTTAGTGAAAAAGATGTCTTCCTCATTTTGTAAGTACAATTTATGTATTAACAAAATCTTGTAATCGTACAAGGTTGAACATTATAATTAGGCTAGTGTGTGTTTTGATGTAATTATCTAAAATCATGGTTTTCCACTGGAACGACATAAAACAAAAATAAACTGTAAAGTCTCGAAAAGTGGCTAAGAAATACTTTAACAATTAAATATGACTGATTGTATTAAATTTTTATCCAATAAATATACTCATTATTATCATCTCTATGATCGTTTAAAAGCCACGGATAAGCCCCAAAACTATTAAGGCGTGATTCATAGTATGGAAATTTAAAAAAAAAATATGGTTAATGGTATTTCATTGTATATCTATCTTAAAGGTCTATGATGAATATTAGGTCAGATAGTTTAAAATTTATATAAATACTAATTAATTTAATTTTTTATAAATGTATTTATTGAAATTTACAACTGTATACAGAATACATCAAGTAAATATAATGAAAGATAAATAATGTCCAGAGACAAGGCCAAGTAGAGAAACTAACCAGTGGTAGTATTCAAATAAAAAGTTCAACTTGAAAGGTCACGAGGCCTCATCTCTTCTTTTCAGACGCCTCGGAGGATTATCAGGAATAAAAGAGGTTGCGAGGTTTGAAACTACCCATGGCATAACAAGTAAAAAACCGAGTACATTTAAAAAATCTTTCAATAAAAACACTTGTAACAAAGTTCCTGATTAAAATATCTGTTACTTTCATTTATTTTATTGAAATTTACAAATGCATCATAGGAATACATTAAGTAAATATAGCATAATGCAAGATGTACGATACCAAGAAATAAAGGCAAGTAGAGAAACTATAAATATATAAAAAATATAACTTTGAATGTAACGAGTCGAATTGTTTTCCGCATTTCATTTTTTCTATTAAAGCATGTATTTTAGTTTTTCAAACTTTTTTTTTGTTAAAAATATATTTAACTTCCTAGTTTTCATATGCTCTTCTCAAAGACAAGCAATGTGAACTCAGACGCCTAGAAGGATTATCAGGAATTGAAGAGGTTGCGAGGTTTGAAACTAGTGGGTTAGAGTGGAAATGAAATTTGTTTGATAAGATTGATATCGGATACGGGCCAAATCAGCAACAAACGGGACATTAAGGTCATTATGGATTACTTTGTTCATAAAAAATTAAGGAGCATTGAGAATTTTACGACGGATTTTGGATTGTAAGGATTGAATACGAGAGGAATTTGATGGCTTAGTGTTCGATAGAGCCCCAAAGCTCTATTACGTAAGCCAGATGAGTCCAATGATTGCCAAGCACATGAGTCTTTTATAATTAATTGGGAGCTTAGAGCTTTGCTTAGTAAATGTTGAAGTAGCCTAAAAGGGCGAACTGTTTCTTGTCGTTTCAGTCTCATATGAGGATTCAAGTTGAGCATTTCTCAAGGTGTACTCCTAAGTACCGGACCTGTTCTACCTGAATCAGTGGGATGTTATTAAACGATGCAGGAGGACAGGAAGTCATTGGTTTACGTCGGAGGGTAAAGGTGATTTGATGAGATTTGTGGGAATTAATGTTAATCCTCAAGTTTTGACACTAATTTTTAAGATCAGTGATATGGGATTGAAGAGTACGGGATGCTATAACTGGACAAGTGTTGACAGATAATAGACGTGTCATCCGCAAACGTGGTAAGGATAGTATTAGTAGTATTAGTATGATGCCAGCTGTATAAACTGTGTAGAGAATTGGGCCGAGGAAATTGCCTTGAGGAACACCAGCAGATTAAAGAAAGAGGGATGAGTAGGCATTATTATGATTTACTGTGAATGACCTGTGGGAGAGATAGGATTGGTTAAGACTCGGTCGAAAGCCTGTTCAAAATCAATGAAGACCGCTGGACAATACAATCCACGTTCCATAGCTGAGGAAACAACATCCACCACGATGACATTGCTATATAGTGGAGTAGGATGTTCTGAATCCAAACTGGTGATCTGGGATAATGTGACTTGCATCCAGGAAGGGGTACAATCGTTTTAGGATGAGATTTTCTAGTATTTTATCGATACATGGTAAAGGTGAGACAGGGCGGTAAGAGGAAGGGTTTTCCGGTTTATTTTTAGGTTTAGGTATCATTTTTACGACGTCCTCATTCAAGACTGAAAAGACAAGAAACTGCTCGACGTTTTCGCCTACTTCAATATTTACTGGACAAACGTTCTAAGCTCCCAATTAATTACAAAAGACTCATTAACATGACAGTTATCAGACCTATTTGGACATACCGAGTTGAGCTTTGGGGTTCTACGAACCCATCCAATTAATCACGTATCCAATCCTTACAATCCAAAATCCTCAATGCTCCTTATTATGTCACAAACAAATTCATCCTTCATGATCTTACTATCCCATATGTTGCTGATTTGGCCCAAATTAGATACCTATCCTTCCATGGTAAGCTCCATACACACTTGAATCCGTTAGTCTCTCAACTTGCTTCCCATACTATTCCTCCGAGGCGTCTGAAAGAGGAAGGCCTCGATACCTTCTACTGTAGAACTTAATTGGAGTGCTACCGATGGGTAGATTCTCCACAAGTGATTTTTGTTTTCATGTCATTTATTCATATCAGCAAATTTACTTGATGTAATATTATTACAGTTGTAAATATCAATATATTAATCTAAAAAAAAAAAATACGACGGATAATTTCTAGAGGTTAGGAAAAATTTAATTTTAAAAATATTTATTGAATACGGTTTATTGTTTATTGTTAGTTTAGATAAAAACATTTGATTCAGCATTGTAATAGACTACTCTAGGTAAAAAATAGGTAACAAGCAAAACAGTATATTTGTTTTAAATAATGTAGGTATATATACACAGATGTACAGATACTCTTGTGATACAATAGTAAACACTTCAAACAATATAATTGTGTTCACTTTCTAGGTATAATTTTTTAAACATCCTTTCCTTTAAATATTTCATTCTAATCTGTGTATTATTTCTTTTTTGTGACATAATACGTTATATGGTATACGTTATTTTTATATTTATTGTTTGTAATTATTTTTTTCAATATTTTAACTTTGAGTCAATAATGAATATTAAGTCAAAATTGGAAAAATGATGGTCTATTCCAGCAAATAATATAAATAATTAGAATATAATTACTTGATTTTGCTCGGTCATTCCTAGTGTTATTGTGAGTACTTATAGCGAAAGACTGGTTATTATTATTTTGCTTTAAAATTTAAATGTTTAATCCTTGTTTTGAACTCAAAATTAGTAACGAATCTACTATTTCTGAAGCTATCATTTTTAAGCTATCATCATGGCTTAACCATTACGGCTAAATCTTAAAATAATTAGTTCTTGGTAAAATATTACACAAAAATGTAGAGATAAGATGCATTAACATTCTTAATTAATGTTAATGCAATTTATGGACTTGATTACCAGGAAAGTAAAAACAAGCAATAAGTAAGTAGAAGAAATCTAACCTAGGCATTGCCACAACTAGCCGGTGTGTAATTACCATGGTTAGTTTTGCTTGATAATGATTAAATAAATATTTATTGGCCAATCGAAAAGTGAAAAGTGTCAATCAAGCGCATAGCGCTTCGTATACTGTAGTTCAGAACTCTGCTTCAATATGATTTCTTCATTGAATATAATAGATATTAGTCAGGCATTAAGGTCATCCATAATGATCTCAATATCCGATTTGTTGGTGATTTAGCCTGAACTGAAAATCAATCATTTCATGACAAACTTTACTCCCACTCAAAACCACTAGTTTCAAATCTCACTACTTCTTCAATTCCCGATAATCCTCCGAGACGTCTGAAAAGTATGACCTTCTAATTTGAATTTGTTATTTGAATAATATCAATGGATAGTTTCTCTACTTGTCATTATCCCATACCATAACGTATCATTCATTCTATTTATTTGCATTATTATAATACAGAAATAAATTTCAATAAATGCATTTTTAAAATTAATACAGGGAGCGGAGTGACTTAATAGTAGAGAGACGAGTTGCCAAGTCGAAGGACCTAGGTTCAAATCTAGCTCGCTTGCAGAATTTTGTTTAATATATTAGTGGTCGGACATGGATCCTATGGGATCTAGAACTCTCATTCCGACTCTATAAAGTGGGTACCCAAAATAAAGGGGGGAATAAGGGTACAGGTTTTGTATTATTAATATAATTGTACTTATTTTTTATATTTGCTGCAGTAAAAAGTAAATAATAATAATAAGGCTTAGCGAACCAGAAGCTCGATGCCGATACCAATCTTACAAACTTCTGTTCACGGGCCACTACCCAATAACATATCTGCCAGATCACTTCTTAACGCTATCCTCCTACCTTCGCCTCGATCTACCACACAGACGCTTCCCAGTGGGCACAGCGCTTATTAACATCTTAGGAATTCGTTCGTTGCTAAGTCCTGCAACTTTACAGGCCCATCCTAATTGGCGACGCTGTCACTTGAATAATATTTACTGGGTGCATGCTTCCCAATTCCGCGTAATGTAATCTCCTATATTCCCCTTAGTCTCATCCTTTTTGGCCCGAATATTTAAAATGTACATAACAAAAAGTAAGTTGTGGAAAGTAAATAACTAAAAAAAAAGTCGTACATACAATATGCTGTTAATTATAATTATGTTTAATTATTAGAAATAGAAACTAATATAAAAACCTAAATGTCACCTTTATGTGAAAAAGTTTAGACCACTGAGTTTATAGAAACTGCTATTTCCATTCGGAACTACCAGACAAACTGCAGAACTCAAAATCAACAAAGGGAAAGAGCAAACTAGCTGTTATTTGGTAATCGGCGTCAAGTAAATATGTTGGTGGCACAAATCGATATGGGCCCGTCAACCGCGTTCGATTTTCCATTGTCCCGAACGGCCTTTGTTATTCCAATTGCTGGGGTGGCAGTGATAGTTTTTACACAACAAAACCGCCCCTTCTCCTTCAAAACATTTCAACAATATCTCAGTCTTGTTACGAGTAGATGGACGATAGGGTAAACATTATTATCAATCGCTTATTTAGCCACTGTCCTGTAAAATGCATTGTATCCCATCCAATTATCGAACCGTTCCTTACTCAATCGTGGACAAATCAGTGTGAATAAAAACTGAACATGGCCTCGGCTATTTTAAAGCCATTCAAAGAATTTGTAACACATTTCTCTCATAATTCTAATTTTTTTAAACTATATAAGACGATCACACCAAGATTTGAGTAGCCTTAAACAGAGTTTAGGCTTCGTTACATGCATTATGTATTTGAAGAAAACTGCCTGGATAGATCAGATAGGGAAAACCACTATTACAATAATCAAGTAACAAAACCAAAATCCAGTCTCAATAATTTTTTTTTTTTATTTAGACGTTTCGACTAATTGCCATTTTCAATAAGTTCAATTTTGTTAAAATACAAACATGAAGTATGCATACACATGTACTTTATCTTTTTGACTATTAATTATATTTTAAAGTGGGTTTTTTGTCTTTTGAGCTAATTTTATTTCTGAAATATCAGAATTAAAACAGAATAAAATAAATCATAAAAGTTTAACCTATACAACTTAAATAATATAGTATATGACAAAAAAGAGGCAGGAGAGATAGGTAAACTTTATTCATCCATTACTTTTAAACTAATAAGCAATAATCCAAAAAAATATTTCAACTTCAAACTATTTTAGTACAGATTATTATAAGCTGACCTAGTAACCTACCCAGCTTTTTCAAGCTCTTCATTAATTATATATAGTTTTCATAAAATATTATAAATATAGAAATTAAATAATACTTTTTAAAACAAATTTTCGAGTTGATTTATATATCTATAATATTTTAATTCAAAGGATTTAAAACAATAGTAACAATTATATGCAACTTACTTCTAACCTCACAGCTCAAATTCAAATCATTCCCAGACTAGCAGTTAACAATGGGGGATCCTTAAACCAGTAATTACTTTAATTAATAATTTCAACGTCAGTATATAATATTGATTAGCCATTTTATCACTAAAATTTTTTATGTTAAGACCGTGGAAAAATTCCAACGAAAAGCCCTTAGTCTCCAAACTAAAACAGAAATAGAAATTATCTGTCCAATATTTCGCCCATTCAGGCATTCTCAGGGTATATAGAGACAAAAAAAAACAACACAAGAACAAAAACAAAACAAAACATGAATAATGCATCCAAGAAGCATCCCACCACCTCCAAGGCTCAAATGGAACTAATGAATCATAAGGAAGGTTACTCGATCCCGGCTGGGTAAGGTTAGATAAAAACAGCTGATAAATACTGGAGAATATGAACATTCAACATACACTCACCAAACTACAAAAAGCACAACAGGAAAAAATAAATAATTGTAAACAACACCAAAACATAAGACAAAAAAAATGTAATTTCTATTTCTGTTTTAGTTTGGAGACTAAGGGCTTATCGTTGGAAGTTTTCCACGGTCTTAACATTTATGTAAGGTCTCTTTTTATTTTTCAATATTTATATATTTTGTGGAATAGCCATAAATCCACTGGTGCCATGATAATGTTGTTTTTCTTTTCATTGCAATCTTACTTTCACTTTTTCATATAGTTTTTTGTCTTTTGTTTTGGTGTTGTTTACAATTATTTATTTTTTCCTGTTGTGCTTTTTGTAGTTTGGTGAGTGTATGTTGAATTTTCATATTCTCCAGTATTTATCAGCTGTTTTTATCTAACCTTACCCAGCCGGGGTCGAGTAACCTTCCTTATGATTCATTAGTTGCATTTGAGCCTTGGAGGTGGTGGGATGCTTCTTGGGTGCATTATTCATGTTTTAATTAGCTCATGTTTTATTTATTTACGTTTTTAGTGGTAACATACAATCGTACTTAATTGTGTGTAATATTCGAATAGTAATATTGATTCATTCCTACATGAGCGGAATGGAAGCTGTGAATTGTTTTGTTTTTGTTCTTTTGTTGTTGCTTTGTTGTCTCTATCTACCCTGAGGATGCCTGAATGGGCGAAATATTGGACAGATAATTTCTATTTCTGTTTTAGTTTGGAGACTAGAGGGCTTTTCGTTGGAATTTTTCCACGGTCTTAACATTTATGTAAGGTCTCTTTTTATTTTTCAATATTTAAATTTTTTTATAAAATTTATAAATATTATTTAAATATTTATTACAGGTCTTATTATAAATGCATTTACTACTTTGGTATACTTCTTTTTAAAAAAATACAGTTGATAAAAATAACAACAATTATGGAATTTAATGGTACCGTATTTTTAATTTGATAATTTAATTGCTTGTCTTTACAGATGCTGGCAGTTTGAATTTATATAACGATCTTGACTTAAACCGCTGTACAGCTAGTACATGTGTATGCATACTTCATGTTTGTATTTTAACAACATTGAACTTATTGAAAACGGCAATTAGTCGAAACGTCTAATTAAAAAAAAAATATTGAGACTGCATTTTGGTTTTTTACTTGATTATTGTAATTGAAGGATTGCAGTCCAGTTGAAGAATATCTGATTTCGAAATGAAAAACCATTATTACAGGCCTTCAGGAAGCAATTACTAAGTAAGGTGATTAAAGATACTATATCATTATCGTTGACAGAAAAAGTAAAGAGAACCAACATTTACTTTGACTGATTATAATAATTATTTTTTAAAATAAGTATGTGAACAAAGAAGAACGGACACTTTATTAAAACAAACCCGATTCATTGAACCAGTGATCTGATTTGAATCGTAAGACACTGTAAATGTACGAAGGATGTTGAGATTAAATGTACAGTAAATTTCCTATATTTGACCATTAAAAATCAAGACGAATTATATATTCTATTCACAATATATTTGAAGAACACATACCACATTATATCCTTGTAGGAATTAATTTTTATCAATAACAATATCGATGATAGTATTGTGCAAATGAGTATAGATATGAGGAGGTTATGCTTTGAGCTGAAACTCTATCATGATCGATGGAAATGGAGAAATAATAAGCCACTTTGGGGTGGAGTAAGAGAACAAGGGCCAGAACAATTTCATTCGTTGGAGATGTGAAGCTGTCGACCCGGCGGGCGATGACTGACACGGAAAGAGGTGGAGACAAAGACGGGGTACCGCTAGCTGTCACTGAGCTAATTACACTACCCGCTCACCTGCCCTTTTTGAGTAGCTCTCCACTGGATCAACATCATGAGGGCTCTAATTCCGAAATCAAATTAGCCCCTGGAGTGACCGTCCTTCCACTCACTCCAAGCTGATGGCTCTTCACTCATTCCATCGATTCCGTATTCATTTGCGGCTGTTGCCCTCAGTAATACTCCAATAATGTCATCGAAACAAAAATTCCTTTTGGAGAGCTTGGATGGTACTTCCATCTAAACATCGAAATCAAAAATGAGGTATATGATCTGGATTTGTTCAGACTGCAAGGCTTACTCTTCGGGTTATAATTCCCTTCAAATTCGTGCTAGAAAATTCATGGTTATAAACTTTTGTTCATGATTATAAAATTACCCCATATAAACTTTTGTTCATTAATCGAGTTTAAATTAAAAGAAATTTAAAATCTTCAAAAGTCCATCTCGAATTAGCTGATTCTATAGCTTTTCATATAGCAAATTCCTCTACCCCTCTTGGATTCCGTTCATAGTAGAGACTGTAGTGTTTCTGAGTCTAAGTTTCTTGGAGTGGAGGGAGGGGGGGAGCGATTGAGCTGGGATGACTCTCAACCGCCAGGTTTTTCCACCAATTAAAAACACCACAATTAAAGGTTCATTAATCAGCTGTCAAACGGTTAAATAATTTATTTCCCACAGCCAGATATGAAACTTGGACAGCAACTCAGCACTCTAAATATTAAGCTACTCTTCTCCAAGAAAGCATTATTAAAGTTTCCTTCTAAATGACATGAAAATTCCTTGTCTATAATATCTCTAGCGTGAGCATTCTAGATCCTGGCGATAATTATCGTTTAGAATATAAAAGGAGCTCTTGATGGAGACAAAAATCTCTATCAATACAACCTATGAAAGGCCCAGTATATATACTGAATTCAGTAAATGCTAGAAACTGTATTGTTTGTTTTAAATGATTATTTTTAATAGACAAGGATTAATTCATTGTCAATTATTTGAAGATTTTTTTTAATATATAAAATAATGCTTTTGCTCATTTTATATATGCATTCCATTTTTAACTTTAGAAATTGCCACAGTTGAGATTAAGTTTTTTAAATTATTTAAACTTACAACTGTTAACGATGCTAAATTAAAAAAATAGTCATAAAATAACAATTAAAGCTTTAGATCAAACAAGTAGGCATTAAAAATAATTATGGGTTTATAATTTTTTTTTTAAATTCCGTTTTCAAAGAAATATATAGGTCTGAGGAGAATTCTACGGAATCACCAGAATATAATTCATCTTAATGATTCGAAAACCAAGAACCATTGAAAAAACAATAATCCACAAGGGAAAATAATTTTATATATGAAGGATCAGCAAATTTTGTCCATCTATGATTAAGATATGGGTTAAATGGGTACCATAACCAAGGATTTTTTTAAAAATTCCTAGGGTCAATTTCCGGGCTGCAAAACAGCAACCTTGGGCATTGAAGTTTGTGCTATTCACTACATCGCAGAAGTATCAGTTGTGATCAGTAACATTTATTATGATTTATAAGGAACATTTATTATTCCCAGGCTATTCGTAGCATGGAAGGCAGAATATTTAGATGACAGAATAGCATATCCTTTGAATTTTATGAGAAAAATAAATAAACGACATTTTTTCAGAAATATCAAAACATACAAAACTTATTGCCAAAAACTATTAATAAATATCAGCAAAAGAGACCTTACCCGCAGCCCTGAAGGTTTCAAGGGGCAAAGTTTGATAAGGGAGAGGATAGGGGTAGCCTTCCTTCTTGGTAGGCTTGGGCTTCCTCCGAGGCCTGTACTTATAGTCAGGGTGCTCCTTCATATGCATCGCCCTCAACCTCTTAGCTTCGTCGATGAACGGTCTCTTGTCGTTCTCTGATAGCAGCTTCCATTCCGCTCCTGTAGGAATGAATCAATATTACTATTCGAATATTACACACAATTAAGTACGATTGTATGTTACCACTAAAAACTTAAATAAATAAAACATGAGCTAATTAAAACATGAGTTTTTTTAATTTATCATTTTTATTAAGGAATTACATTTACTTGATTATGATTATTAAACCCAATGATGATCATTAAACCATCATCCAAATTCTAAGTTATTTTTTCTTCACTTCTATAAAGCAATTCCGTTACTATACAGCATCACTGGTTTGGTTCTAATAAACGAAAATAAATAGTTATTATTTTATAATTGTTTTACAAAGTTGTGTTACATATTGTTTTGAACATCTTTACAGAATTAAATAGCGTAGATTGACCAAGCAAATATTTGACTATTTCTGGAAGACAAACGCCTATAACGTCGACTAAAGAAATAAGGAAAGATGTAGAAAAGTTGAACATCATAGGGTCTCAGCATGCAAGAAGGGAGTGAATTTCGGAGCAAAGTAAAATATCTGGAAAGGTTTCAAGATGAAGGAGAATCATAGAAGGTTGGACGAAATTGGACAGATTATCAAAGGAACGCATGGAGGAATATTGGAGACGGAGAAAACTCTATCAGGGGAAAATAAATAAATGTGAAGTAATTTTGATTACTCAACTTTCAACCGCTTTCACTTCACGTCCAGTTTTTTAAAAAAAATAGTGTAACCACTTTATAAAGGCTAGGTGAGCTCCAGGAAATATAAATGTAGATATAAATAAATACTCTCTTAAATAAAGCGGCCGATATTTTTAATCCACTCATCACGTATTTATTCTGATTTAAACCGCGTCGTCAAGTTCATTCCCGATGTTTCACTAGCCACCCTGGCTGCTTCCTCAGAGATTCATCCAAGACTGAAAATATTTTTATATACTTCGGTATTTGTAGCGTTTCGGGCTCGGTGGTGGAGCCTATTCTTCCAGTGATCAGCTAGGGTAGGCTCCGACCGGATAGTCTCTGACTAAGAGATTCAAGGGGGTTTGTTTGTCTTTTTTCAGTTTTTTTATTTCTTCTTTGCCATTGGCATGCTTGGAAGCCATAAAGACAGTCCAGTCTTTGTAGCCATTAAACAGGAATTTTCTTTTAACTTAAAAAAATTTTATTTGCAATTTTACATATACAAGCAGCAAGTGTCATACATGTTCGGGACTTCCTTTACATGTTTAAAGAACAGTGATTTTAATTAATTAAAGTTATCTTTTATAAATAAGTTTTACAATAGCAGGAAAAATGTAGAAAAATCAGCTTACAAAAAAAAAGTAAATAAAAATAATCATAATAAAGTAAATAAATATAATAATAATAATTAAATAGAAAATAAATAAACAATTAAAAATAACTATAAAATAAATACAGATAACTGGATTACAATAACTACCAATAGTGATTTGTTAAGTAAGAAGTATATGCTCTTATTAAACAGGAATAATATCGGATTTAATTATTTGTTAGGGAGGGAAGGTACAACGTGGCATAAACAGCTGTTAATTGGGAGAGATTCCATCTCCTTCAGTTCAATTAATTGATTCAATTAACAGCTTCTGACAAATGTCGGTTACTTACGTAAAAAAAAATACCCAAAATTTAAATTTAAGAGAAAGAACAAAATCTTATTACTTGTATCAATGAAATAAAGAATGGCTTATGAATATATTGTTGCGAAATATCGTCGTAACACAAAATCCGTTCACTCACTGCCTCCGAAGCCTAAGTTGGAATAAGTTAATTGTGTTACCCTCGCAGTTCCTTGTTAAGGTTGGAGAAGTGGAAAGCCAGAGGCTGATGATTCGATCCGTAGGAGGTAGCCTAGTGGAATGGGATTGGGACGGTTGAGATGTTTATTTGAATACACGGGGAAGTCGGAGAGGGCTGTGACAAGAGGAAGAAGACGGAGATAGGAGGGCATTATGGGCGACATGGGAGGGTATTATGGGCGACAATGTCATTAAGAGCCAACATTGGCGCTAGAATGGGCGGCGCCAGGTGGCAACAAAGCCCAGAGGCGCTCTCTAAATTAAACTCCGCTAATGAGTGCTCCTTGCCTGGCACAATATCTCCGCTGTAATTACCTCCGCCCGTCGCTCCCTCTCACGATCCTCTTCGTCTCCTTTAGACTTCTTAACTCATTATTTATTTAGCCGACCTGGCTTGTTATTGTTAAAACCCTTTCTCAGAAATTTCCTACCTTCACGACTATAACTAAGAAGTTGGGCAGGAGTAGACAATATAATACAATATTGTGAGGATTCGGGCCCAAAATGACAAACAAAATATTAGAAAAACTTAATTCAAGTTTTATTTTTTAATTGTCCCATAATGCCTGTTTATTAATTAAACGTCCCTATATGATGCTATGGTTAATCAGAAGATGCTACAGTGGATGTCCTAAATTTTAACTAGCCAGATATAGTTAGGGTAGGGATCTCTTATGAGTACTTGACTTTGAACAGACTCTGGGTCTCCATTTTACGTCCCTTCAGAAGAACATAACCAATGATTCTTTGCTGCCATATAAAAAATCCTAAGGTCACCTGCATAATAGGTTATTATGCAACCACTATACCACAGGTCACCCCTGCGTAACATGTTCACTATAGTGGACATGAGTCCTACTTTCGCTGATAATGCATTTTATATTCGGAATTATTTTAATCGAGATTTTGAATTCACTGTACTGATAGTTTAGTTTCTTTGGAACTCAATGAAGCGCTAAAATATTACATCGGCAATGTCGATTAACCCTGGTATATCTTTAACGACGTTCAAAATAAAAATTTAGCCCTTTTAAAAGTGGGGCCTACAAAGTAATATAAAATTTGCAATTCAACTATGAAATCAGGTAAGGACTATTTCACTTGTGGTGGACTACTAATTTGATGTCTCATAGAGGCAGAATGGTTTACTAGACAAAATCCAATGAATATCAACCAAGATTATAATATCTGCAGCATCGTTGAATAATTGGTTAAATCGAATTTTCTCCGAAATAAGGTAATTGTTTTGCGGGAAGCGAAATCCTGTCTATTCATATCTATATATTATAAAACAAAGTCCTAGGCCGCGTTTGTTCGAGGTAAACTCAATAACTACTGCACGGATTTTCATGCGGTTTTCACCAATAGATAGTGTGATTCACCAGGAAGGTTTAGGTTTATAATTTGTCGAGGTTTTGTGTAAATTGGTTGGAATATCGATGGGTTTCACCGAAGACGCTGCCTAATCCCGTGCAATTATCTAAAGTGCAAGATTGCAAGGAAGAATGAAAATCAAGCGACTCCCAATGAAGCCTAACCAATGATATTCGCGTGGTCATTAGTGGCCGGTACGTGATAAAAAAAAATACATTAAACAGACAAATATGTAGGCATGTTATACCTTATTGCCCGAGCAAAGCTGGGGTGGGTCGCTAGTAGTGTATAAATGATTACATCAAGAATAGGCATGAAAAATAGTTATTGATTATATTTTACTTCATTTCAATCCAAAGACTACGAGAACGATACGATGACACTCCTCTCATTACAAGTGACCAACCCTCTGAACGAAATTCGACTTAGCTACTTTTTCAATCACCGGGGCTACATATATAACAGCTTTCGCTTCTAGCACCTAGTGGATTAGAAGCAGCAAATTCTATAATATTTGCTGCGTTTGTATAATACTTTTGTATAATAATAATCTTTTGTATAATACTGGTTCTTTACCAACTATGCATTGAAATCTCCCATCTTCTTATTATTGGATGGATATCATAGGGCCATTTTATCTAGTCATTCATAGGATGCTCCTTGCTGTTCATCCATTTTTTACTTCATACGGCACATGCCCATTAAGAACGAAAATATTTCTCATTTGACTTCCATATTCTTGTTACTACCAGTATTGGCCCGACTTAATTGCTCCAAGCATTTTTAGAGTTCTTATATCCCATGTTTCAAATCTATATTCTTCATTCCTTTTTTCAGATTTTCGCAGTAAATCCAATATCGGAGGAGCAGTTATCGAGTTCTTTGAAAGAAGATTGTTCGACAAGGGGAGGGTTCAGTTCTTCCCTCCAACTCTTGCTTCATTCAGATTTAGGACCGGCAATTGCGTCTAGTTAACTAGTCCTGTTGACGCAGTTTGTCAACATACAGATAGAAAACATTAATTGAAAGTAATGATTACACTAATGAATGTTTAAAAATATGATAATCTATAGACCATAATTATATTTCGTTCTTTATTATATCGTAATAACTCGTTAAGATAATTGAGATTATGTTTAAATGTTTTTCAGTGAAGCAAAAGTGTCGATGGGAAGATAGCGTGAAATCCATTCTAATCGGAAGGGTTAAAACAGACCTAATTGGAGGAAGACGTGTGAAGATCCTTCGTTAGCAGCCCGTTTAGATCCAACGTTGTTGAAACATTATTTTTGTTGTTCGAACCCACATGATGTTATATATACAGGTATAAGATATTATATACACATATATTGCTGATTGCTTTTTCTTTAAACAAATTATAATTTAATCTTTTTGTCTGCATAAAATTCTTCATTTTTTAAATTAAGATAATCTTTAAATATTCTCTCATCAAATAAAATTAAGGAATAATATTATGTTAACAATATGAAAAAATATGTGTAATATGTAAGAAAATAAAAGATGATGCTTAACTACACCGCTAATTTAAAATTCCTAAAACCAAATAAATTATAAAAAATTATGTTGATTAATAAAGCCTTTACAGAAGGGCGGTAATACGATTTTTGCATTCAGAACAACATAAAGTTTAAATATTAATGCCAATATACTAATATAAAAATACTAATTTTAAGTATCGCATTATAGTAATAAAATAACAAATAAATTAAAAACAAAATCAATTAGGTCGAAAACCCCCATTAAAATATAGAATAGAATGGTCAGAAATTAGATGTGCTTTCTTGTTATTTAATTCTATGTAAGTAGGAAGTGACTTGAAAAATGAGTAATAAATTAAACAGCGCTTTACATAATTAACTTAGATGTATTATCATCCAACTAAATTATTGTTAATAATACTAGTTCATAAGTTCAAGGATTGGTGTTGAGGAAGTTATTATTTCATAATTTTTGTTTAATTATTATTATTAAATAATCATTATTCCATGGATTTTACAGGCCTAGATCAAGAGGAGGTGCTGGGAATAAATAGATAGAATAAATAAATAGATAGGGATTGAGGACCATTTATTTGAGAACAATTTTGTATTAGTTATTTTGGCTAAATCTTAATTAATACTGACATACACAAAAACATTACTCTTAATCCAAATCTAATCATAGGAAGGAATTTAAATAAATAAATCCTTCTATTTAAAAATTGATTTTGAAAATTTAAATTCTTACAGATATTTTATTTTCCGCCCCTAATTATGTTTGTTTGTTTTCTTGGGTTTAGGGGCGTAACATCTAGGTCATCAACGCCCGTTGGTTATTAAGTTATGGTAACCCACCTATCTGGGCCCGAGAAAGAACGAAGCGAGAGGCGCGCCCAGACCCGAGAGACAGGCCTAATTATTTTTTAATTATTTAGCCACCCCTAATTATTTTCAGCCCTTGTCTGTCTGTAGTCCACATAATAATCTCTTAAATATGTGGGATCAGCCAAGGAAGACTCGAATTTTTTTTTTTAGCATCCACTTGATTCACTAGGCTCTTTCTATGTGTTTTGTTGTTTTATTATAAAAATAGGTTTTAGAAAAAATACGTATCGAAGAGTTGTCCCGAAAATTGTTTCATATTTATATGTAAATATACATTTTTTTTTATTATTTAATCAAATTTAATTTTACATTTGTATGCTTACAGGTATATTTAAAACAATGGCGCAAGTTAAAGTTTGTTTGTTCCCTTTTCAAAGATATTAAATGAGTAAGTTTCAAATCATTCTTTTACTTTTTGTGTACTTACTGATCCTTTTAAAAACACCAGAAAATAGATAGAAATCTATAATGAAAAGCTTACTGAGCTACCGGCAGCGAATCGGTTGTGTATTATTTATTGCTCAATACTTCGTTCGATTATATAAGTCACGGACGAAATCAAATTAACTGATGAAGCCCTACGTGTTCAAAGAGGTAATTAATTATTAATGCGACAAAAATATCGAATGAGTTGGCTTCCATCAAAACTAAATCAATTGGATTAATCCTGTCCCATAAAAAAAAATCAATATTAATTTAAACCGTAAGACCCTTTCTGCTATTAACCATATACTTGGTCTTATCAGTATTTAATTAATATTATGAGATGAATTTATTTCAAACTTTATTATCCATCTAAAATTTAATTATACAAGTGTATTATGAGATTTATATGAGAAGAAAATGTCCTTTATCCGAAATTGATGGATTATTGTATTAATTTGGTACAAATACAGCAGTGTAAAAAAACTGATTAATAATTTATGTCATATAATTCAAATAACTCGGCCAATTCAATATATCTTACTAATATTATAAATGTGAAAGTTTGTATGTTTGTCTCTCTTTCACCCAAAAACTACTGGACGGATTCGGATGAAACTTGACAGTAATGTAGGCTATACATCAGAATAACACATAGGCTATAGCAAGCGTGGATGTACGGGAGGAGGGCGCACGGGGGCACGTGCCCCCTCCCCTCCTCAGACATTTTTTTAGGAACTGTGGAGAATCCATTATAGTACATAATTAAAGGCAAATCACATGATAATAGTGGTTAAAGTAACAGAAACAACATGAGTGAAACTATTGTTTTGATATCCTACTAACATTATAAATGATTGTATTTATGTTTGTTACTCATTCACGCAAAAACTACTGAACGGATTTGGATGAAAATTATTGAGTAAAATAGGTTATACATCATGGGCTACAGCATGGACAGATTTATGTGGGGGCACGGGGGCATTTGTCCCCCTGTTATAGTAAATAATTAAAGGCAAATCAGGAACTTAGCATCTTGAAATATGTAGATAGGTTCTTTGTATAGTTTAAGAAAGTAATTTGGATAATTCCATCCCATGGATTTCCCCTTTAATATAATAGTGGTTCGAAGGTTGTATAGAATCCGTCAGTTTTGAAGTGAGACATCTGAAATTTTGGATGTACGAGTAACTTATATTTAAAAAAAATAATTATTATATATATATTTATTTTAAATGATCTTTCCCGAAACTTTATGAGGAGACCAAATTCCTTGTGAGCGAAGCTTTATAAAATTCAGATCTCATTAACTGCTAACCAGTACCATAATATTTTAACTAGACACACTCTACATTCAATTTTTTTTCTTAATTCAAGTTTATTTGGCCAAAATTTTTCCATTCCATGTTTCCATCTCAACATTCTGAAAAAGTTTAAAGACAACAAATTCTGTATTAGACATAATGACATGGCCTGACGGATCGACCATTAGAAGTCGTAGTAATCCCTCATACAAAGCCGTTAGCTGATCCTATCTCCTCAATTATTATTTGTCTGTTTGACAATTGAGCATTGTTAATTCCTTTCCAGCTGTCTAGTTTGACAACCATCCGACGACTGTATCAAAGATCTCGTTGATAGATTAGTCCATCAGTGACTTGTCCTAATTACTAGCTGCAGATTTGTTTAGATTTCAATCTAATAAGACTTAGAGCGTAAGATTATTACGTAATTAGATATTACGTAAGGTCATACCCTGGGAAAAAATATTGCAGATAATTATCTCCAATTTAACCAATATATCGTGTAAAGGAGAAGCTACAATACTTATCTTGTCCAATAAGATTGGATATTAAACATTAATCACCTAGGTTTTTCATAAATAAATAAAATAAAATAAAATATAATATAACATTTAAATAAACTTCACCAGATATGTTCGCTTTATTGGGAGATGTTAAAAGAAAATTTTACTGGTGTCTTGGAAACAAATAAAAACCTTAAAACCAAAGAAAAAATTATAATGATGAGTTTATTAATACACAAAGAACAATAAAAAGAAATTTTATTACGTAACCGATTTAACAAGAAAATATTATATACACTGCACTAGATCAATAAATAATTATGTGAAGAAAATGATCCGGATTTACCCGACCCCAGTACAAACCCTGAAGAAGATCTGCAATGCTCTTCAAAACTTTCTTGCAAGGCTTTCCAATAAACAGTTCCCCTATTTAAGAGATTTTTTTTACCTCCACCCGGGACCATTTTCTTCCTCATATATACAGAGGGTGCTTCGGGATTGCACGGAACTAATTTAGATATGTGTTCTCTAACACAAAATAATCAAAATGTTCATATTAACATATATGTATCTCAAACTCATTTATTAAACAGATATCAAAGGTCTTTAACCTTTATTTATTATTAATTATTTACTTACTATATTAAGACTGACTGTACAAAGATTAGCGTGTTTGATATTATTACAGTTTTACAGGTTTTAATCACCTGATAAACAAATGAACGATAAGCAATGGCTGTAGTTGATCATCTGTTTTCTAGTTCTGTGTGTTTTAGTGTGAGTGAATACTGTTAGACAGTTCAGTTTATGATTACATGGGAGATAAGACAAATTTATTCACTTTTTCAGAACAGACATGTTTTTAACTTATGGCGAGGTACATAGAAACGGTGCTGCTGCTGTTCGAAGATATCGTGAAAAATTTCCTAACCGAAGAATACCAAATCGTAAAACGTTTGAGGCCATTGAAAGACGCCTTAGGGATAATGACATGCTAAAACCTATACGAGTAAATGCCGTTCGACAAAGATTTCGACGAACTGTAAACGTTGAAGGAGAAATACTCGATGCTGTTCAGTTATCTCCTAGTACTAGTACCAGAAGATTATTGTAAGTACCAGAAGATTCGCATTGAGTAGCCAAGATTTATTACCACAAGATTATAACAAGCGCAGAAATTTCTCCCAGTTGTTAATTTGACAATGCGCACGAGATCCCAACTTCCTGAACTGCATTTTGGTTACAGATGAATATTGCTTTACAAGAAACGGGATTCTTAATTTTCGAAATACCCATACTTGGGCTGAAGAAAACCCTCATACGAATGCTGTAGGACATTATCAACATCCCTTTTCTTTAAATGTCTGGTATGGTCTTGTAGGCGACATAATCGGCCCCTCCTTTTTGGCACCTAGGCTGTCAGGTATATCTTACTTGCATTTTTTGCAAAATAATCTTTATGAACTCCTAGATGTTATTTCGCTAGACATTAGACAAAGAATGTGGTTTATGCATGACGGTGTTCCAGCTCACTTTTCTCTTAGTGTCACTGATTATTTAAATGCAACTTATGGAGACCGATGGGTTGGTCGAAACGGACCTGTTAAATGGCCACCACGATCTCCGGATTTAATGCCATTAGATTATTTTGTGTGGGGCTGGATGAAATCTATTGTTTATTCTGCGGCAGTTGGCACGCAAGAAAAGCTTAGAAATCGGCTCGTGGAAGCCGCAGTAACTATCAAGCACCGTCCTGATGCTATAGGAAAAGCCAGAGGTCCTTTTGAAAAATTACTCTAAATGTTGTAATAATAATACATAAATAATAATCATAATAAATAATAAATCTTTAACCTTTGATTTCTGTTTAATAAATGATTTTGAGATATATGTTAATATGAACTTTTTTGTTTATATTGTGATAGAGAACAGATACCTAAAATAGTGACGTGTAATTCCGAATCACCCCGTAAAAGGCCATCTAATATAATTTAAAAAAATTATATATCAGTAAAAACTTCCTTCTAAACTATCCAATGTCAAAATAAAATACAATTGGTTTAATTGCTAATAGTCTCATTGGCTTATTCAAAAAGAAACGTTCACCTTGTTTTACTTTGTTTGAATATCATGTATTATTGGTATTTATTTATTTCAACCCAAGTTTCCTTTTTGTTCCGATAAAGGAAACAAAAAAACCTACTTGCCATAAGGTCAACACAAGCGATTTAGTGTTCACGCACTTTTATGAATTCGGATATAAAATAAAATGAAATATTATTATTTTTAGTGTTGAACTTCCAGATTCTCTTCTCCTTAATTACTATTATGTTACAAATCTTAATTTTATGGTTTAAATTGGAATTTAAACACAACAAACATAGTTTTAATGTATTTCACTGCTACAGGTAAGACTGGTTCAATAAAAATCATGTCGACTTTTATAAACAAATTTGTTGCGTTCAGGATCAAAAGCGGACAACTCCGAAATTTTAAAAATTGACTATATCACATTTTTCACTAGTTAAATCAAGCAATGTTGTCTAAAATGACACATTACCGCCTTTTTTCTTTTGGTTTTAGTCCAGTTCTGACCTTGTAGTTTCGGTAACATAAATTGCTTGACTAGATTATCAAAAAAATGTTTAAAAAAAGTCACTTTTTTCAACATTTTGGAGTTATGCGTTTTTGATCCTGAACGCCTTATTTTATCTTGAACAAAACTAATTTTATATCAAATGTTATAGTAAATAGTTTTACAGTAAATAATTATAAAACTATTTAGGAAATAAAATATTATAAGATGTCTGATTACAGAAAATATATTACATTACTTAAAAAAAACAAAACAATAATAATAAAATACAAAAGCTAGACTAAACTAGCGAAAAATGTGTTACTAGTTAATTTTTGCCAATTTCGTCCTGAGTTTATGGATCGTTGGAGTGATTCAGAGTGAGAACATATTCGTTGAACAGAGAGACAGTCGGAGCTGACGAGGTGGGCATAATGACAAGACGGATACCGCTCATCATGTTATTGTGTTCTTTTCAAGTCGAATTGAAGGCTGAGGTTGGGAGTGTGGGCCCTACACAATTAAAGATTGTAACGGACCCACATGACGGCCACAAAGAACCCATATCGTGCTCCTCTTAGATAAAGGACAGAGATATGTTTTATATCCAGTCCCCTGGATCTCCTGCCTACCAATTGGCCGCACAATGAGGCCTCAGCGATGTGGGCCTATTGTCGCATCGGAGGTAAATATTCTGCACGAGACAATGTCCACTAAGTCAACCTCCCACCTTATTTCATTTGCAGTCTTGCCTTCTCTATTCTCCAGTCATGAACTGTCATTTCGTGTGTACTTAGCTTTATCTGATCTTATTCTGTATAGTCTGTTCATTTATCGTTCCAAGTGCCTTACATTTCTTATTTCTGGCTGTTTGATTAAAAATTCATATAAACTATGAATAATTATAACATTTAACTAACCTATAATGCTTATTAATTAATGAATCGTTTATTACTTAGTAAAATATTTACTTCTAATCGAATTTAAATTACGCCAATATTAAATCTACAATGAACGGTCTTAGAGCTTGGTTATCCAAAAAAATGTGTGTCATTAGGGAGCAGATTTCCCGCGACTAATTGGGAAAAATAATTACTTCTTTTAATTAATTATATACGGAGATGGAAGGTGGTGTGCCCCACGTATTTCACTCTAGGAGATGAAGTTGGACGAAGACGACCGTCGAGACCAATCGAACAGAGAAAAGACAGAAAATAGAAAGTACTGTAAAGATGTAACGTGCAGACCCACAAATAAGTGGCAATCTACATACACTAATATATTTTCTAAATATTTTAATAAAAATATATTAATAAAATCATAATAATAAGATAATAAAAATAAATTATAGATAATAATAAGAAATAAAATTAGATAATAATTAATAATAAGTGAAATATAACAACACAAAACTGAGTTTTATTAGTAAGTGTTTCATACGAAAATCCCATGCTTATAACCTGAAAATCCGTATACCAGAAAAGGCTGGAATGGGAACAAAAAAAAAAACAAGCATTCCTTAGCATCGATACAAAAGCGATTAAAAAGTCCGGTACTTAATCAGCGATCTGACTATTTAAAGAAAAACATCTATATAGTTTCATAAGCCAGAAAATAATTATGGTAAAAAAAATAAAGAGGAAGTAAAAACAACTTATTTGGTGTTGAAGAAAATAATTTAAAAAAAAATTATTTTATTGAATTGTACAACTGTAATATTTACATCTAGTACAATGGTTATATTAATAAATAAATACATGATTGGACATGTAGAGGCACTAGCCACTGGCAACACTCTAATAACATTTCATTAATAGAAGGTCCCGAGGCAATCTTCTCTTCAGATGCCTAGTAGGATTGTCAGGAATGGAGTTGGATGGAATGATGGAAACTATTGGGTTTGGATTGGCCTGGAGTTTATTATGGAATGATACTTAGGTATCTGGAATGGGCCAAATCGGTAACATATGGAAGGTCATTATGGATGGTTTTATTTGTGACAAAATAAGGAGCGTTTGGGATTTTGCGAAGGATTTTGGATTGCAAAGAATGAATACGAGAGGAATTCGATGATTTGGTGGAGCTCTATAAAATAAATTTACATGCAATGTAAAATTGATATTAAAATAAAAAATAATATTGTTTATTCATCGCCCCTATTTAATAAACCGATAATTAAATTTTAAAATTGAATGTTGTTTATAAACGAAGCATTCTACAACGAAGCAATAATTCAAATTTTTACTAGGATAAAATTAAGGCATTAAAACCGTCAATTAACGCATGAACAATGAATAAAAAAACTTAAATCGGTAATGGGATCCGAATTTAAACTATTTTATTTTCCCATTTATTATATTCGCTTCATAATTTTCAATACGATTCCGAAGAAAATAAAAAAAAGTACCATATCAAGCAATGAACCCTAATCATCCTCTTTAGTAGAACTTGTCTTTCAAGGTTTCCAGTGTTATCTTTTATTCCACTGTCATATCTTGTTGCTATTACAAGCCGAATGGACCCCTAAGAGGCCTAACATTGGAACGGATGCCGGCATATGGTGAGCTAAAGGGCCGAGAAGGGGAAGAAACCGATAATGCCGAATCACTTGTTATTGTCCCGGGGATGGCCGCCCATCGATCGCTAACTCGCCAGGTGGTACCCCATTTTAAAACTCCTTTAGTTCTTGTTCCACTTTGTTTCTCTTAATTACCACCTTCTTCGGTGATCTTGCCGTAACGAAGTTGAAGGATAACCAGAAGACAATGGTTAGTTAGGTTTCCAGTATCATTGCATTAAAACATATGTTAAACTTTACAAATATATCACGATAACTATATAACTATAAAAAATATACCACGATAATGTAAACTAAGAAAAAAAAATTACAGATGTGAATGACCTAGTTCTTTCCATCAATAGATTCTTGGTGTTACGTTAGTCACTATTGGAAACTAAAAAATTACACAGCACTAACGATAATATTTACACAGCAATAAAATGATCTGATCAAAACGATAATTTTTTTTCATTTTTTACTCTACAATAAACTGTGCATTACACTAATTTTCGTAACACTATTATTCATATATTCCCAATTATTCTGTGTTGTTGCTTTCCTTCATCAGCCGTCCTGATTGTGGCTTCATCTTCCACGCGTCCGCAGATAATGTTCTATTCTGTATTCTGTTGTTTTTAGGCGCTCTCTTCTCCTTTCCCCTACATAACTCACCTTCATTATCTTCCTAATCATAGTCACTTGTGCAATCTTTCAATAAGCTCAAGCCAACTTGATCTTCTTGACCTCACAAAACTAACTACATCCTCATGCTCTATCATGCTCCTTTATCTTCCTGATTCGCCAGGTACCAGGAGTGTACACTGGGCCTTAAATACGCCTTAATATTTTCCCCTGTTACATTCAGAGTGCAGTATTTCAGTACCATAGCACCACTGATCTTAATAGAGATTTGTAGATTTTAATTTTGCATGCTTGGTCAGAAGGCTTGGTTTCACTAATTTTGGAACACCCTATTGGGGTCTATTTCCAGCCATAATTCTAATTATGATCTCACCACTTCCCCTGTTTTCCCAATTTAGTTTCACTTCAAGGTAAGTGAATGGTGAAACTTGTCTTGTTAGTCATATACAATTCTGTACAGAAATCCTGCTTTCCAAGCCTGATCCATTTCCCATTCTTTCTTTCTTCTTCTTTTGTTGCTCTACAGCCCATCAATGAGCCTTCGCCTCCTCAATACGCTTCCGCCAGTTCTTCCTGTCCAGTGCAGCGGCCTTCCAGTTCCGAACATTTAATAGGCTCTAGGAGTCCCGATTGATCCCATCCAGCCATATCAGCTGGGGTCGCTACTCTTCTTGAGCCCTTAGCCATTACCTGTCCTAATTCAGCTAGATATCTATCACAAACATATTCGTAGAGTATTCGTAGAGTATATATAGAGTCAAGAAATAAGGAAGTTGTTAGTTTCTTATTTTTCGACAGATTACATATTAAATAGGTTGGGAATAATTAAAGTCAACCTTTAGAGCCAATAGTCATTTAATTATTCATTAATAAATATAAAATAACAAACATCATGACTATACAATTAATTCAAACAGACTTTCTGATACTGACCTAACCTCTTTGAAATTTCGGAATTGTGCATCTTCGGATTGTCCTGAGCGATCTTCCTTCTCTGCAACCTGGACCAGACCATGAAGGCGTTCATAGGGCGTTTGATATGAGGCTCCCTCTTGGCCTGGTTCTGGAGCATAGAATCCTGATGCGTATGCTGTTGGTGCTGTGGGTGGAGAGCCCCCAGCATGTAGGAAGGGTCCGTTAGTTCGTTCCTGAAAACGAGAAGTAGAAAATTATAAGTCATCATAAGATGGTGAATAGAGAATAGACCATTAACAGAAATGTAAATGGATTTCCTTAATTATTAGTTATTAGACCTGGCGTGTCGCAACCATGCCAGAAACATGATAGAAAATACGAATGTATTATTTTTCAAAATTAGTTTAAGGATTCATGTAAAGTTAGAACAGTTAACATACAGTAGACTCGACGTGTAAGAAAGAATTATATTTACTGCAAAATGGAAGGATATAACGATAATGGAAGTAACTTTTGGATATGAACTAACTAGATTGACTATTAACTATGGACTAAAATTATAAATTAAGAATTAATATAATTAATGCTCTCTTAATCATATTTATATAATTTATCCATCATACCATTTCATACCATCAGCCTTAAAATTATTTTAGAACTATATACATATAAGATAGGAGGAAGTTTACATTGCAGACAACATATAAGCAACGATGACACTTTCTGGCTTAAAAATCCATTTTATAAACAAATTACTTTAGGTCATCGACTGACCAACTAAAAGAACACACAACCAGAATTCCGTATTCTGTTAAAGTTGTCTTCGAAATGTATCGTACAATACTTTGTAATTAATACAAACATGGTTTAATGTTGGCTCTAAGGTATTAATGTTGATCATATTCTTCAAAGAACACTTGAGACCTTCCAAAACAGAGCCCTACAAATGATTGTAGGAGTTCAAAGATCGGGTCCAATTAATGATGAGAAAATACAAACAGTAAATTGACCAAAGAAGCAGGACTGGATATTTGATATTAAGAAAAAAACTCCAAAAAGAGCCCTTGGAAATAAACAAATATCATATGTTATGAATTTTCTGGAGCCTAAAGAAAAAGTGGCAGAACTTCCTACATATTACGTAAAGATTAAGCCTAGTAAGGAGATATAAATAAATAAGTACTTATCATTTATTAATCGGCACTGCGTCGTTAAAAATATTATTGATAAATAATGAATGCTATTATTTACCAATTGACAAAGCTATTCCTTTTATTTTCATTTGTCAGCTGTTAATTATACAAGTAGCCTTTGTAAAATTAGCAAAGAGAAGTAAAGAATAAGTACAAAAGGATAATTGCCCCTGAGGACCTCTGAAAGGCAAACAGAAGGATCGGCTGAGGTAAATTACGTAAAAAAAGAAGAAAACATAGCCTCGTTTAAATCTATTGTTTTGTCAAAAGACTCGTGATTTCTGCCAAAATGTGCAAACGATAAGTTTAATAAATGAGACTCTCAATGTTGCGCAAGCTAATTTTCTAAACTAGTCAAACGCCGTCATAGATTTGTTTTGCATAAACATCTTTAATTGGTTAAAAAAAAAAATTGTCGACATTTTACATTCCTTCAGTTTTTTTTGTTTTATATTTAAATAGTTTCATCAATGTTTTAGTTTTTTTCTTATAGTCCAAATCAGTGATAATCTTTTTTTTTCTTAAAACTATAAATATTTTTTTTAAATCAATCCAATAAAAATATAAATATTTTGAAACATTGAAAATGATCGAGGGGTATGCAGTGAATAAATATTAGACAAAATAAGTATAAATTTAAATAAGTATAAATATTTGTGTCAACGTTTCCGCCTGTATCTTAGGTCTTCATCAGGGTTGAGAATAAAACAAAACGAAATAATAATATCAAGAGCCCAGTACAAATGATATTGCTTATTATTAAATTTATTATTCATAATCATAAAAATAGTTAAATTTTAATTTTATACGTAGCAAGTATCACAATTTTAATAATATATTTTCATTTCGACTCATCAATATTAAGCAAAGTAATGTATTGAAGTAAATTAATTCCATAAAAATAAAATAATACATAGAGCGATGATCTTTTGGGTTCTTTATTTTGTACCAAATGCAGTGAAGTAAGGCCGAAACGTTGGGACTATTAAAATATAAGTTTCACTTATTTTGTGTTATCTTTGACTGCAACCTCGACCAATTCAATTCATCTTAAGCGAATTATTAAGCCATATAAAATAGTTGTATAAGCTAGCGGTATTTGTTTACAACTCTTTTATTCCAAAATATTTTGTCTTGTTGCTTTATTTATTTTCTTTATCCGGGGCTACGGTCGAGTGTGAATCTTGGCCTTCCTCACAATCCGTATACAGCCATCCTGATCCATCTTCCACGCGTCCACTCCAATATTGTAGAGATCTTGTTCTACATCCTTCATCTCGTTCTGGAGTGCCCTCTTCTTCTTTCTCCTAATCAACTCTCCTTCTTCATCTTTCTAATCATATGTCCCTCTGGCAACCTTTCGATATGCCCAAGCCAGCTTGATCTTCTTGACCTCACAAACCTAACTATATCCTCATCCTCTATGATTTGCGAGTTACCTTAAGGGTATTAAGGGCCAATACGCCAATAATATTTTCCTCTTGAAGACCCTTATCTGGTCTGAGACTTCCAGCATTCAGGTTTTTGCACCTTAGCACACCACTGGCCTTATTAGAGATTTGTAGATTTTAATTTTTGTATGCTTTTAAATATTTATATTGAAATAAACAATGATATGGTCCAATTGTATTTTTATTGCTTTATCTTATGCCAAATGTAGTGAAATAAAAAAAAATTATCAAATTTATTTCCGACCATCAATATTAAGCAAAATAATTTATTGAATCAAATGAATTCCATTAAAATAATAAATAAATTAAAATCAACAATGAAATGGAACAATGGCCTTTAATTTCTTGATTTGATAACTACCATAGAGAAGTAAAAAAAAAAATCGATTTAAAAAATATTATATTATTAATATACATTCATTTTGACTGATCAACCTTAATTAAAATTAAGTAAATATATTCCATAAAAATAAAAAAAGTGAATTAAAATAAAAATAAACAATGGCATGGAGCAATGGTCTTTTGATTTCACTGTTGAATACCACTCATCTGATATTCAAATCCCCAGTCAATAAAAAAAAGAAAGAAAAAACGCTGCAGAGCAACCATTTATTGGCCTTTATTTGAGCAACGACAATTCTAAACTGTGACGGCTTCAATAGCGATTGGGGTTTTTGGATTTTGGCACCCGCCGCTTCATCGCTTTGTCCCAGATCGGGAGAGGAAAATTCGAGAATGGATCAATGGCACCGCGGCTAATGACAAAACAAACATCGATATGCTTTCAGGTAAAACAGATATTCAATTATTTAAAAAAGTATACTAATCTCCCAGAAAATTTAAATAAAAAAAATAATAAAAAGGATTTCTTATATTTTTTTTTATCTAAGAGCAATTATACGATTTAAATGTTAGGGGAACCTATGGCTAGATCGCGGGTCCACAGCCCGGCGGACTAAAGAGAGTAAAAGTTATGCCATTCTAACTGGAGATCCCAAGACCTTCGTGTAAGATCCCTATCCTAATTATACCTGGATGAGAGGAATTCAGGGCATCTATTATAGCATCGATCAATCAGCCCTGGCAGCAGAGTGTGACGTTAAATCAATAAACACGATATTTAAATGTTAGAATTTTTTATGACAATATTAAAAGAAAGTAAACAGTGAAGGCTCTCGTCCAATAGTCTATAAGAGTAGACAGATGGAAAGAAGGACTAATGTCGAAATCAGAGAGCGAATACAAAACCAAGAAAACGTCCTAAAAGAAACATAGAGATAATGCGAATGGAACAGTATGATCATCTCAGAAGAATGAAGGAGGAAAGATTGTCAAAATTTAATTTTTAGTTGTGATGCTGAAAGGAGGATACGGCGAGGAAGACCACGAAAAAGATGGACAGGAGGAATTGAAAGTATGTATAGACATGGTCTGAGGGAGGAAGATGTGCAAATTAGACGAAAATTGAAAAACAAAATAAAATAAAATTGGTCGAAGGCAATCTCGATCCGAGGAAACCCTTAGAAGAAAAGTTAAGACTGTCAAAAACTTTTTCACACAAACACAGATTACAGTTATTTTTTTTGTTTCAAAGGCAAAATAATTGCTGATTATTGTATTCATAGCAAGACAACAGCCAATTTGTTATTTGAGGCGTTCAGGACCAATCCAATGTAATTAAAGTGATTAACTTGAAGATTTTAAAAATTTACTTTTTCACATTTAACGCTAGTTTAGTCAAGCAATTTTGTCTAAGACGACTTATATCTAAAAAATGAAGAAAACATAGCCTCGTTTAAATCTATTGTTTTGTCAAGAGACTCGTCATTTCTGCCAAACTGTGCGAACGATAAGTTTAATAAATGAGACTCTCAATGTTTCGCAAATTTGTATAAGGACTTACCAGTCTAGTGGGGCACCCAAAGATGATAAAAGAAGTTAGCGTAGTTCAGGATGAGGGGAAAAGGGAAAAGGAAATATGCAAAATGGATCCTGAATTTTCTTTGGGTGACAGAGAGAAGCGGGCATCCGTTCATAGAGGCTTCAAATTGAGACCGCCCCACAGTGTGAAATTTCGCCAATCTAGGAGGACAAAAATCGAAAAAATGAACTATTTTTTTAAGGATTTTTAATACTACATATGACAGATACAATATCTGAGGGTATTGGAATCGAAATAGTTGAAATTTTAAAGCTACTTAAAGCGTCGTACTTAACACCCAAACTTGCCTGTTCAATGTTTACATACAAGGAATTAGTGCAAACCTTCACTCATTCGTTCTTTGTTCATCGGTGTGCACGGTTCTGTTTTCCAGTTATTTCAACTTGTGAATTTTTCTCTGTTTATACATCATTTGAGGTAAATATTGACACGGTTACATTAGAATACGTGTAATTTAAAGGGCTTAAACATTTTGTCCAAGTTAAACGAATAAAATTCAAAAAAATCATACACTTATTGAATTTTGGAGGAAGGTAACTTATTTATTACGTCGATTCACGTCTTGCTCTATGTATTAACGTAAACTTAGGAAGCTAGAGAAGAGAACATGACAAGAAAAGTTTGCCCATATTTGCCCGATTTGTCGAAATCTTAAAAAATGTTACTGTATTTTAGAATGGACGAATTAGTCACTTATGAAATGATGTATGAGATATGGAGAGAGAGTGAAAAGGATGCAAGATTTGACAACGTTCTTAATTTTTTTTATTCAGGAGAAAGGCTGGGGAGGATTGCCTGAGGAAAAAATGGAAAAAATTAGAGCTCGTCTGAAGTCAGTTCTGTACAGATTGGAGTGACGCTGGTAAAAATCTCATCTCACAGCTGAACTTTTCAGGAGATTAGTAAAAATAATGATTATTTAATATTTTATAAGTTGAATTTTATTGTATTTTTCATTGTTTTTTTCAGGAGAATAAAAAAAAAATAAAAATTTATAAAATTATATATATATATATATATATATATATATATATATATATATATATATATATATATATATATAATATATATGTGTGTAATTATTAAAAGTATACCTGTTGTGATATCATTCTTGATAAATCTCATTAATTGCCTTAGTTTAACTACTTAAATATAAAAAAGTTATTAAACACTCATTCTGAGGACGTTTAGTATTTTTGTCCTCATAGATTGGCAAAATTACACACTGTGCGCCGCTAGGAGTGGGCTAACGTTCACAGCTTACATCGAAGCATAGAAGGGGATACAATAGGCGATTTTTTTTTTTTTAATTTAACTTGAAGGGCCCAAGCAGATACAGTCAATTGATTTAAATTAAAATAAAATAATAACAGAAAAATTCAAAAACAGATCTTCTTGGTTATTATTCATTTGAACTACATAAATGATTAATAATAATTATATAAATAATAATAAATAGAAAATTACACCGACTCTAACGAATAGTCAATAAACCGTTTGAAACATTTTTTCACTTTCACCTATCCACTTCATGTTGGCTTATATGGTATCGTTAAAAACACAACAAAAAATTATATACACAGATAATATAGTACACGGTTAAATACATTACAAGTAAAATAGTTATCTGAAATAATATTGTATAATACGTGCACAGCCTTGTATGTTTAAAATCGATTGGCCGTATGGAGGGGGTTATTGCAGTGTACGCCTGAGGTCTGACAGGTGGTCAGGTTTTAAATATGAATAGGGAACCATTTCCTCGATTTAATTCAATTCTACCGATCAAAAGAATTCGTTTGCAAGGTGAATAAGAGGAGAAGAATGTGGCATCATAGAGGATATTAGGTTTTTTGTATGCATTCGTTTGTGAATGTTTTTGTAAATCGCTGGCTTCCATATCTCCAAAGTTCAATAAATTTATTATGAAACATTATTTCATTTGTCTTCTTTCATTTATATTTAAATAAGGCAACGGATTTAATCTCCCTGGTTGATGATTTTAAAAAAAAGTTAATTACAAGACAAAAAATTAATAATCCTATTCAGATATATTTTATAATTGTCCTAAGCCTTGATTATTGGTGTCTGATTTTATTAAATTCAAGTATGATGATTATTTGACACTAATTTATCTAAATTATCATAAAGTCAACGGTGTGGTTTGCATTAGTAATTCTACTATACAATATTTCTATAATATAACCCCAGTAACTAAACGGATAAGTTGGATTTTCTTCAAAATAAATTTCTTGTCCTTAGGGAAGTTTAAACATATAATTTTCAGAGTTAATGAGTGACTAATTCAGGGATTTTCATGAAAGGGAATTATTACTTGTATTACAACTCCATTTTAAGCCCAAAACTAAAATTAATTATAATGAAATATGAGAATGACGAAATCCGCTTCCATACAGTCAACTCTCACAGGACGAAATTCGACTTAACCACTTATTCACCAGGGCTGCAGGTATAACAATAAATCAATTTTAAAATTCAGATTTAGTATGTTGATTAAAAATCCTGGCTGTATATCGGGTAGCTCAATTATTCTTGAAAAATGTAATTTACATAACAAACTTTATTTTGTTATTTAGATTTACTGTGATCACATTATTTAATGCTTAATTACTGGTTACGAAAACAATAGAAACTATAAAATATATTGAAGAATATGCATGCATGCAACTATAAATATAAATATGCAACTTAATACTTTGAATAAAAAAACTCTTTTTTTTTTTTTCAAAATACCAACTATAGAGGAGGTTAAATCAATTATTTTTCACTACATGTAAACGCTTCTTTGTGCTTCATCCAACACTCCTTTATTCTAACCGTTGTTGTTTTCTTCCTCTTTTCTGAAATTAAAATATTTTTCTTCTGACGTGAGGTTTCTCTTGTAATGTATTATTCTCAGCCTTTAACAACTTCAATGTTTATTTCAGAACATTATACAAATGCCATTTAGCGCTCATTGTATATGTGGACTTCTTCTGAAAAGCTCTCCTTGAGGATTCATATGAAAACATAGATCTGAAGAGGATGTCTCTTCTCCCAGTAGTTGATGCATTGCATCAGTGACGTTTCAGCCTGTGTAATGTTCTGTGTTAATGTGTCAGTCAGTAATGTTTGTACCAGTAATTACGGAATATTATGAGCTATTTATAATATAGCTAGAGTTTCCTAATTGTGTCAGCCAAGTATGTAATCATGTAGCGATTTATTAGTTATGCAGATGGGGTAATGAGTACGAAAACGAATATCGATTGTAAGATTTGAACCAGATGTAAGTGGGATTTTTCGCATGAGCCTTACACCAGTGTAGAGTATATCCACGTCGGTTTACTGTTTAAACCAATTTGGACATGTGGTATATAATAATATAATATGCATTTTTTTATGAATGATGTTTTTTTCCATTTTTTTATGATTCTGGCCAAAGCATTTTGTCTATGATTGTCTATTAGATTATAGTATTGTTTCATTGGGCTTGGGACTTCTTCAGAAGGTTCTCTAGAATATGTAGAACAACATTCAAGCTATACAAAACACTTTTATGAAGGGAAGAAATGAGGACATAGAAGAGCTGCATCGTTTACGGTGATAAATCTAACGACGGGATTAAGATGAGATGGAAGAAGCAGGGAAGAGGACAGTGGGGCCCAATATATAAAGCTTATGCAAATGTTAGTGAGTGCCCCGCTTCCTCGTGGCCGGCAGGTGGTGCTGGGTCATCGGATGGTTAGGGTCACAAATTATAATTACCAATTATAATTATAATTATAAGCCAATATAAAATGAGTATCTCATGACTATTAATGCCACAACCAATTAATGATATTCCTAACATTTACAAATTCCATAACAGAATCGTATTTAAGGAGAGGAAAATGGTCCGAAGGGGTGTTCCTAGAACGCAATAATTATTCTCTTTTATTTATTTAATATTATTTTTATTTATTTATTGGATGTGGGTTGACCCAGAGGGATATGCAAAATTCTTCCTTGTCACAATGAAGAGGGTATTTTTAATGAAGATAGGGACTTTACAATTGAGCCTGGTCTCGACCAAATCACCTTATTTTAAAACTATCGGCTTGAAAATAACAGACTATCAACAACCTACAGAATAAAGGTGTATAACTGTATACCTGATCACGAGAATTGGTTTCTTATATTTTTCTATTTTTATTAGTTTTAATTTTATTTGCATATTTTAATAATAAGGAGCGGAGTAGCACAGTGGCAGAGCGCTGAGTCGCCATGGTGAGTGCCCAGTGTTCAAATCCGACTACTGGCAAATTTGATTTAATCTGTTAGCAGCTGAGGATGGATTCTTTGAGATCTGAGACCCTTCTGGGGCTAAATTAGAATGTACAAAGTGGGTACCCAAAATACTGGGGGGATCTTGTGGTTGAGAGTGATCAAGGACAAATCACAACCTTCCACAACTGCTATCCAAGAAATAAAACAGTCTTTACCATGTATTGAACACATGGGTTACAGTCCTTCATGGGTTACAGTGATCCATGTAGCTACGTAGTAGAATCAAGGACCCTTCTTGGGTTGTATTGGTAAAGTTTATATTTTAGACCTTTTTTATCTTTTGCATTTATTTAAAATTATTATAAGCTGGCTGTAGAAATATGGAGAAGAAATTGGTCCGGGTGGAAGTCAAAAAGTAAGCCATATTATGTTTCAAATTGAACTTTTAAGGGAATAATGATATAAGTTAAAATTAAAAAAGTTTCAAGCTTTTAAAAATTGTCTAATAATTATTAAAAGAATTTCAATACCATTATTTCAATAGGAATGCTTTATCAATACCAACAATTTGTTTTACTTTTCTGGTTAAATTTTGTTAAAACTTAGACAGTGAAAAATTATTTTATTGGAGTTATTATTGTTTTGAAGGAGCGATATGTTCACCATACTTGTCGGGCGGAAGAGAAAAAAACTATGAATGTTTAGTAAAAAATTAAAACTTATTCTATCCCAATCTCTTTTTAGTTCCTGCTCCCTTACTAATCGATCGGGCTGGATTGCAGTAGGGAAGGAACAACTAGAAAAAGAATGAGGGCAGATTGGAAGTTGACCCTAGGAGAGCACAATGCGGTCCCGAAGGACAGTCCTATAGGGAGGCTCCTAATCAGAAGAGAACCTACAAAGGTTTTACTTCACAACATACTCTTAGTCAGATTTTTAATCCCACAAATCCTGCCCTTAGGAACCTTTGTCACCTGTTCCTCCGATGACAGCGCCTTTGTGCCATTCCATTTGTTCCTCACTCTTCCATTATCCTACCGGATTTGCCAGGACGGCTTTATTTACATACCATCAGAGTTGCAATACTCCACAATAATTTCGGGATTGCAACTGTTCGAAAATATTTGCTATTTCCTTTTATTAAATGATAAAATACGCTGATTTTATCAACTTATATTTGATAACAATAACAGTAACCTTACCAAAACAAAATAGTTGAAGATGTAACCAGGATCTTATCTTAACACGCTGACTGCCATGAGGGACAACACCAATGACCGCCGATGCACCAAATAATAATAGTACATAATTAATTACAGTAAAAACGGATACTCACACATTTTTTAATAATACCATTGTTACTATAATTTCACCGGAATGATAAATTATAATGAAAATGCTTTAAGCATGATTTTATAACTCACTTTATTTGCTGCAAATAAGACTTCAACATAATATGCAACGCATAATGAAAAATTCACGTTGGTGCCAAGGGAAAATCATTGATCATGTGCCTTGCAGCGTACATTTTAAGAAAGTATTCTAAACAGTAATACCTCAAATACTTAGGGAAGTAAAAGTAATATAAAAATAAGTTTTAATTATTTTAAAATTAACAGTAAATTTAAAAATTAGTTCGTAAGTTTTAGTACAAAAGTAATAATGTAGTCATAGGAAACGTGTAGATTATGGTGATAATTTCACTAGGAAAAAAATATTTCATGAAACATATCGAATTATAGATGATGTATACTTGTTGAAACGTTTATTTCTATAGAAATGATTACTGAAATATAAACATTTATAATTAATTATTTATTATTACATTCTCTTTTCCATAATAAAGCTCGTGATAACTTTGTATTTTTGTAATTAAATAATAACCTGTAACTCAAATCGAAGCATTAACTAGCGGAACAAATACCATTATTTTTTGTTTTTTTTTATAAATAGTTTGCGTATACAGTTTATAGATTTCTAATGGGGTAGTAGAAAGGAGAATCCGTTGAATTCAAAAGCTTCAGAAATAGGTTTTAACCATATATATATTCCATTCACAGATCGTCTGAAAAACAGAAAACAAAAATTTTCATTTTCTAAAAAAAACTTTCGAAGCTTCCCTTGTTTAAATCTTTCTTTTTTTTCTCTCTTTATATTTCCATCCACACCTGTCAAATACAAGTAATTGACAATCAGCAGATTGGCGGACTGAAAAAAAAAATACAAAATGGCATGGAAGGCATGACGAAGAAAGACCCAGCGGTACCTCTCCATTGGCTTCTTTAATTTCCTACTGTAATTGATCTCTCATCCACGTCCTTTTTAGTCTCCTCCTAGTGTTTTCAGGCATGAGAGTGGTGACCATTTGTTGTATCAATGGGTTTGGGTGTCCGTATAGTTTTTCTTGAAAGCGTTTGTAGTACGTTCGTATGTGTTCGTCAACCGTTTGTATTTTGAAGTCAGTATGCAGAGTTTTGTTATTGACGTACCATGGTGCATTAGTGATAAGTCTAAGTACTTTTGACTGAAAAGTTTGCAATCGTTTTTTGTGATGTTTAAATCTTAATGAGAATTGTTGAAAAATGTTGAATGAGCTGAATGAAATATCTCTTTTCCAGAAAATTGAAAAAAATTAAAGCGCATAGAATAATTTGAATTCATCATCTAACAAAAATTTTGTATTTTATAACAATTAATGTTGTAATAAAATATAATTTCAGTTCTATAACATGAAATAGATAAATTGACGCAATGTGGTCATTACACGCATTATTTCGTGTATCTTAGAACTTAGGACCTTAGAACATTTTCTTGTAAGAGCCACTCCCCCCTCTTTATGTTATATCAGTCAGATACTTTGATGCCTATAATTAATATGTAATGTAATTCTAATATTTACCATATGAAATTTTAATTGTCTGCATATTTAGCCCAGAAGAAATAAAGAATTTATTATTATTATTATTATTAAAAGAACAGCTGCAATGTGCGTCGAAACGTTGGCTCTCCATTAAACAGTTCTCCCAACTTAAGAGCAATTTTTTTTTACCTCCACCCAGACCATCTTCTTTCTCTTACACCCAATTTTGTTATGAAAAAAATGACTCACGTCGATCAGTTTTTTTTTTTTGAATCCTATTCTGAGTTTTTAAAAATGTAATTTTGGTTCATTTAAACTCGTTCTATGCAACAACTGATCCCTAAGATTATCTTTTAAAAAATCCCATCATTCTGGGAAACTTTAATCCCTGGACATGGCAAAGACAAGGGGATCGGCTGACTAAACTAAACGACTGACTGACGGAGCTGGTGCGGCTATCGATTACAGCTGATTGATGTGCTCCCAGGGTGGTCCGAAACAATCAACTCCCAGTTAAGTCCTCTCTCTCCTCCCTCTCTCCAGATAACGGATTTCTTCAATTACTCCCTCTCAGCGCTCCATTGTCCACCTTTTAAGGCTTATCTTGTTTTCTGTCCTCATAGTCAATAGCCGAGGTTGATCCTGTCCAAATCGAGAATTCTATTAGTTTTAAGCATCATCCTGCAAAAAAATTATTATTGGAGTTTGCAATGAGTATAAATTAAATGTTTGGTGCTCGGTGAAAGAGCGATTAAGTGGAATTTTGTCAAAAATGAGTTAATTGTACTGAGAGAAGCGGAATCGTGTCATTCTCTTAGTGCATAAGTTAGGCTCTAGTTTTCCATGGAGTTATTTGATATATTATAACTCTATTTCAAACTAAAAACTCCGATAATGACTCCATGACGTTTCCCCCAGTTCTTTTACAGATATAATAATTAGTGTTTAATTTATCACTTTGAACTTATAACTTCCAGCGGTTTAATGCAGCGGGATAGCTTAGTTTGTAGAGTGCTGAGTTGTTGAGACTAACATCTGTAGCGGGTTTAAAACCGGCTGTGACAGATAAATTATTTAATGTGTTAACTCAGATGGTTCCTGTAAGGTGGAGAACCTTAACTGAGGAAATCATGGCGGTTGAGTGTGGCAAATCCCTGCACAACCGTTGCTTTAATGACAGTGCAAACTTTGTCATTTACTGATAACAAGATCCTTCATGGGTTGAAGTGGTACAGTCTTGTTTTTTTAATACTAACACTCATACCTTGACTCCAATGGGTCCACCAGTGGGTAAAAAGAATTATTTTCTGTAATATCCAAGACACCAACTACATATATTGGTTTCAGTTAAGTAATATACTTTTTCCAGCCATGATACATTTTTTTAGGTCTGAATTTTATGTATTATAATTATTTATAAAGCAAATTTATTGCTCGAAATCGGCATTTTGCAAAATATAACCGATCCTTATTTCAAATTTCCTAAGTATACTCATTCAAATGTAATTTACGGTTGTATAATAATATAATATTTTTAAAGGAAGTAAAAAATCCTTGGTTATGCCGTCCTTCGGAGGGGGCGTTCATTAGTTAGTTTTCACTAACCTGCATATATTAAATCTTCTCCTAATTATAGATTTAATATGTGCAGATTAGAGAAATGACCATTTGTTTTCCAAAATGAAACTTTGTTTTCCAAGACATATTAATACATATGTTTAATAGCTTCAGAATGGTTCTGAATCAAATATGAAAGAATAAAGTGTAATCACTCCTGGAAAATTACAAGATGGCGCTACTAACCTATTTTCCTTAAAAACTGCTTTAATGTTCTTTTTTTACACCTGACTCTTCGAATAAAATCTACTGGCGTTTTCTTTTCTTCTTTGTTTTATTATAACTATTCTCAATGACTAACTATTAAAAAACGACTCGAAGAAAGATAATACTATTGACTGAACAGCAGCAGTCTTTTCAAGGAATGATGTCAACACATCTCATTTTCAGTTAAAAGGTAATTAAAAGATTTCATAATAAAAAATTAAAACAAAAGTTGCTTCCTATTGTCAATTCTTTCTACTAATTTAACAATGGCAGTAATAACATTATTCACTGTTATTTATTCATCTCGACTTGATTACGTCAATTTGTAAATATCTTTGCAACTACCGTCAAATTATATAAGTCATTATTTTTCAAGTCAGGGTTATAGTGCAGTCGTTAAAGTTACACTGACAGATTGGTTTCAATTTCAACATTAAACTAAAATGGGACGATAAATCACCCGAAGTTGTTAAAACCAATTTCGAGTAATTGCTTACACTTTCAACAGAAAACCTTGTTTTTCAGATAAAACATCTGTTTTAGAGTTTTGGCTTACTACATTGAAAAAATTAATTTAAAAAAGTAAATTAAACCGAATTGATTTACAATTGGTTAAAAAATAATGAATTGATTACAATTGTTTGAAAAATATTCATTTCGGATAACACTTGTAAGGGTTAGGAATCCAGGAAGTGCTTAGTCGATGCCAACAAACAATGCTGTGTAAACACCTCCATTATATATAAATACACATTTCATCAAATACCTTTTATACAACATAAATAAAATCAATCTAAATTTTTAAAAAGTTAAGGCGATCGGTTTTTTTTTTTTTTTTTTAGTTTATCGTTCTTACCAAAAAATGATCTGTAGGGAAGTTCGAATATTTTGCTTTTCGATGTTTTTTTTGTTAATCAATGATGAATCCTTGACTTCATACTTAATTGATTATTAATGTATTTTTTGCCAGATCATATTAAGAAACAAAGGGAGAAGACACAACGATATTGATAAATTGTTGAAAAGTTATTGACGCTTTGCAACGTTGTCTAGTAGTCTCTTGGAAGTGCGTTTAGAAAAAAAAGAGCTGTTATAAGGGGTCAACAGCTTTTTAAAATAGGCTTTTGTACTTAATGTTTACCCAAGTTTACATTATTTTGTAATTTTGGTTGGTAACTTCTTTCACATGTTTACTTTTGACTGGTTAAAAATATTAACATATTTTATTTCATATTTTTAATGTAGCTAATGGTTTTAAGGAAGTAGGGCAGGATTGTAGATGGTTTAAATAATTTATTCTTTATTCTTGATTAATTCTTTTTGTCTACAGCAGTTCTCTTAGTGGGTTCGCAAATTGGTCAAGTACTGAGGCAAAACTCGACTGTTATAAAAAAAAAACTGTAGCATATCCAGCATTCTTCTTATATGTGGAAGCCTACGTGAACATATCCAACATTGTCTCTAGTATTGGTCTTCAATACTTTTAAGATCTATTGTTCAATATAAATCAAATATTATATATTATTATACACTTTTTTATTCTGATTAATATTGAATTGTCCTTTTCTAAAACTAGTTCAATTATGGTATTAGCGAATAGGAAGAGATTCATAAAACTGAAATTAGCTTCTGCCCGCCATTATATCATTTCAGATTAATTTAAAGACAGAATTACTAGCAGAATAGGAGAAGTGAAAAAAATAATTGCTCAAATTGATAGTTTTTTTTCTTACCCATAACAGGTATCTTTAACACCAGTAAAACCTAAGATTTTCTTCAAGGTTTTACACAATCAATCCTTTAAGTCCATCAATCTGGAAAGCCACTTTCAAGTACAAATTTCAACAACAAAAAAATAAGAAAAACGATTTTTGCAGAAACACGAAAGAATGTTTGAACTCCAACTTAGTGTTTTATCACTTCTGAGATCTTCTCAGAAGAAGTTTCAAGAGAGAGTTTGTGCCATACACAAATTATGATACGCCCTCCTAAAAGATCAGGCATTCTTGCTTCAAGATCTTGCGCAATCGAAGGTATTTCGATTAGAAAAAACAGGTCAGCCTTTATGTTTTTTCTTCGCGCAATTTTTTTTGTCTCGACTTGAAGATTTTTTATTAGTAACTAAGATCCACATTTCTTTTATTTCAATTTTTGTGTTTTTGTTTTGCTTTAATACTCCTTTCCCTAATTTCGAAATGATTTTTGATACAGCACAGAATTAAAACTAAGAAGATTAAAGAATTTCATTTTAACTTAAATTTATACAATATTAAAAATCAATAATAGACACATTTTAGTTTTAGTTTTGTTTATAACTAAATGCATATATTTCGTTCGTTAGTACATGTTTACCACTTAATGCACATAGATGGCTGCAAATAATACAAGATAATCTTTCTATTTTTTAAAGTTTAGTTTGTGCTTGATTATAAAACATGAACTGTCTTTTTAATAATTTTACCATTCTATTTAATGTTCAAAAACATTTTAATCAGTATCAATTTTAAAGACTATAATGAAAAAATGATAATGGAAAACAGATAAGGAAATAATGAATGGCAAGGGCTGAAAGAGGACGGAAATTGCCAAACTCAGGCCTTTATTCTCATTTCTGAACCTTTTGATTATTTTGTATAATAAAGCATTTTGTTCAGGTGCCGTTTATAAAATACTAAATAAATTATTCCCTACCTAAAATAGAGATTGGTTTCGTATTGTGAACTATCAAACTAACTGAGAATTAAAACATGACCGTTATATTAATGTAATCGTACAAAAAAATATTACTGTACACTACATTTTTTAAAAATTTATTCATTAAGTTTACAAACAAGACTCGATTCATCCAGGTTTTAAATATCTGCTGACCGAACTCTGCGTCGATTTAAATTTGAGAATAAAAATTAAGATGAGTATTACAGCAATAGATCTTTATATAACTTTAATTATTTGTAAAACTTAATTTTACAAATTAGTAAAGAAGATTATTTTTAATACGACTAATAATTATATTCATACCCATAAGTTCATTTATATTAATATTTCAATTCCAAAGAACTACAGAGTATAACGCAAATGTCTGTAAATACAAAATTCGCCCACAATACAATTTCATTTATCTTTTTAGTTTATTTAAATTTAAATTTGAAACCACGGAAATGCCGAGTTTAGTTAATTACAAAATACGCTGACAATACAAAAAATAATTTAAATAAAAAAAAAATCAATATGCTCATTCAACACTCAGGGTTATAAAAAATTGGTGAAGTAACTAGACATTTTGTCTAGAATTCTTAATTATTGATATGTTATAAATCCAACTTATTATCACTATGACTATTTATTAATTAAGTATTTAAATACAAGAATTTAAGACATTGAAGAGTTCGAGGCCTCTGCGGCGTTCTTTACTTCAGAAAGAACTTCAGAGTGCTCAAGTCTTCTTAGAATATACCAAAGAACACAGGCGCGATTCGTACAGAGGAACGAAAGAAAGAACACATGTAATCTACAAATACTAATTAATGACGAAAACGTTTAATATAGGTTTAATAGTCGTTTGTTAGAATTGCCACACACATACATGTATATACATGTGTGTGCGTGTGTGTCTTCCTCTTCAGGAATTTACCATTTACTTTCTTTTTTTTAATTCTCTCTGTTGTATTTTTTCAAGTTTTTGTTTTTTTAATGTTTCTTTCTCTTTTCTGTTGTTCTTTCTGATACTTTTGCATTTCTTGATATTGAATATTTTGGACTGCTCTTACCAGCAGCAACTTCCAGTTTTTGTCTTTAAATTGTTCTGGGCTGAACAACCTCTTTTCTTTTTTGTTCCAAATGGTGAATGTAAGTTTTTCCAACCAGATCCAAATTAACAGACACATCCTTAGAAGGTAACCGTTTTAAATCTTCTTCTTTATTAATAGGATGTATTCCAGCCTTCTTAAATCCAGACTGAAAATTTCTTCGGCTCCGTCTTCCGCTTCCTCCTAGCTCCTCGGGATATGTTTAGAGAGTCCCTTTCTAGTGAGTCTTCGACCCCCAACTTTAGTTAATTCTTCAGTCACCTTGACCATAAGGGGACCATAGGAGACACCCTTCTACTTGTGTGACCTACTTCTCGTAAACCAACATTGTTCTTTGTGCAAAACAAATTTACTTTCATGATGCCGCCCCCCGTAATGCATAGCAATAACTACAAAAATAAGTTTTCAAAAGCACGACTTACTTTGGCCCACAAAACAGGTGGGCCAAAGTAGGTCGTATTTTTGAGGTTACTAGAGCTGTTGTTATTTTATATTTTTTTACCAAAAACCTAAACCGTAATGACAAATACAACTATACCACTGCCTACCGTACTAAGCAAATTAGTTAATTAGGTACTTACCAAAGTTGTAACATACGTGGAACGGCTTTGAAAGTTGAAAGTTTGAGAGTAAATAAAACACGTGTTTCACAAGGTTAAGAAATTCACAGGTCCTGATACTAGCAGACAATTATCGAACTCCTGATTTATTTTACAATTATCGAAAAATCCCGGCAGGTGGCCCTAGGATTTTGTAAGGGAGTAAAAAATCCTTAGTTATGCCGTCCTTCGGAAGGGACGTTAAATGGGGTTCCGAGCCTGTACGATGTCAGGTACTCGTTAAAAATCCCTATCCTAATTAAACCTGGATAGGCAAAATTTAGGGCTCCCAATGTAGCATCGTCCGATTAGCCATAGCAGCATAAAGTGACGTTAAATGAACAAACAAACAAACAATTATCGAACTATTTCGTGTACATCAGTGCCGACTTGGGGCTTCAGCCGAGCAGAAACTGCAGTAACTAATTGAACAACTACTACTTGAAAGTATTTAGAGAACGTTTTATTTTTTCCTACATTTGGGCCAAAGAAGAACCCTAGGGCCAAAGTAGCCCGGTAATACGGTATCACGTATTGAACCAAATAACCTAAAAGGCTACTAGTGATTCAATTTTTGCTTATTTAAAAATATTAATCTATAGAATGGTAGAGACTTTACTGTTTCTTGGAAAACTATTGTGCAGGGAGGTGATAAGCTCTAGATCACGCTCAACCACCACTTATTTTGGGTACCAACTTTATAAAGCCTGGTGTGCATCAGGTGCACCAAGAGTTTCCTAAATCCACCTATAATGTATACAATATATACATTAAAAAAAAAAGAGTATTTGTCACATATTTTGATAATAATAATTTCTGATCAACTTCATATTATATATAAATATTATTAATATCACAAGGAAAATATAGAAGGCCGGTAAAAGAGGAAAACAGCTGATCTTCTATATCTATCTACTGATAACGAACAGGACCTACATAAAAGACTGCAAGCGGATACGGCAGGTGGCGGACATGGTCCTCATTGTAAACGGACAATGGACACTGTTGCCTTGATAATTTATGCAAAGCTTCCCGACACAGTGGCCAGAAAAAACCGATTAGTAAGTCGAGTAGAAGAGGACTCTGTGGGATATGTCGCCGAGCTCCGATCTAGATCCCAGAGGCAAGGGTTCCTCTTTATCAATGTTTATTTGGACCGCAAAAAGAGCAACTGGTGAGCGGACAATATGCTCTATCTCCTTCTGTCCCTCTGACAGCGCAACAATATCTCTGCAGAGGGTGGCTGGCGGAGGGGAAGCTCAGGCCGGGCAGCTACCCAATGATTCACAACAGTTCTCAGCAATTTCAGATTTATTATTTACAACATTACAAATAATATTACATAACAATAATACTATAGTTTAAATATATCTAGTATCGTTACATATAAATGAAATGTTACCCAGTTACATCAAGATCTAGTTTTCTCTTGTCAGGTTGGGACCGGTCTAACGAACTTGATTGATTTATTTCGTTACCAAATCATCAAAGGCTAGCTGAGATAATACTTTTAAGCTTAATTTTTTAAATAAGGTTTTGTTTAAACATTTAATTTTAATTTAAACTAAAACAATGGATTACTTGTTTCCCCTCTCTTTACCACAACAATCCATTAGCGGTCTGACCTGAACCCATCGTTACGTTACTGTAGCTTGGAAAACCATTGTCCAGGAAGGTAATTCCTTCAAATAGTTCTAATTTCAGGAAGATGATAAATACCAAAATAAAACTCTACGTACCTTGAAAACATTGTTTTTTTTTCAAAATAAGCAATGTTTTGAAAACCTCACATTTCATGAGGTTCGTCTTTCGATATTCATGCGAAAGGTCCAAATATTGTATTGCGAAATGTTGTCCATAAAAAAATATTTTTAAAAAAACCTGTAACAAAACAATCCGTGAAGGATCTTTCTTAGGTTCAATATATGGTAGAGACTACACTGTTTCTATGGCTAGGTGAATCTTAGGAGACCCATCAGGATTCATCCGTGAGCGACTATTTTTGTAGATCTAACTGGATCCATCCGTGGCGGTAAAGAAATAAAAGTATTCGCCGGAATTCGAACCCTGGCCTTCAGAATGACAACTTATCACCCAACCCTCTGAGATACCCCGCTCCTTAATGCTTCAATATTGCAATTAAATTTCTATTATTTTAAATAATACATGATACCCAGAATGCCATTAAAATAGTAAAGTATAATGATTTACATTTAATACACAGATTCAGAAAGGAAGGACTTATGCCCATATGATATAAGAAATTATGGTAAATGGAAAGACAAGTGTAAGGAAGTAATGAACCATATCATTTGTAACGACTGGCAATGGCCTTCCAGGTCGGAAGAACACTACACAAACGCTTAGATATACAATTCACAGCACTCTATAATCATTCCACGCTAGCAGACGAAAGCAATATTGACAGAGACGCAAGCTGATGTGAAAACAATCTTGGGTTGTTTTTCTTCAAAAGAGTAAACTCAAGCCATCCATCAAACCTGTTAGATTTGAGAGTATACTGAGGTGCTTATGTGGATTTCCATTAGATCGTAATTCCAATGATGAGAAATCAAAGAGTAACACTATTCAATGTATTGAATGTGTAAAAACTGAAAGAACCCGCAAAATACATCTGTTGATACTAAAATCAGATGAATGAACTAGTTCTTTATATCTTGACTAGATCTTTATTATCTACTTATTATTTACAGTAGCTGACTATGGGTGACCCCACCCAGCCTTCTTCTTCTTTCTTTATTTAAATGTTGGTGTCCAAGAAAAAAAATAAGATGTATTTTGCGGATTGAAATCTGCTGACTGAATGATAATTGGAAACATGTATTGAGAATGACCACATGGGTCGAAACGTTTACATATATAGAAAAAATAAATAAATGATTGCTTGGACAAAAAAGGGTTTTTGTATTTATAAAACAAAAGGAAAAAATGATTAGATCTTAATTCCCAGATGAACTATTGAAAAACTATAGAAGGTAGAAAAATTATTATTGAAAAATTATAAATGGTATGAAATAAGATATTTGGAAAATAGTGATGATCAAATGGCATTGCTGAATGGCATGATAATATACCCAATATCAAATAAATTTTAAGTGTAATAATACACTAACCTAGGAATACGGCAGCATCTTATTATAATTTCTCATAGTGCGTTTCAAAGGATACTTCACCAAATGGTTATCCTCTTCGCAAAACGAAAAATTCTGAGAAAACAAATTCATTTGTGCTGTATGGAATATGAAAATTCTAAAATGAAAACCACTCTAAACTAAGTAGTAGCGGAGGTTTTATTTATTTAAACTAAACAAAGCATTAAATCTCCTTCGATTTGAACGTATCCTGAGGAAAATATTCCATCCTTTACATAGTAATGGTAATTAGAAGTTTCGAACCAACATAGGGTTTACCAATGATACCAATTCTGTTACACACTAATATATGCCAATGAGTTTAATATAATTGTAGCTTATTCAATTGGTGCTTGATAAAATTCAAGACAAATATATCATTACTAGCTGACCCGGCCACGCGTTGCTGTGGCTGTTGTAATAGTTTTAAAAATATATTGCATTAAAATTTGAATTTTAAAGAAACAATGAATGAATGGAAAAAATGAATTAAATCGATTTTTTTTTCACATTTTATTCATCTTACATCTAAGTACAAAATATAATAAATAAATAATATAAAAAATACCTAACTGATAAAATATAAACATCAGATTAATGAATGAAGTTTATCATGGTTAATTTTTAATTATGGCTACTAATATTTTTTATAAATTATAACAATTGATTTCAATTTAATTGAGCGCTAATCGATGCACAGTTTTTTTTTTTAATCTTTCCATTACTAATACAAATAGATTAGATGGTTTACTAACACGTGAGCATGCAACATATAATTGTCCATAAGAGAAACATGTTTGTTCTAGGTCCAAACCGCAAATCGACGTCATTGTCTGGCCTTGAGACTTGTTGATGGTCATAGCAAAAACCATGGTTATATCAAATTGAAGTCTTTATAACGGTATTATAGGTTCTGATGGTCTCATTGGAATACGTGGCTACAGGACGACTTCTCCTTTAAAGTTTTCAGCCACCATTCCTGCTTCAATAACATTCCCGTTGATATTTTTGATGACCCAACGTGTAAGATTCCATAATTTGAGGATTCAAATTACACATTATCAATAATAATGGCCGACACATATCACTTAGGGGTATGAAAAATAGTATCCTATTCTCAGACCTACTGAATATAGACACTTAATTTCATAAGAATCGGTCTAGTCGTTTCGGAGGAGTTCTGTTACAAACACTGTGGCAAGACAATTTTATATATTAGATACATATTTATGTTTATCTATATCTAATATTCATGTATGGATAACCATAAATATATTCTAGTCCTAAGCATTTTACACTTTTCCATTCTTTCAAGAATTTAAGACAATTAATATTAGTACTAAATGATGTCCAATTTAGAACGGTATGGTTTCAAAACTAGTTTCTCAATTTCAGAGTGGAAGTTCAAACTGGTTTGAAAAATTTAGAAAAGTTGCGAGACCTGCAAGTCAGCGAGAATCTCGTGCTGGGTTTGAAGTTCCATAGGGTAAATATGGCAATGATAGACGGAACATAATAAACGTTAACGATGCTGTATGTTAAGTGTTAAATTTTTTATTTTCATATATTTTTGGAACAAATGAGTTCTCCAGAAGTTCCTCCCGAGAAGAACGATCATTCCTTCCTAACAATCAATCGATATATTTTTTTGCTCCCTACCTGGAAGGCCCTTTACTGGGGTTTCAATGATCCTAAGGGCAACTACTTCCTTATGCCTAACATGGTAATGACTTGGTTTTCTTAAATGTTGATGCTTATAGTTAAGATTTTAATTCTATCCTTCATATCATGTATTAGTTTTAAGTTAATTGAAATTTAATTTAATTAAAGTATGCCAAATTTCATTTTTTCGATTGTTTAGTCAAGTACTCTGTCTATCACGGCATTCTTTCATCTTATTCCTCACGATTTTATTCAGGTTCTGCACCTGAAGTTTCGGGAACATAAATCATTGTTTGACTAAACTAGCGATAAATGTGAAAGAGTCAAATTTTTGAAATTTGAAGTAATGCGCTTTTGATCCTTAACGTCTCATATGAATGAAATGTATTATGATTATATGAACTTTCGGTCAGAAATGATGACCGTTACATGATTAGACTTTGCAGGGTTATGAACGAATGGATTTTCTAGGTTGAAGTGGATTTTTGAAAGAGTACTTAGGAGTATTTGGATAATAATTAATACTCCTAATAATTTTAAGGGTACAGTCTGGGCCCTTTTAAAGCTACAAGTTGGGTTGTAACGCATGAGTAATTAATTCCATTTTTCAATGGCGCAGGACCTTGTTTTCTCCCTTTGCTTCCTATGGATCCACGTGCCACATCTGGAAATGAATCGACAATGTAGGATTTACAATGTAATGGCTAAAATGAAAAATCAGAAGTTTGTAGAGTAACAGGATACGAAGGAAGGAGGGATGCAGGTGTGAATAAATAAACAATACATATGGAATATGGAGCTTTCCAGAAGAGTACGTGTGGCAACGGCACACCCCTTCCACTGACAGAAACGTCCGTCTCGGTTGTCATGGCAACAAGAGACGATGAGGCGTGAAACGGAGCAAACTCTTTCGGGACCATGTCCAACTCCAGCCTTTCATGCGAACGAAAGTATCGATAAAAGCTAATTTTGCGCTTTTCCTCTACCATAAAGTCTCTTTTTTCTTTTATCCTTACACCTTTCCAATCATTGTGTATTTACAGCTGGAGAACAGTTCTAACCACAATGGAAAATCGGAAAACTCTAGTAACAGTTTGGAATCACTGTGACCACATTCTTTTCACGACAAGGGTGAATAATCCTCATTAGTAGGGCAAGAGTGACAGTATATATTTATATATATATATATATATATATATATATATATATATATATATATATATATATATATATACATATCTATATATATCAGTTTCTGAACATGTTACAATACAATGGATATATTAAGAATGAGAGGATCTCTTGTATTGCAAGGTTCATTGTAAGTGAGTAAGTGCATTGATCTCAGTATTCCGATTACAAAACGGAATATTTCACTCAGATAAGGCTATGGAGTGCAGTGTAGGCGGCATCTAAATGGAGCACCCTGGATAATGCAAGATGGCCTATGATGTGCATACAAGGCTCAAAGCCGTGGAGAAAGTAACTTGTCTAGGGGAAGTAGACCCCAAAATCAAAACTAGGACAATAGTAATGCAAAGAGCTGATTTGTCCTTGATCACGGTCAACTCCCAGTTTTTTACCATACTTGAGATTAACCACAGAATAGAGGTTGGGGACTCGTCTTTGGTGGTTAAAAGATAAAATAATTTGCCTGCCACAGCCGAAGTTAAACCCTGAAACTTCAGCATAGCAACTCAGCGCTCCAACTACCGAGTTAGCTCCATATCGCTGCAATCGAATTAAATTTTTATTACTTTAAATAAGGCATGATATACATTTAAGGCAACCCGTTCAGAAACCAGGGTCTAGAAATGGCTATTTCTTCATTATGTATTCGAAGAAGGACATATGCCCATTGATGAGGGCGCTAGATCCCGAAGAATCCATACCCGGCTGTCAGCAGATTAAATTCATACACAGATTTGAACCCGGAACCTTGAGCATAACCAATGGAGCTATCCCGCTCCAAAAATGTTGATAGAGAAATAATTGATGGAAAATACATATTTAGATCATTTATTTTTTTTTAGGATTACTGCCACTATACTGAAAAGAAAAGAAACAGCTCACCGTTTCAGGCTACTTCAAGATTTAGTAGCCAAACGTTCCAAGTTCCCGATTAATTACAAAAGACCCATATACATGCCAATCATTAGACTCATCTGGACTTACGGAGTAGAACTTTGGCACTCTACTAAGCCATCGAATTTCTCTCTTATTCAATCCTCACAATCCTAAATCCTTCGTAAAATTCTCAATGCTCCTTGCAAACAAAGTAATCGATAATGACCTCAATGTCACATTTGTTACTAATTTGGCCCGAATCCGATATCAATATATTCATGACAAACTTCATTCCCACCCAAACCCACTGGATTCAAACCTAGCAACCTCTTCGATTCCTGATAATTCTCCGAGACGTCTGAAAAGAAGATGGCTATTGAGTACTAACACAGGGTAGTTTCTCTAATTATCTTTATCAATGAAATTATCGATCGTTCCTACCATTTACCTTTTGTCTTGTTACAATACAGTTTTCAATTTCAATGAACAAGCTTTAAAAAATTTCTTTTTTGCCAGACAAAGTGTAAGCAGCTCTAATGGACCAGCTAATACTTTCATAAATCCCCTGACAGCATAATGACAGTAATATGAATTGTAAACAAGTAAATAAGAGAGAAAACAACCCCCTAAGTCGTTGCTATTTCCATAACTGTGGCATTATCGCGGTGGCTCCGTGGAGCGAGACCTCCCCCACAGACCCTCCAACTCCAAAAACTCCCCTAACGTATTCCATTTAGTGGGGTGCTTAATATTAATAGCCTCACCCCATTATCCCTTACATATGGTCACAGTTTGACAATTTCAATCGCCCCCCTTCCATTTAGATTTAAATATTTTCGGCCTTGGTGGGAGTCATAGAATCAGATTGACCGCAGTTCTTTCTTAAGCTCCATAGTTCTTATGATACGGAAGAACTATAATGATTGAGTAACAATTAATGAAACGTCACGATTGTTTTATTTAAAAATCTTTATAGAAACCCTTCGTTTTATATTTTCGAATTTTAGTAATAAAGTAAAGTAATATGGTATATCTCTTATGACCTCAAAACCTCTAAATTCTTATTTTGGTAAATTAAATATATTTTGTAAAGTGAAAATGTTTTTTTTTCTCAAAATTTTGGGAAAAAAAATATTGTATTTTTTTTTTATTTTTGTTATGGTATGTTGGTGCTGTCAGTAAAAAATGTCTAATTATTTATTAAAGTAAATAAAATATATTCTGTTAAATGAAGATGTATGTTTTTTATAGTAAGTTTTTTATATTGTAGTTGTTTTTTTATTGGTTACAGAGTAGTAATTTTATCAGTCTGAAATGTCTATTTTCTTATTCTAGTGAATTAAGAATATTCTGTTGAAAACGGATGCTACTTCCTGGTGGGCACGTTTTTTTTTTTTTTGCTCAAACTTTAAAAATAAATATTATAATAATGTTGTCAGTCTGAAATATCCAATTTATTATTTCAGTAAATTAATTATACTCTTTTAGTGATCGCATTGGTTTCCTGTTCTGCTAATGATAGCAAATCCTGTATTTATGTACATTGTTTTTTGGGAGCAATCAATGTACTAACTGTGATTCCCTTTCCCCGTTCTTATGAAAGTACAACTAAACAGAGATTATGCAATTTTTTTGCTATAGTTGCTTTAACATATTTTTAATGAATTTTAACAGGGGTTGTTTAGACATAAAATGATAAAAGGTAAACCAATATATTTCAGTCATAGTAATGAATTAATACTGAATGATATTTGCTTAAGGTAGAACATTCGTTACAATAATTAGTGAGTTGTTGAAAATATTGATGAAGTAGTTATATTTTATAATTGCAACATTTAACGTGAGATGTCGAGGGTTGAATTGAGCTACTTCATAATGAACTATGGCGGACATTATCGCAAAGATCAGCCCTTTCATCAAGAGTATTTCATACTGACAAGAGAAAAGAGAACAACGCAAAGAGAGTAAATTTCAAAAATACTATTAATCATCGTAGAAATAAATGGTGGTTATAAATGCCATAGTCATTTGTGGACTCTTAAAAAGTTCAAGCATTTGTCAGGACCTTGGTTGACATAAAGTAAAAAATATGCCTTCTCTTCTTTCTGTATCCAGTGGAAAGAGAAGTAGCTAGTAAACACGCGATCTTGGCATCCTCTGAGCTCTCGTGTCTAAACTGCCTTTAGGGACTATAATTTTATAGCTTTTTTCCATACATTAACATCCCCAGAGGCGTATTTATGTACAGAAAATATATGTAAATAATGTTGGTTTTATTAGTACCGGAAGGGCTACTGTATCGTTTGAACTACATCATTGCAATGCATTTCCTTCAGATGCTACAGAATGTTAATCGCATTCACATTAATTATGTTCGTTAATACAGGAAAAGAATACATCATATAGAGTTATAATATCCAACTTGATCATTTTGTTTTTATTATATATTTATACAAGACATTAAGAAACTGCACTTAGTAATTGAAAACAACAAAAGCGCATTTTCTTGAAAAGAAAACATTTGAAAAATAGACAGTAATTTCTAGAAAAAAAACGTAGGTAACATCAAAACCCACTAAATTTAGTACTTTTCCATTTCTTGAGGATAAATCTTAAACCATATTATAGACGAAATAATATCAAAATATTCCTCCAAGCCCCTATCCAACTATAGAATCCGATTCCTTCTTTAGGGGAGCTAGGTATGTTACATCAGAGTATCCTGATTTTTTAAAGAAAATTAAATATCGGATAAGACCATAAGGGATAGTTATTTCGGATTAAACTATTCAAAGATATAACTTGAATCGGTAATACAGATTACCGATGGTTATCTATATCTAAGCTCTATACCTTAGTGTTACCTAATGCCTAGATGTGACAAGATTTCGAAATAACTAGCAATCAGTCACAGACAAGAAGAAAACGCACAGTAGCTAAGGATCCCGTTATATAACAATTTCTAAAGGATTTACACAACGAAACCACTTAAATGAAAATGGAAACCTTGTGTCCAAATATTATTACCACATATGCCATAATATGAATACAGTGCATGGATCTAAGGAAGTTCAGTTATTATCAGGCAAGATTAAGGTCGAGTTAAAGGGCAACTTCAATTATTAATACTGCTAACAAAGTCGTACATATATTGCTTGACCAAAAGGCTTAACTGTATTCTATAAATTGAACTTAATTATCAACTAAATAATTTCCAATTCAAGTAGGGGATTTGAAGAACGAAATTGTTTTGTGCGTAGCTAAGTATGTGTAGTGTTGAGTTGCTTTGCTAGAGGTTCTGGCTTCATAAACTTCTATGGCAGATTAATTGTTTAATTAGTTAGAACCATTCATACGTGGTTCTTAACAGATTGAATAATTTATCTGCCACAGCCGGATTGGAATCTGAAAACTTCAGTATAGCAATTCAGCACTCTACACACTGAGCTACTCCGGTACTCATTGTATAAATTAATCTTGAAATAATATGAAATGTAATTGGATTATTACCAATGAACACTGTTAAATCTCGGGAAACCATTTGTAATTTTAGAAACTTTTACAGTAAATAAACAGAGATCCAAGATACGAAGGTAACGCAAATAAATGGACTGCAAAAATACAGTTTGACACCTAAATTACTGGGTACGAAAATTCCAGAACATGGTATAAATCCATATGAAACCATCTGCAATGCTCATGAAATAATATTACACAATGCTGCAAAATAATAATGTGATGTTTATCTTGTCTAATGCAAATCACAAGTGAAATCTGGGAAAGTAGGGGAAGTGTGAGAAGGTATAAGCAATTTTTTATATATCCATAATAAAAGTTATCGGTAATTTGTTTATTGCTCTCTTTTTTTCATCCATGTTCCTTCACTCTCTGTTTGACAATAGTTCTCAAACTTGGAAAGTGTGACTATAATTAATTTATGTAGGTAATTATGTAGGGATTTCAAAACCGACTTGTGTAATTTGAAAGTAATCCCTGGTTTATATCACTAAGTATCTGTTATACACCAATTATATATTTTAAGAAAAAACGTCTAAACACTGATGAACTAAGTTTATAAACACTCCTCTGCCTTAATTAAATAATAGTTAAGAACCTAAGTCTAATAAATATAAAATGGTCGGATATTATATTGATTTTTTATTGATATTCCATTTAAAATAATTATTATAAGGATCAACTTATATGTGGGAAGTTTTCTGTGTATGATATTTTTCATTCACACAGAAATAATTTTTAAATAATGAACAAAATTATCTAAATCATCTAAACAATGTCTTATATATACAATTTGGATAAGGCATTAGATTAGCAAAGCGGCTTAAAAATTTTAAATATTTAAAAAAAAAAAGTAATAATAATGAAATAACATAAGCCAGTTGAACTTATTGATGAAGATTTTGTCATCTCAATTCAAATTGCTTATTAAATTCAAAAGTTCCCAAATTTACATATTATATACCTTAATGATTTACTGCTATAATTTTATAATGGAACATTACACCATCTCAATTGTAATTTTAATATGTCAATGTATCGTAAATATGAATAGATGATCATCACGGGCTTTTATAGACATTAAAAAGATGTTGTAAGTAATAAATGCGCAGTAACATTTTTTCCCATTAAAAGACAACTTTTCCTCCTCTAGAGAGAGCGTTTCAATGTCTTGGGCATACAACATAAAACCGGACAATGCATTACTTTTATAAAAATTTTATATATTCTTAATAACCTTAAGAAACATTGTAAGGAATAAATTTTTGGAAAACATCTTTTCTTTGAAATTTATATAATAAAAAAAAAATGTTTTGGACTCAATAGTTGAACAGGAAATATACTCTTTAAAACAGAGATTGGTAGGAAATGAGGATATAGTACCTTTGCTAACATACTATATCTTTTCAATGCACACCGTTGACGATCAAGTTACTAACTCCACCCCCGAGAAATGTCTTCAACTCTAGAATCGATTCACTTCGAAGAAAACACATTTTCAGGAGTAGCTAGAATTATATAAATATATTTTATTATCATAATATTAATAAATTTATCATGAGGATCGGATTTAAACTCTGTAGTATCTAATAATAGCTGAACACAATTATTTCATTTAACGTAACTTTTTGCTGCTATGGCTAATCGGACGGTACTACATCGGGAGCTCTAAATTTTGCCTATCCAGATTTAATAAGGATAAGGATTTTTAACGAGTACCTGACATCGTACTGGCTCGGGACTCCCGTTTAAAGTCTCTTCCGAAGGACGGCGTAACTAAGGATTTTTAACTCCCTTTAAAAAATCCTAGGGCCACTTGCCGGGCTACGAACCCGCGATCTTGGGCCTAGTAGTTTATTACGCTAACCACTAACAGGTCACCCCTAAATAAAAAAGTTAATTTAACTTAATAATTTAAAGATTCATATGATTAAAAACCAATTCTTTTTTTAACTGTATTTCTCATTTAATATGCTATAAAATTAATAATAAAACTTATAAATTAATAATAATAAACTGAAATTTAAAAAAATACAAATGATTTTAGATGATTAACAACTATAAAAAAAATAAAATATTTTTCCTTCTTCCTTTTTTTTTCATGGTAAATTTTGTATATAAATATTTTTGTTGTTTCAGCAGTTCGCGGATATTGCTTACAAAAGAAAAATGTGCTGTCCTCTTTTATGATATTAGGGTTGTATACTCACTAGTCATTAAATATTTATGAATCATTATGCAAAAGTCAATTAAGTTAACGATAACTCCTTTGAAGTAGCACAAAGCCCTGCATTATCGAATGTAGATATTGCATTGTTAAAAACTAAAAGTTATAATTAATTGTAACTTACTTAATTTTAATAATTTACTTTTATTTCAATTGAGTTGTATGAATGCTTATTTTATTGGTCTGTAACAAAAAAAAATATAAATATAAAATAACATTTTCATGTTTTAGTGGTTTTGGGATCAGATACTTATTTAGTAATTAGCAATGCCATAGAGAGAAATAAAAGAAAACTAATCAGCGGTGATAATAATAACTGATAAAGTAATTGTTATTAATTCGTGATAACAAAAACTAATTGTCAAAATCGAGCTAAAATAGCTGAAAATATCCCAGAGATAATAAACGATTTAATGCGCAGCCGCCCCGAATTCCTTCTTCCTGAAGTTAAAAATTTGTAACTCTTCTAGTACTCTTTCATTGAAACAGGTTTTTTAATGTTATTAGTTTCTACTACATTTACTCAATTAATAACTTTTTATTATTGTGGTTACTTATAAAAATGGATGCATCTAATTTAATATGTTCGTTATGTTTGTCATTAGTGCTATTAGAATCAGTTGGAATAGGATATAAAATGAAGCCCTATAATTACGTTTGGATAAATAAATAAAACAATCAAAAACTATAATTGATAATTTCGTTATATTTATAATGGTTTGCTGATTAATTTCACATAACAATAAACATTCATTTTATCTAAACTTATGATAATGGGTTAACACACATTTAAATTATTTCATTAATTAAATGATACTTAAATTCTATTCATAAGTCTTATTTCTCTTTAACAACGAAACTATATTTATAATACTGTTGGTGCGAGCGACAAAATACATTTGCATTTAACCAACTATGTCAACATCATTATTTTGTTTACTTTATATTTAAACATACTTTGACTCATATGGATATAGATAAGAGTATTGGTAAATAACAGTGAGCATCCATGGTCTACAAAACAATTAGTTATTGTTTATAATCGAATGTTACCATAATTAATAATGTGCTGTCTAACAGTTTGACATAGAACCTAATATTATTGTAATAGAGACATCTTAAATAAACAAGGGTAAGTCGATTCAGAAGAGACATGAATCGAAGGGATTAGCACAATCAGGGCAAGGCAAAATGTCATTGAATTTATGGTAATGAACGTTAACATCATATTTGTCATGTAAATAGGCTTGACCCTTCTTGTATTCCTTATGCCTATATCAACAAATATTACCTGCTGTTGAGGTTCTCAGCATACTGATGCATTGTAACTTAAACATTCAGTTCTATGTTAATTATATTCAATGAAATGTTTAGAACTTGTTCTGGTGAATAAGTTAAACTTGGATTTTTTTTTAATGTTAAAATTGAAATAGTAAATATATACAAAAGCTTATAGCTAGTTATAATTATACAGAGATGTTTACATTCGATAGTGTAACTATTCAACAGCATGCAATGCGCTTATGACTGAAATGCGCAATAAAATGATCAGGGTGACCAATATATTAAATTTTATGGCTCTAGATACAAGTTAATCGGGTAAAATACCTGATAAAATGTTCCGACATTAGATCCATGTGAAGGGAGCGGTAACGACACTGATGGCGCAGGAGGAGGCGGTTCACGACTGAGCGGTGGTCCGCCCCCCTCCACCCGCGCGAAGAGCCAATCAGATTCGGCCTGCCCCCACTCCTCCCCCTTCCCACGCCCATTGTTGCCTAATGAAGCCGCCGCTTCCTCGGAACCCCCCCCCCCAGTTGCCCGTTGTCTCAGATATCGCACAAACTTCATTACCTCCACCCTTCTCCTCCACTTCCTTTCTCTTTTACCAGTTTCTAATTATGATAAAAGTCTTCCACACCTTTCGTATCGCGGTCCCTTTCGACCTACCCTTCAGGTATTGTTCCCAGTCTGTCATTTTATCCATTATCGAATGAAGAAGAATGAACTCGGTGAAACTGTCTTCATGAAAAGAAATTCTATACGTGGCATTGAAAAATAATGCCTTACATAACATTGTCTACGCTGGGATTTTTAATATTGATTTTATTACTATTACTCCATTATCACTATTACATTATTATTTCAACCCCTAGTTCGTTTTAATTTTCACTTATAATGTTTAGGACACAGGTCCAAAGAATAGCATATAGATATCGTAGGAGAAGTAAAAAATAAAATATACAGCTATATTTTACACTTTACGATATCAGTTCAGCAGGTTATCGCTTCAAGTTGAGTTGAAGTTTTAAGTTTTTATTCGTTTACTTTTTAATCTATTCTCGAAAATAAAAATATGTTTTTACTGACCGTATATATATTAAAGAATCGACTAATACATAATGAAAAAATAAAACTTGTAGTTGCTTGATAGAACTGATACCCACTTTATTCATAAATAAAAACCAGCCGCCGTGAAAAAAAAGATTGTAGTATTTTAAGAGTGTTTCTGAGGGGATTTTGAAATGTCTAAAAAAATACTTAAAAACTTTGGAACTTTGGAAGTGTAGCTGTGAGTGAATCCCCGCGTTCCCAAATTCCTGCACAGATGTTGAAACAAACTTGAGACTTACAAGTCATATCTCTCAGTCCATAGTGGGGATATTACAGTTTTGAGCACTTCTGTCCCCTCCATGTGTATTAAGTCTATATCTCCTTAGAATAAGATGATTCGTTCGATATTTATGATTAGTGAGGGAAATGCTCAAGAGGATAGCTCTCCTGGGTTAAAACTAAATGCCGGGCCTGATGTCAGGATTGCGAAACGAAATTTCGTAGTGGTATTTAATATCTGGATTCATAAATTTATAGCATGAATAAAATTAAAATATAAAATTGCAAATTATATCAACTATCCTTGTTTGTTCCTATGAATCTCAGTCAACTTCGGCTATCAAAAGTGAGTTTAAATTAAGAAATTTTTATTACCGACAACAAAGAGAAAATGGTAGTTGGTTGGTTAGTTATGAAAATTAATATATTCAGTCGAATTATAAATGAATGAATTCCATTTAGAGGTAATATAATACGGAAGAAACAGAACGATAAGGAGATTTTAGAAACAGAGAAAAAATCAAACATTTGATTAGAGCAGTAGGACAATAGAGGCAAATGATATACAATCGAAATCGTGAATTGACAGTTTTGTAGTTTCACGATTTTGCTGAAGATGTTATGTTTTTTTTTTTTTTTTATAAAGGTTTTTTAAGTCTTAAAAAAAAACACTTTTTATGTTTACTTATGTTTCTTAATACAAAGTACAAGAAAGCGATGACATAAGTAACATATATTTAATTTTTTTTTCTGTCTAAGAAAATAAGGAAGTAATATTTAAACTGAAAAGATAAAAAATGTTCACGTAAGCATGATTTAGAGTTGAATACAGCAAAGTACTGAACTGTCATCTTATCTTCAGGACAGTCTCTAGTCAGCGATTTAAAATAAATATTTTGATAAAGCTACTTGATAACGTATTCTTCTTGCTTAACACCAATTCAATATTATTATTATAGTTTCGGGTAACAGACAGTAAAAAACAGAAAGAAGTAGTGGATTTTGATGATTCAGTGTTGATGAGTTGGAATGTAGAGTATTTGCTGTGAATAAATGACTTTATATTAATGTGTATAGCGTATTATAAATATTTTTAGATTGTATATCAAAAATTAAAAACAAAAAACAAATGCTTTATGTCTATTTTAGCGGTGTGCAACAAATAACAAAAACACACGTCGATTTTCGGTAATTCAGGTCTTCATGGCAATATGAAAACAATTAAAAGCTATTTTATCTACACATATATAAATATTTATCTCTATACCTATAAATATATGGCTAGCACTAAAATAGACTCAAAAGCTACTCGTAACAGAATCTTTAGTCTTATTTTTTTTTAATTAAACCAATTGAAAGCGTTGCTCTAAGTGGTCAAAACTCTGAGTCAAAATGGTAAACCCAATTAACAATAATGCAATTTTTAGCTGTCAAATTGGTTGTCAAATAAGTTTTGCGCAATGTAAGATGTGAACATCTAAAAAAACACCCTTTACATTGAGGTCAACTCTATTTCAAACTCTAGTTAACGAAATTCGACTACTAATTCTACGGGTCTGTAGATATATAAGACCAACTAATATTATTCAAAATAATATACATAAATATATATATATATATATATATATATATATATATATATATATATATACACACATACATTATTTGTATATATATTTGTACATTTTGAGATACGTCTATTGTTTTTATAAAAAATACCTCAGACATTCCTCTTTGAGCTGACTCCTCTATGCGGATACATTCTCAGCTCCAGTGTTGCTATATTATTCCAAAGAACATTGTTGTGATAGGTGGCACACAAGAGCTCACCCTTCCTTTCGGTGTTTCTTCAGAAAACAGATCCTCTAGGTCGTTGGGGATTCCTTTCTTCCCGGTTATCCGTTGTTTTTTCTCACCTAGCTAGGTCCAGATGTCCCAGCTCCTTTGTGAGCCTCTGTCTTCGCCGTTCTCACAATGGCCGCCCCTGGGGAGACCCCTTCCTCCTGCTTCTAGTGTCCCATTATAAATAACACACCCACATCACGGTTTATCGGTAGCTATTCTCCTCCTACAATGGGCCGTTACCTGAGCTCAAGGTGTAACTATCCGAGGTGGCTGGGACGGAGACAGAATTACAATTACTAATTTCTTTTGTGTGCTTTTTATTTTCGCTGCATATTAAATGAGCACAAAAGATACAAAGGGTGGGGAGCACGAAAGATGTTACCATTTCGATGGCAGATTGAAAAAAAATGTATGCATAGACAACACGCAGTTTTCAATGCCTACTGTAGATATTGTTTTCAACTATGATGACGCAATAGTTTTAGATTTTTTAAAGTACTTAAAATTTTCAATTTTTTATTTAATTATACTAAAGTAGTATGAAAATAATGAAATCATGTTTCACAACACTTTAAATCAATTTATCATTCGCAGTATTTTTGAAACCGTTTATGTAAAACCAAAAAGTCCATTAGAAAAAACGAAATTGAATATACATATGTTTGGAAGCGGGTTAAGCAAATTCTGAAAACATGACTCAAACATTAAGAATTTATTTCAAATGGAAAAACAACTATATTTGTACAGGATCAAACTCTAACTGGATCAACTCGCGCCAATGGGGTAATAATGTTGGAGATGTATAAAATGGGATTTTTCTATCAAAAACCTATTATCTTCTTTAAAATAGAAAGGGCATCTAAGTTATATTCACTTTCTTCAATAGGAAATTAATTTTGAAGAATTCATTGTAATTGCCCTACCTTACACTTACTAGTGTAATTGTAAATTAGACTCAGGAATGGATTGCTTTACTCATTAATATATACAATCAATAAATAAAGAGACCTACACTTATAATGTTATATAAAATGGAATAGAATATAATCATTGTATTAGCACATAGAAGTCGAACTATTGGATATCACTCACAGAAAATATATGAATAAAAATTAAAATAAAATACGAAAGCTTACCTTTAATGCACCTTCATTACGCCAGATAGATGGATCATCTTATTTTTTTAATTAATATCTTCCTTATAAATCTGTTTTGTACACACAATTTCCTGGTTCATGGACTGATCAAATAAGTTCTCCGACATTGAAGAGAGAAGTCACTCGAACTATCAAGTTATAAGTTGTTAAGACTCGAAAGTATAATTTGTTAAGGATTTGAAATGGTGGTCCCCAGACTGTGGTGTCAGCTACTCGAAAAATACTTTCCTAGTTAAATCTGGACAGGAAAAATTTAGGACTCTTTATCTTCACAATTAATTACCCAAACACCATAGCCCAAAATTTAGAATAAATCACATCTTGCTCATTTTAATAATTTATTTTTGGAATTAATATTTTAAAAAAATAATCAAAAGAACAATAAATAATATATATATATATATATATATATATATATATATATATATATATATATATATATATATAGTAATTGAAAATATTTTCAGTGTCTCTTTGGTGAACTTGATATCTACGGTTACGATTGCATTAGTGTAAAATTATTTCACAATTGGTATAGGTAAACAAAATCAAAATGTTGGTAAGAAAATATGATGAATTGAATTAGTCAGGGGTACAGTCAACGGCACCCCAATTCAAGTCAATGCACTAAGTCAGTATGTTCATGTATGTCAATGCACCCCCTGACTAATACAATCCATCATAAGAATTATCCAGTCAATTTTCCACAGGTAAGAAAATATATCTGATTATCCATACACAGACTGAATCTCGTTAATTTTAAGGGAGGACAAAGTAGAACTGTCGGGAATCTGGATCGATAATTATTGTCAATGATTTTCAGCTTCAAAGTTTCCCGAGAATCTCTTAAAGGATCCCTGTTGAAAACTGTGTTGTCCCTTTGTTCCAGACCTGGGGCAAATTGTGCTTGTTTAAAAAGAGGCGATTGAATAGAGACAAGGAGCTGTATAGGAGCTGAAATGAAATAGTTTGCAATTGAAGAGAAACTTTTGAAAAGTTTGGCGAGGCCCCTTGGAGGAATGACAGGGACCTTATCTGCCGCTGTTTCCTGGATGCTTCCTAGGAGTCCCCCTCGGCGGCCGTTCAGTGACAAACTTTTAAATATCAATTTTCTTTACTTCGTACGCTCCCCCATGTCATTATCGTGATCAACTTTTGTTACAGTTGGAAGGTTTTTTTTTCTTCTCTAAAAATGATTGCAACAAACATGATGAGATTTTTATTGATTTTGCCCTTAAAATATAACATCGTATACCTAATGATATCATTTTTTTTTGTTTATTGATTATAAAAACTTAATTAATGGTTTTAACTAACAGACAAAAAAAAAAACCTGTATCACTACAAAACATTGCTGGGTGTTGGGCTAAATACAAGGAAGGAACTGTAGTGTTTCTTGAAGAACGATTGTGCAGAGAGGGGATGTGTCCTACCTATAGATCATGCTCAACTGCTAGATTTCCCCTCTTATTTTGGGTACCGACTTCACAGATCCTATAGGACCAATCCCCGACATTAAAATACATACATAGCTAAAAACATTAACTAAAATCTGGTTATCATCCGGATTTGAACTGAAGTCCTTCGGCACGGCAAGTCAGCTCTCGTTTGTATTGAGTCACTCCACTCCCAAGTAAGTAAAAAGAGTAGTCTTTAACTTATATTGTTGGTCCATAGTTAAGAAGGCTACGTAGTTAGTTAATATTAAAAAAGTCGCTTTGCATGTCTAAGATATATCATTCAATATCACAATCAATTTAACATTTTTTCTTAGTCCTGATCCCTGCCTATCGATGAATAATAATCTAAAAATCTGGAAGTCCTGAAAAAAAAATCAGGGCGGAGAAATCTTTCAGAAAGTGGAAAGAATGACGGATACTAAACGAAGAGGGGCATGACATTCCACGAACATCTATACAGAATGAACAAGCATAGATTGACCAAACAAATATTCGGATATTTTTGGAAGAAGACCACAACGATGTGGACGAAAGAAATAAGGAAGGACTTAGAAAATATGAACAACATAGAGTAAGAAAGAAGTGAATTTAATTGAAGTTATTTTTAATGTGGTATAAGTCCATTTATTCTAGAATCCAGATGTTTAAGGATTTTCATTTGAATTAATTTCAAAATATGTTCATTCTTGTAATTTTTTTTCTATTATACTGGACTTCACTCATTATAAGGGAGAGAGAGAAAGAAAACCAATTTGCAGTCAATGTATATTCCTGATTCTCAATATCTTTGAAGACGTTTCGACATTATGGTGTCATTTTCAATCTTTACAAATTTTTATTCTCTGCATCATTAAAAACTTTTTTGCATATCTATATACACATCTGTCATAAGTCTAAAATTCTGTGAAAATAAATTAATACTAAATACATTAAAATACATAATTTAAATAGAGTGTCCAAAATAACTCACTATAATCTAAGTATAGATACCTTGAAAGTCATATTTACAATTTTTTTCTAAAATTCTTGGGGATCATTTATCCTCCATAGTCAAAATAACATTACATCCTTGAACGACTAGATCATTTTTCAGTATTTATGAATATTTATTTTTATAAAATATATTAAAATGTGTCTAAAGGTAAACATCTACAAAAATAACATAAAAATTCTTTTTTAAATTTTATTTAAATATTTCATTAAATCATTAATAATTATGAAATTTTATAAAATTATTATATGGAAAATCTATGTATTTTATAAGATCTATTGGTAGGGTCAGGTTATATTCATCTATATGATTTATTTATAAAGCATAAGGCATCTTATGTTTTATTGTTTTTTAATTTTAAAATAATGGAAGAATATAATTTGTTAATTTCTCCTGCCTCCTTTCTATCATTTACAGTATTCTCTAATTTATCGTTTATGAACAGAGCCTCCAAATATTTTCTTTTAATGTTGTCATTTTCTCTATGTGAAATTTTAGTCTTATTAAAATTAAATGTGTGTAATTATTTTTTACAGTGTGCTGATTATGCGGTGCTCGTTTTAGCTTTGGTTTTAAGATTATTTTGATGATGATAAATTCGGTTTTTTAAATGTGTACTTGTTTGTCCAATGTATATTCCTTCACGATTATTATAAGAAAGTTCATATATTAAATTTTTATTTTCTAAAATTGGTATCTTGTCTTTTTGGCTGTTTATTATGTTTTTGATTGGGTTTCTTGTTTTATGTGCTATCCCTATTTCTGGTATATCGTAATTTTGAAAAGTTGGTTCAATTTTTTCTGATAGGCCTCTGATATAGGTTATACTATTATATTTTGCTTTATTATGTTTTAATTCCATATCCTGTGCTTCTGTTACTTTATGAATTTTGTTATTGTCTATAAGTGGATCTATATTATTGGTTTCTTTCTTTTATAAAAAAAATAGTTATTTTAGATTGAGACAGTTTAATTTTTATTGCATTATTTTGGCTATGTATTTTTGAAATATTAATAGATTCCTTATATTTAATTTATTTTTTATATTTATAGGTAAGTGATTGTCTTTTTTATTATTAATTGAATAGTTTTGTTTATGTCATAAATCTTTTATTAGTTTGATTGGAAAGGCATTGTTCAGAAGGATTTTGAAAATTTTGTTTTTTGTTTCTTATAAATATTTTTAATTTGATGCCTCGGGTGATTTGAGTAATAATTTAGTAGTCTATTTGAGGTGAAATCCTTTTTATACCATTTTGTTTTGAGGTTATTATTACTATGGTGTCTTATGATAGTAATGTCTAAGAAATTTAAGGAGTAATTATTTTCCAATTCTTGTGTGAATTTTATGTTTTTATTTTGTTCGCTTAGGACTTTACTAAATTTTTCTAAATTATTTCTATTTGTTATCTATGTAAAATCATCTATGTATTTTACTATGAAAAAAGGGGGGTTGTTTAATTTTTGTAAGCTGCCTTTAATAATATCATTGAGCACAATTCCAGATAAATCAATGGAGAGTCTGCCTTCCATCTGTAATCCTATATTCTAATAGTTTCTTTACAAAATTGGTTTTGAAATGTGAAATAACCGTTTTCAGTACAGAGTTTGTACTGGTATTATTTGAAATACCTTCTAAATAAATTAATTTGCTTTTTATATTTGTATGTGGTTCAATATTATACCAATTTTCATTTATAAGTTTATATGCTAGTTTTAATGGTATATTAGGGAACATAGATACTACATCTAAACTTCCAATTATATGATCTGGCTCTAATTTAAAATGGTTTCGTTTGTTTTTTTAATTCTATTGCATTTTTTATGTCATATTCATTATTGTTATTTAAGTGATCTAGGGATTTATTTAAATATTTGGCAAGGTTGTCTATTGGATTGTTTGTACTATCGACGATTGGTCTACATGGATAACCTTTCTTATGTAATTTAAGTAAACCATGCATTCGTGGGGTATTATAGTATTTGCTGAATAGTTTACTTTTAAAATCTTTACCTATATATTTATATTTAATTAATTTTTCTAAATATTTATTTACTTTGTCGTTTAATTCATTCATAGGGTCATTTCTTATACTTTTATAAGTATCTTTGTTATTCAACAACCCTACAATCTTTTTCTTTTTCTTATTATCTATTTTAGTTATTATAGCCAATTTTTTAGTTTTATCTGTTTTGATTATGCATAGATCTTCGTTATTTAAAAAAAAAATGTTGTTAAGATATCATTCTTAATAAGTTGAGCGAATCTGTTCAATGTGTTATTACGTTTATTTATTTCTCTATTTAAATATTTTTTTAAAAATTTATTTATTGATATTTACAACTGTATTACAATAATACAACAAGTAAATAGGATAAGTGATATATAATGAAATGAGAATGACAAGTAGAGAAACTACCCACTGTAGTGCTCAAATAAAAATTCAACTAAGAAGGTCACGTGGCCATCTTCTTTTCAGACGCCTCGGAGGATTATCGGGAATTGAAGAGGAAGCTAGGTTTGAAACTAGAGGGTTTGAGTGGGAATGAAGTTTGTTGGATAGATACCGGATTCGGGCCAAATCAGCAACAAAAGGGGCATTAAGGCCGTTATGGATGGCGTTAAGGCAGTTTTGACACCATTCTTCAAGATCAGTGATATGGGATTGGAGGCTTTGGGATGCAATAACTGGATTGGTGTTGACTGATAATACACATGTATCATCAGCATACGTGGTAAGGATAGTATTAGGATGAGTTGGGATGTCAGCTGTATAAACTGTATATAGGATTGGACCAAGGATACTACCTTGAGGAACACCAGCAGATTGGGAAAAGAGGGACGAATAGACATTGTTATGGTTTACTTGGAAATCCATAATAATGTCTATTTGTGAGATAGGATTGAAGGATGAGAAAGTATGTAGGGGGTAGGAATTTCCGAAGTTTATAGAGCAAGCCCGGATGCCAGACTCGGTCAAAAGCCTGTTCCACGTCAAGAAAGACGCCCGAACAATATGATCCACGTTCTAATGCAGAGGAGACCACATCCACCACACGATGACATTCCTGAATGGTGGAGTGGGATGCTCGGAATCCAAACTGGTGATCTGGTAGTATGTGATTTGCCTTAAGGATAGGGTACAATCGTTTAAGGATGAGTGTTTCTAGGATTTTACCCATGCAAGGTAAAAGAGAGATAGGACGGTAAAAGGATGGGTATTCTGTTTTTTTTTTTTAGGTTTGGGTATCATTTTTACAATGGAAAATTTCCAGAGGTCAGGAAAATATGTGGAGCGGAGTACAGCATTTATATATATGTATAGGTAAGTAATAGAATGGCTTTTCTAGGTAGGTTTTTTAAGATATGAATTGTGATGAGGTCGTGCCCAGGAGCTTTGCAGGAAGGTAATCTGTGAATAATGTTGGATATTTCTGAAGGATGGAATGCTTTGGGTGGAAGGGACATTTGGAGGGGAACATCTAACGCTTCTTTTATATATTCAATTTGAGTTGGGTTAATGATATCAGGATGTGGATGGAAGATTTTGGAAAGGTATTGGCCAAATAACTGTGATTTTTCTCTGTCAGATCTTGTCCAGTTATTTGATTCAGTAAGGAGTGGATGATTGAATTCTTTGAACTTTAGGAGTTTTTTGGTGGTCATCCATAATGTTTTGTCGTTGGTTGTAAGATTTTCAGTCCAGGTAATTAAATTTTGAATTTTGAACTTCTTGATTTCTGCTTTTAGTTTGTTAGTTAGTTTTGTATAGATAGTTTTATCTGCTGGATATCGAGTTCTATGTCACTTCGATCTTGCTCTGCGTTTTTCTCTTAATAAGATACGAATATGCTGGGGCAAATCAGTCTGTTGATAGATATTATTTGTATGATTTGTGGTGTTATCATGTAAACTGTTTCTGATTGATGTTGTGAGTTTTTCTATGGCTGTATCAATGTTTAAATAATTTAAATTTTTTTACTAATGGTGTTCCGTAGACCGTTTTTATGGAAGGAATATCCATTAAAGTGACTATTGATTCTACTTCTGCTATCATGTGATAAATGTTAATTTTTTTATTTATAGGTTCATAATTATCAACCAGACTTAATAAATTAATAATACTATTGGGTATTGTTCTTGAAGTTAAGTTAACTACTCTATTATCCAAGTGTAGATTATTATATTAATAAAAAATTTAAATGTTTTTTTTGTAGAACAATCATTTCCTTAGATATTATTAGAGTAGATAGTAGTTTTGTATTTATCTGAGATTTCATTACTTTTATATAAGGCCATTTTATTGGGTTTATTTGTTTTATTATTATTTTTTTTTTAATTTAATTTCCTTAATTTTATTATTCCATTTTTTTTTACTGGTATTTTTAATTAAAATATGTAAATCTTTATCTAAAATTGTTTCTGAAATTATTTTTAATTTGTTTACATATTATTATATGTATTGTTTACATATTATTAACACTGAGTTTATTAACCAATAGGCTTGTTTTTTTCCAAAAAACCCTAAAAAATAAAAAAAAATCTGCTTTGTTTTAAAAATATGACAAAAATTAATTTATTAGAGTAATGTTTTTAAAACTATACCATTTTTTAATTTTATTTTAATAATTATTTATTGTGAAAAGAATAAATAATTTTTTTTTTAGCCCTAAATGGAATTATGCCGCTTTCCAACAGCAATTTCTCATATGTTTTTATTGTATTCGTTGTAATTAAATTATGCATCCGTTTTTTAATAACTTTTTCCTGAGGAATATAATTAACGATTGTTAAATTATTCGATAATTAATTTTTTAATTATCTTATAATTAATTTAACTTAATTTTATTGTAATTCCCCCATTCGATCGAGCTAGAAATCTTTCGTCTCAGAAACTTTCTACGTATTGTCATCTATATTGACTTTCTTGTAAACCAATAACAATAGAAATATACAATTATGGAATTAACGATCCTATTCAATCACCAAATAGAAAACTGAAAGGAAAGTGATTGTAACCTTTGTCGAGTCGCAATCGTTAATCTGGCGAAGGTGATATGTCCATCGGCAATCTTGGAGGCAAATAGCAACTGAAAAGTGTTTTGATTGCGAACAGAGGAACGAGGGCCGACAAAGAGAGAAACCTCCATGACTCGGCAGAAAAGAAGAAAGGCCGACTTCATTCCATTCTTTATCCAATTCTCCCATACCTTTCTTCAACACTCCCGATGAACCAGAACAGGCAGCACCGTGAAAACCCCACCCGGCAGAGAAACCACGAGATTTTCTTCAACCCCAATTTCTCTATTCACTTCTGCCGGATCTTTCTTAGAACAATCCGAGTTCCTCGATCTGGTGAAAGGGGTTGGATCTGAGGCTCACATGAGGTGAATGAATCGCGCACGTTTTAGACTACTTTCATTATCCTGGCATCAAATCTCTAATCCATAGACAGGAATGAATTTTCAAAATTGCCTGATAGTTGTCTATTTGGAATGCACAGATTTTTTTTTAAAAACGAATATTTTTTCTCTTACTTTTTCTTAGGTGATCGAAACAATATTAAAAATATGCCTTTTTCTCATTATGATTTCATTTTGCAAATAAGTAATTCAAAAGGATATAATATACAGTGATATAGAGTGCGCTAATAAATAACGCTATCAATAAATAGCACCCGACATTTGGAATTAAAATATTTTTAAACCAGAATGTCTTAGTCTAAAGCTTCCGATCAACACTGAATTAAAAAAAAAAAAAAAAAATTGAAATTTTCGTTATCTAAATATATTCAATAAATATTTAGTTAAAGAAAATTTCAAACTCTTGACTAGAAACTAGAAAAAATGTGAAATTAAAACAAACAACTTTCAGAAAAAAATAAAATAGAAACAGAAAGTGTGCTCAATTCTTATTTTAATGGCATCTATTGAGCAATATTTTGTTTGAATTTCTTCAAATAATCTAGTCGGTAGTACAGAGAAAATCTTTACTATTAATGCACACTTAACTAGAAGTGAAAAAAGAGGTTGCAATATGGAGATAGAACCAACTGAAGTATGATTATATTTATCAATATTACCGGAGGGATCAACGCTGATTAATGATCATTTCAAAATCTTTTTTTTATCTCTTTAATTGGGTTTGGAGAATTAATAGCAAACGGATATTGAAAAAGTTGGTTTTGTTTTTATAAAAATTGTTTTTAAATTTTGTATTGGAACTTTGGTTGTTTCTGTATTTGGACGTTTGACTATGTCTACTAAGATTTGAAAAAAAAAAAACCTCTACCACTACAACCCATGAAGGATCTGAGATTCAGTACATGTTAGATACATTACTGTTTTTTGGAAAAGGGTAGTGCAGGGAGATCGCTTGATCACACTCAACCGCCAGGTTTTTCCCCTTGTTTTGGTTACCCACTTTATAGAGGCAAGGTGAGATCCCTAGGAGGGTCCTAGATCTCACAGAATCTATCTACGGCTGGCAACAGATTAAATAAAAGTCTTTCCAGCAGCGGGATTTGAACTCAGGACCTTCGGCATGGCAGCTCACCACTCTACCACTGAGCCACTCCGGTCCCCACGATTTGAAAGAAAAGTGCTCACAAAGATCTTTGAACATATCCAAGAAGATGAGCACCAACGGGCAGGGGACAATGGGAAAATCGAGAACTTCCATTATCTATACAAAGAAATCGAAGATAGGTCAAGTCGCAATAATGGATGAAGAAGAAATTCCGAGAAAAATGCTGGACGGGTGGACCTACGGAAAATGTTTAGTGGGTTAGCCTAAGATAGTTGTTACGAAAACATATATTAAATATAACTTCCTATTTAAAATACAGATAATAAAATCGAATCAATTAAGCGACAATATCTCTCATATCTCTGCAGGCTGAAATGCCACTCCTTTCGTTTCTGGGTTCTCTTTCATTATTGCACTTTATTTAACTAATTAACTATTATATAGCTGATTGAAGATGGATTCACTGATTGATGGAGAGATCTAGATATCCTAAATCGTTACCTGACTAGGCAGCAGGGATCACACCTGCCAGGCAGGTTGGTGACGGTGCAAAACTGGGGTAACCAATGGGGCTCCTATATTCATGTTCTCCCTGTAAATTTTGCTAGACAACTATTGAGAGGAAAATATATAAAATAGAAACAGTTAAAGTTATTATATTATAAATTAAATTATAAATAGAAACAGTTAAAGAATGGGATAAATATGGATGAAGATGAGATAAGATAAATGCCAGACATTCGAGTGCATAATTAGTTGACAAGTTAAGACATACCTACATTTAATGAATTTTAAAATGAACTTACCAATACAACCCGTGAAGGTTCTGTGGTAGAGACAGCACATGGTAGATACTGTTTCTTGGACAACGGTTATGTAGGGAGGTGATTTTTCCTATATCACGCTCAACCGCCAGATTTTTCCACATTTAATGAATAGGTGATTTAAAATATTATTGTATAGTTTCCAACAACATTAATCGTTGCTGTCGACTGTTGACTGTTGACCCAGCTGTCGAAGCGACGTTACACAAAATCAACTAAAAAAAACAAAGAAAATTTTATATTTTTATAGCCAGTTAATTAACTGTTATTATTATATTATCTAGTTAACTGGCTGTTTATCTAATCTGTTATCAGCCGAGGATGGATACTGGGAGATCTGGAGACTCTCATGGGTGGGCTACCCAGCCTCAAAAAACTGGGTACCCTTTATAGAGGAAAACCTGGCTGTTGAGCCTAATCGCTCTGCACAAAACACTTCGTGGCTCGTAGCGGTACAGATTTGTTTTTCTCAAGTGGAAATTTATTTATTTTTTCCTGATAGTTTAAAACCTCGATTACTAAATTGAAATTTTATGTGTCTAAATTGGTCAGGAAGATATGAAAACATATTATTTTAAAAAAAGTAATAAATTCAGGCCTGATTTCGCAAAATAAAAAATTCATTTAGTAAATCTATTTATTCAAATCAATACGATAAAATCGGATGGAGAGGGAGTGGAAACTGGAATTTTTGGGTATCTTGACTTCTTAATATAAAAACAACCTGTACCACTACGACCCCTGGAGCGCGTTTGGTTCAGTACGTGGTAGAGACTGCAATATTTAGCATTTCTAGGATTATGTTTTTGGGACAATGGTTGTGTTGGGAGATGATTTGTCCGAAGTCTCGCCTAACTATCAGATTTTTCCCCTATTTTGGGTACCTATTGTATAGAGGCTGGGTAAGCAGGACGAGAGTCTTCAGATCCCAAACAATCTTTCCCCTGCCATAAAATGGTTAAATAAATTATCTGCCACAGAACCTATAAAGTGAATCCAGGATCTTCGGCAGGCAACTCAGCGCTGTACCACTGAGCCAACCCGCTCTATTTAAAATTAAATTTGGAGAAATTTGCATTTTTTAGCATGTTCTTTTCTTTACGGCACTACAAAGGGGGATTTTATAGCATTTCTAATATTATAATATAGTCGGGTTTCATGATATTTATAGATAGTTACTACTAATGTATTTTATCAGATTTTGTCGCACATTATCACTACCTCTTCATGCTTCTGGTTTCTTTCTTCTTTCCTATTCGTCCCGTCTTGAAGGCTCTATGTTACTTTAATTCTCGTGGCGACGTGTGTAACTCTTCCAACTAGATGACCAGGGTGAGTCAGTGATCCAGCTGGCCATTCCCAGAGCACCTGGGGATGACAGTGCGGTATCATAGGCTTCCCTTCCAGCCTGTTTGTTCCTCCTAATCCCACTTGGGACACAATGGGAACCTCTTACACCTGACCGGCCTCCCGGCCTATCACTGTGCTCCCATTGTCTGTATGTCTTATTCCATTAGTGCCACAATCCCAGTCCCTTTTCCCAATAAGGTATCTCGTCACCGATCTCACCCTATAGCTCTTATGTGTTAATAAACTACTGTATTGTTGTTCTAAGAACGGTTTCGTTTTGTTCTGGGTCTGTGATTGACTGGAAATACCTCTGAAATAAACGATTGACAATTGAAATTGAATAAACAATATTCAACACACTGGATAAACATCATTTTTGTATGGCATAAAAATATACTACAGTAACATTAATTTTTTAATACCTTAGGAACAATGTTTTGAAAATTAAATAAATAGGCACTCATGAGGACTGTCCACAAAATTGAAAACTCAAGACTTTGGAATAAATCTATCCTTTTTTTGAATTTTCTATCATTTCTTAATTCAAGAATGAATTATTCAAATTTCAAGTTTTTAAATTTAAATTATAAATATTATTCTGGTTTTCACATATAGTGACACATTCCGAACAATAATTATTTACATTTTCAATTAGTTTATTTATTAATCAAAGCAAATGATGGGCTGCAGAAGCTGAATATAAAAAAAATAAGTGAAATAATAATTAGTACCTATATAGTTACACATAAATTTTATTTTTAGCATTATTATCATCGTTAAGTTCAGCAATACAAACATAATTTCTTTACTCACTTTCAATGATTTCATAAAACAAGGCAACTAACTATCACAAATACGATCTTTTGGAGGAAACGAAAAGTTCAACCAGTTATTTATGTTTTAAGTTATTTATTTAATTGCAAAACTATTAAACTACTTTTTAGATAAACATGATTAATCTTACATCAATGGATTTCTAACCTTTAAACTAAATTCTGTGAAAAGTCATTTTATAACTCACGCACTGGCCGTGAAGGTGTCCACAGTCTCGAGCATGTTGCTGACGCGAATCCACAAGTTTATCCCCTACCAAAAGTCGCTAAACGCTAAAGAAGTTTTCACTTAAAAAAAAAACATATTAATTTGCTACAGATACTTAAATTGTTGGTTAACTACTGAAAAATGCTCTGAAATAAAAATTATCTTTATATTTTCCAATTTATTTGTTCATTTCACGTCACTTTATGCTGATTTGGCTAATCGAAAGATGTTACAGTGGGAGTCCTCAATTTTGCCTAAAATCCCAGATGCTCGTGCCTCCGTTTTACGTCCCTTTCGAACGACGGCACAACCAACGATTTTTTACTCCTTTTTAAAAAACCTATGGCCGCCTCAAGGACTACGAATCCACTATCTTGGGCATAGCTTGTAATGCTGACCAATACACCACAGACCACCGCTATTTTCTATGTGTAGTCACCCTAACTGTAATAAGTCCATAACTAATAGTCATCTAATAACCTTTCAAATGGTATTTGCAATAAGAAACCAAGGGACATTTCAAGATATATAAATATACAAAGTAAGAAAGATAATTACATTTTTAACATAATAATATTAGTTGAGCTGATGTATAATGGGAAGGTAAGTTATACACAATGGACCACCTTCAGCGGACTCAGATAATGTAATTCCTTGACATACCATAGAATACATAGAAGGCTGTAGATTTTTGCATGTCCATATTATATTGTTCTAATGTGTTGTAATTGTAGTTTAGTGAAAATAAAGGAGGTTCAGAAAAAAAATATCCTATTGCTATGTGGGTCGAAACGGCGGTTTCTAATGAACAGCTTAGCACTATTTAAGGGCTTAGGTTGATCTTCAAACTAATCTTTTTCTTACCCATTAAATTTTTAACATAAGTAATATGAGATATCGCACATTCTTAATATAAAAACAAGTGTTACAAATTTTATCTTGACAATAAACTTATACATTTAATAGCTCTATTACATATGAGGATTTAAAATAAATAAATATACATAATATTAATGAATATACACATAAATATACAGTGTCAAAAGATATAAATACGGTCACCTGTGGTCTAGTGGTTAGCATAACAAACTACTAAACCCAAGATCGCGGGTTCGTAGCCCGGCAGGTAGCCCTAGGATTTTTTTAAGGGAGTAAAAAATCCTTAGTTACGCCGTCCTTCGGAAGGGACGTTAAACGGGGGTCCCGAGCCTGTACGATGTCAGGTACTCGTTAAAAATCCCTATCCTAATTAAACCTGAATAGGCAAAATCTAGAGCTCCCAATGTAGCATCGTCCGATTAGCCATAGCAGCATAAAGTGACGTTAAATGAACAAACAAACAATAGATATAAATTATTCATATTCATATAATTTTTGGTTATGTTATTAAATTGATGATCTTATCAGAACTGAAACAATGATAACTGATCGAGGATACTATATAAATAACAGTAAGTAAGTATCATTCTGGGTCGAAATATTTAGCAAGCTTTGATAAACATTCTCAATATATATTATATATTATTCTCAATAATAATAATTATTTTTTTTTTATAAAATGCATCGTTCAAAATATTCAAATATCCTTATAAAAACTAATTTTTCAACAGAATAAGTGTTTTAAGACCCTCTGATAAATTCAACTAACTGTCTCGCAAAATAATCTGGTGTTCTAGTTCCACAGTGAAAGGCATTAGAAAGGTCTTATCCTATCATAGTACGGGAGGATTCAATTTAAAAGAAATGAAAGTGTGTAAATTAAGGTTATTTGGCATTAAAATTGTCAATATAGACTATAAAAATATAAATAAATTATTAAATTGAAAAATTACCTGAGGCTGGAACCCGATAATTTGAGGTTATCTTTAATATTTTTAGCTGTTTCTCGATCCACTTCTGTATTACGCTCTACAACCAGTTCAGATAGAAGCAACTAAATGACTCAAAATGTTATCACACAAATTTTTTGGTAATTGTTCCGCAGGTAGTCGCTTCCGGTTGAGCTATAAGGTTTAACTGTTATATTCCTATCATTTTTATAATTTCCAAAATATAAGCTATTCTGAGCTTTAGTATGCAAAAGCAAATTTGATTATGGAGTCGGTAAAATATTATTATTATTATTATAATCATTTAAACTAGAAACTAACGTTTCGACATACATATATGAGGCGTTTGCTTTCAAAATCGGGTACATCCATTTTTTCAAAAAAGGTTTTTTTTTTTTTAAATAAGTGTTTAATGTCAGAGATAATGTATTAGATGTGTTTTTTCAAAATATTCTACATCAAAATCAAACGATTCCATTTCCTATCAAAAGTAGTTAAATCCATTACATTAAATGAAAACTTTTGATGTATGAAAAATCAAAACCATGTCTATGTATTGTTTAATTATATTAATTAAAGTGATTTGGTTTTAAAATCTATTTTATTTATTTACTTCTTTTGTATCAACCAAAAAATAAACAGATATTATATTTTCATATCTTTGTCAGGTACATGCAACATATTTTTTATATTAAATGAGATTTAAATGAAGATGATAAATCATCATAAAATATGAAAGAGAAGATCATAAAAAAAAGTCAATAATTAATGTTTGAAGTAAATTGTTCAGTCCTGAAAAACATTTGAAAATGAATGTAAGTGGATTTTAAACTTTTATTTCTTGATTAAATGATTACCCATAATTATATTCTCTTTTCCTTACTACTCAAGCTCACGATAATTTGTATTTTTGGAAAATATTAAAAATTAAACGAATAAACATTTAATACTTGTTTTAACTCAACTCGAAGCGACAACCTGCGGAACAGATACCATCAGTTTACATGAATTTCAAATTTTAATGAAAACTATATCGCTCTTTGGATACAGATGGATGGAAAAGAACCGGCACAGTAAAAAATGCGATTTTTTGCTTATATTTGAAACATAATGAAAATGTGATAAATATTTAAGTCGCAAATGTCTCAAAAGCATCTCGAGAAGTAGGCTAGAGAGTAGTTACGTCAATGTCGAAATCTTCTCTTGAATTTGAGGGAGCAATTGCAGATTATCTGTTGTTGTGTCTTTTAATAATAATAAAAATATTTATTTAAGAAATTATAGAAAAGCCATTTGGCACATATTGTATCTGCTATCTTCTTTCGAAAACCTCCCATAAGGATTCATGAGTGGATGGAGTAACCTTCCATTGAAGGCACTCTTACCGCGGTTTACGTCGTAACCGTTACTGTAGTATTACTCTGCTCTAGACAAATATCAGGCTCCTTGTCGTATTATGTCATTATGTGTTTGTCTTTAATGTTGGTACCAGTAGTTTAGGATGTCCAGCAAGTGATCATGAAGTTGTTTGTAGTTTTTCTTTCAGTCAGTCATGAGTGGTATTTTGAGATCTTTCTGTGACGATTTATTAGTTATGTAAAACGAACAATGTGTAATATAACGAATTAATTTTGGCTGAAATATTTCAATGGTCTGTAAGTGATATTTGATTATCTGTTAACTTGTAATTTCGAGTAGTGTCAGTTTTCTTCCAAAGGAACAGTATATTTTATTTTAGGCCCTTTAATATGAAAAAATATTAGCCTGTAGTTTCCTCGTACATCATAACTTTAACAGTTATAACATACTGTGATTTGAAAACACTCAGTTGAAAACACCCTCCCGGAATAGTATCCAAGGAAGGTCAATTACACGGTTTTCCGAAAGCAGAAAGAGGCCGAGAATGGAAATTTGTGACATGGAAGTGAGGTTGTAAGTTAGAGCTGAGTTATAAAGAATGTGAAAGACGGCGTGGGCGTAGCTCGGAGATACCCCGGGGGTCCTAACGAAGGAGCTGGGGCCCCGCTGGGTAGCGGTCCTTTGAGGATTACCTCTCGCCTGTTTACAAGACTAATTATACTCTACTCCTCACTTCACGATAATCGCCTCTCAGAATTTAAATATTAAAAGGCCTTTATAATATCTAAAGAGTTAATTGTGAGTTATAACTACAGTTCTTTGGCCTTCCAAAAGTAGCAATGGTTCCGTGGTCGTAACAAATGGTGTAACACTGGAGTTGCCAGATAGATGATAATAACTAAACTATTTCCATTGTATGTGTTATAATCCTCTTTATACTTAACAAAAAAGTCGATCACATAAGTAGTGGTTTGAATGTCACTTTTAAAAAGTGTTTGTTTATTCATGCAACGGTACTTTATGCTACCATGTCTAATATTACGGTGCTACAGTATTAGTTTTGCCTATCCTTGGATTATATTTGTTTGATTAGAATACGCATTTCTAAACTATTTCTATAATAACAAAGTCAAACCTCTTTTAAATAACAAAGTTGATTAAATAAGTAGTGAATAGACTTTCTGACGATAGTACCAAGGGAGGCTTAAGTTTTGCATATCCATGGATTATATTTGTATTATTAGTATAGGAATCTTTAACGAGTACTTGTTACTGCAAAATCTAAGAATCCCCATTTTACGTCCCTCCTGATGGACGACACAACCAATTATTTTTTTACTTCATTTAAGGGCAACCTGCTCGCCGAACTCTTTGGGCATAGAAAGTTGCTATACTTACAACTATACCACAGGTGACCCTTTTATTACATTGTTTATATTTCCATTTTATTGATTTTTAACATTTTTTTTAACAATGAAAACGATGTTAGTCAGTTCATTACTTGGAGCATTCGAGGAATTCGAAGTAGCCGCTAGTAGAACAGGACTGAAAATTAATACGGAAAAAGCTAAATATAAGAGGACCAGCAAGGAAGAAGGAGGGAACAGGCATATCGAGGGGGCTAGATATCGTTTCGAAAGAGTACACTAGTTTAAGCATTTGAGCGAGGTTATCACTGAAGATAAGATTAGAGAAGAAATTAAGGCAAGCATAACTCCCGGCAATCGATGCTACTGTTCTCTAATGAAAATATTTCGAAACCGAAATGTATTCAGAGCTCTCAAAATAAGAGTGTATCGTACTGTCCTTCAGCCAGTGTTCATGTATGAAAGTGAGTCTTGAACGCTGACACGCAACGATGATAGGATGTTAAACATGTGGTAAAGAAAAATCCTCAGAAAGATCTTTGGGTTCCGAGACTGGACGGTGTCAGATACTCGTTAAAAATCCTTATGCTAATTACACCTGGATAGGAAAAACCCAGGATTTCCACTGTAGAATCGTCAGATGCCAAAGCAGCATTGAGTGACGTTAAATGGAAAAAGCAAACAATAAATAAATTTTTTGTAATGATAATTACTGTTTCTTAAAACAAAAATTCAATAACACGGCTTAAATCGTTGAATACAAAAGAAACGTATTTATACGCTATTAACCGACATGGGATTCGGAGCAGAAGGGACAGCCAGTAAATGGGACATTGCCTGTGAGTGGGGTGGCTACCCTTCCCTCTTCACACATCAGGGCAAAATGGATCAACAAATTTATGACTTCATGCTTGGAGGAGCCTCTATTCTTCTAGCACTATTTATTACACGGTGAAAATTGCCAACCTACAACTGTTAATAGTCTCAATGAAACGGTACCATCTCCCCTTTCTTTACGGTTGCAGTCCCTAGGTTTAAAATATATTTTAATGTAAGTTTATCAGTTCTGTAGTTGTAGTCCTGTAGAAAGGATGGTCGTAGAGGAGAAACAGTTTACTCTTATTATTAGGCCATTTCATATGAAATGCCCTTCTTCAAAGGAAAGATTATTTTCTAAAACTACTACATGATATCTAAACATTCTTTTTCAAACTATTTACCCTCATATTCTATACTTTTGTGCCCATGTCCCAGAAATGAAATAGTCAGGATTTTGTTTGAGACTTGAGGATCAAAAATTTTATCCTTAAGAAAGTTGTCTAACTTTCCGAACAGATGGAAATCTGTTGGAGATAAGTTTGGTGTGGTAAGACTCCATGACCCAGCTTTTTTAGTTTCTTCACTGTCTTTCTTGAAATAAGAGGTTGTCGTATAAGAGTGTTGGCCTCTTTCGATTAACCAATGCAGGTTATTTTTTTGATAAGTTTGTGTTGCATTAAGCATATCCCTGCAGTACGGTGTGGATGAAATTGTTTCAGCTCAGGGGAGAAAGAAGAAATTAATTAATTAATTATTTATGAATTAATCTGTGTCAGCAGTAGAAATTGTCTCAAGCAAATGGCGAATGGTCCATTCTTTAAAACACCCTTCCCCAGACGCAGTTGTTTGCAAGACTGCTTTACGCATTCCACGCTACAGTTTAGGGGGTCGACGTAGTAAAGGGTCCTTCTTATCATTTTAAATCAGTATTGTTCACATCAACTCAGATTATTTATGAATTGAAAATAAAGTGTGATGCGCAATATGTATCAAAAAAACCCAAACAGCACACAACCTACATTCAACTGTTAAGTAGTAAGCGATGTAAAAAATCCTTCTTCAACAAAACAACGAAGAAGGATCTTTGCCCAATGTTGCTTGCCGCTTGGGTTGCTGATTGTCCAAATTTAAACTCATATAAAACGTAACTCGAAAGTCGAGTGTTACCGAGGCCATATTTGATGGCATAATAAGCGGTTTTCGTTCAATTGTAGTGATATTGAATGGGCCAAGAAAGATAAGATTAATACCAACTTGTTAAAATCTAGAAAAATAAACATTATAAACTACGGAATCCTCTGATTCCACTTTTAAATTCAATTTAATTTCAAATGAAAGTACACAAGAAGTTTCCTCGGCATCGATCAATAAGCCAGGGCACCAAAATGATCCTGAACAAAAAATCGTCCTTCCCTGCACACCTACAACTGTGATATCCGGGAGCCAACACAAATTTTTAGCTGAATAGATTAAAGAGTTTTAAAAGTGTAAAGAGACACTTTTTGAATTCGAACTGTGGAATCGTACTTTCTCTTAGATAAGGAATCAAACGGTTATCAATCATTAGTCTTGACTTGAAGAATAATATGCATTGTCAAATGAAACGATATAATATGATTAAACATAGAGGCTTTCTGATGTGAACTAACTTGATTGACTATTAAATGTGGACTAACATTATAACTTATCAAATAACATAGTGACTATTCTCTTGTCCATACCCTGTCATTACTACCCATTCTCAGTCATACCATCTCCTTTTTGCTCTCTTACCTGTCCCTCCCCACTCTTACAATATTTTCGAACTGGTATATATGCATATTAAAGAAAAGGGGAGGTCAGGGAATTTGCATTGCTGACAATACATAAGCAATAACACAACTAACATGTGATAACCCCTTATTAACACACAAAATACCTATACACAAATCCTTAGGTCATAAAACATGCCTGATAGCTGATCTACGGCGAATTAACATGTTTAGCGCTTCAAATGGCTGAGACATAGGCAATCAGGATGGAAGCAGATAATGCAGCCAGACAATTCAAATATAAGGCTCCAAATGGAGTCATACCGCGCAGAAAAGGTTACGTTAAATTTTACAATTTAACCACCGGTGGTAGGTTTGAGCAGTTTAAGTTAATACGTATCTACTCATTATTTTATATAACTTAGCTTTAGTTTACTGCATCAGATGAGCTGTTGTTTTAGAAAGTGGTATAAGTCTATTTTTATTTTTTATCTACTGATATTTAAGAGTTTGCACTTGAATTAATATAAAAATATGAACAAACGTTATGTCTTTAGTACATAATACTCAGCAAATAATTATGCTAACTTAACACTAAACATCTTTTTTGTTTTATTATGAAATAAAAAAAAATTAAAATTATATAAATGAATAAACGATTTTTTTAAGACCCGAATGGATTTTTACATACTTTCAAATATAATCTCAGGTAGAGTATTTTATGATATTTTTATTTTACAACCTCATACCATTGAAATTACAATTATTCTTCTATTAACTCAAGTGCATATTCTTTTCATTATTTAGTTTGGAGCCGATGTAATTGAAGTTCCCCACATTCTCAACAGCTGGAGGAACATTGTACTGTCTGGTACTGTTATAGAGGTTTTCTAATTATCCCAACTACCAACTTTCAAGCTTGCGTTATTTAGTTTAGTGGAAAAATCCTTCAGCTGAGTCATTTTAGTAGGGAACATGCATACATCAGCCTGTCCACAGTTTGTTGTATCTACTGTGGTAGGAATATTTTCAGTGATATTTCAATGCTTCATGTGATATTTCTTACACTGCAAGCGATTTCCTTGCAACGAAAAAAAGTGTAGCGGACATGGCATTCATTACCTTTTAGGGCATAAAATCATAAGCAGGAGCTTTACATTTACTTATGTAGTAATTTTATCATATATTGCTCAATACGAAAGCCATTTACAAAGCAATTATATATATCTTTATCAGCCACTAAGAGTATTCATGCCAATATTTCATTAAAAAATTTTTACATGCTGTTTGAATTCATTACAACCTTACAACTCTTTATACTGAGTCCACATTAACATCCTAGACTCTGTACTACATACTACATAAAAAGTGTGGTATGATCCCTGTTTAAACACTGTATTTTGTTATACATTAATACTGGTATCTAAGTTTCATCTCTGATTGAAAGAGGTGAATTTAAAATTAGGAAATTCTTGTTTCTATCCCAAATAAATGATCAATTGAAATCTATAACAAATTGGTAGTTGTTTTCAGAACATCTCGTATCTTCTATAAGATGTATGGATATAAGTCCATTATTTCAAAATTACAGCTGCAGTGGACTATTTGTATAAGAATAGCCTTTTAAATGATTTAGCCTTAATGGAGTTTTTAACTTTATTAGGCATCTATAAAGTTAAATTTAAAACAATTAGTCAATACACCTTTTAAGGTAAAAATTTTCATGACACTTATCATATTTTTGTCATGATTATAAAAATGAAACACTGAACATTTTCTAAATGTCTTTATAAATGCAAGTGTGTATTTGTGCTATTTGTTTGTGGTGTACGTGTAATTTTATTTTGTTCATTCATTTTCACTTGAGATTAAAATAGTGTGCGTAAGAAACTTAAGCTTGAATATGTTACTACTTACATCTTCACTTATATAACGTATTCAGTAATATTCGATGACAGCCAACTATTATTTTTATAATAATTATGAATTAGAACGAATAGTTATAAAGGGTTATATATTTGTGGCCTTGAATGTATATATAAGTCATTCGCGATTTGGCTTTGGCTTGAAATGGAGTTGTAATATACACGTAAGCAATAACTTCATATCATGGCAATATCTTACATTCCGCTTTATATTTCGCTTCCCTACGTACAAGTAACTCATTTTGTAGGAAATCCGACACTTATTTACCGGGGCTGTAGATAGTTATACTGAAACGTCTTCACCACTGTTAAAATACCTATGTCAAATTGCATAGTCATTGTATTAAAGTTTGGATTTTTTTCGGTTTATTGCTTAGTTGTATATTCCTTATTTATTTTTAAGATTGAATATTTTTTTTTTATTATTTAATTTTTTTTTATTTACACCTGTGCAATTGCGCATCTAGCAAATTTGAATGAAGTTTCTTTCTCTTCGATTTTCTCCATGATCATTCAGTTATTTTGGAAATATATATATATATATAAATTTTTCAGTAGGTCTCTTGGCCAATGCCTTTTTAATCTTTTTTTATTAAGTCCAGGTAACAGGGAGTAGGAAAGCGGAAGAACGAGTGGGTTTGGGTGATATTGTATCGATGAGTGGAATGTTATGTATTTGTTATGAATATATGATTTTATAGTAGGAATGTTCATGTCGTTGTGTACAGTGTGATTCGAAACATACCACGGTGCATTAATAATTTTTCTGAGAATTTTGGATTGTGTTATTTGAATCTTGTGTATGTGAACTTTTTTTGCTGAACCCCAAAGTTCTGCTCCATTTGTCCAAATAGGTTTTAGTATACTGTTATAGATAAGTCGTTTGTTCCTCAAGTCAAGTGAAGATCTGTAGTCCAGAAGATGTGATAGTTGTTTGTACCGTCTAGTCAGTTCTTGTCTTTTTAATTTTGTACGTTCCATGTAAGTCTTTTGTCCAAGTATAGTCCTAGGCAACGTACATAATTTTTGGAAGGTACTTCGTCGTTGTCAATTTTGTCTGCTGGACACGAAGCTTTGCGTTGAGAGAAGCTTACATGGCTCGATTTTGAGGCGTTTATTTTTATTTGCCAATTATAGAACCACTTTTCTAAATCAAATAAATGATTTTGAAGAGCTATAGATGCTAGGTTTGGGTCTCTGTGAGAAGAAATAATGGCTGTATCGTCTGCGAAGATATAGATGTTGGTGCAAGAGTGCTCGGGAATATCAGAGGTGTATACGGAATAGAGAATGGGGCTTAAAACACTGCCTTGCGGAACACCCCTGTATTGAGGGATGAAGGAGGAAATCGAAGAGTCAACGGAAGTACAGAAGAATCTGTCTTGGAAATAAGATTGAACAATTAAAAAGTATGTAGGAGGTAAGTGAGGTTTTATTTTCCAGAGGAGACCCTTGTGCTAGACACTATCAAATGCTTTTTCAATGTCAAGAAAAATCGCAGAGCAATATTCTTTTTTCTCAAAAGCGATAGATATTGCATCCACGATACGATGACACTGTTGTACAGTAGAGTGATAAGAACGAAAGCCAAATTGGTGGTTCGGTATCACTCCGCTATTTTCGAGGATAGGTTTTATGCGATTAAGGAAGAGTTTTTGAAATAATTTAGACATTATAGGGAGGAGTGCAATTGGACGATAAGATGAAGGATTAGTGACAGGTTTAGAAGGCTTAGGTATCATTTTAACTGTGGAAAGTTTCCAAAGGAGCGGAAAATAGGTTGTGCGCATGATTGAATTATAGATGAGGGTAAGAAAGAGAACAGCTTTCCGAGGTAAGTGGCGGAGGATGAAGGGAGTGATGAGATCATAGCCAGGAGCTTTTTTGTTTGGCATTTTGTTCAGTACTTGGTAGATTTCTTTTGGATGAAATGCGGGAGGAGGGAGTGATAAAGGTAGTGCTGTTGTCAAGTCGTCATCTATTTTGTCAGTGAGAGCAGTATTCTTAATTTCGTTTCCCTTGAATATATGAGCAAGATGTTTTGCAGATTCGTTTGCTTTTTCTTCGCTCGTCATCGCCCAAGTGTTGTCTGTATGTCTACGAGGGTATTGAACCACCTTTTGCTTAAGTATACTTCTTGTAGCTGTCCATACTGGTCTGTCTCTGTTATTTATAGAATTTAAATAGTCCTTGTAATTGTTGTTTTTAAATTTTGATAATTCTTGTTGTAGTTTTCGGGTTAGTTTGTTGAGTTCTGTTTTGTATGAAGGATATCTTGTTCTTTGCCATAAAGCTCTAGTTCTACGTTTTTCTTTAATAAGATTTCGTATTGGTTGAGGTAGGTAGGAATCAGGTTTTGGTAAAGTCGTCTTTGGTGTTGTGGAATGCCAAACTGCGTTTTGAATACATTCGGTCAAGTGATTAACAGCATTGTCCAGGTCATCGGCTGTACGTATGTTAGTATTAAGGGTGATTTTGTTGTTTAAATAATTTTGGAACTTACTCCAGTTTATATAGCCATTTATTAATGCTATGGGTGCAGGTTTTGTAAATGGGTGATTTGATAGCTCGAGGAAAACTGGGCTATGATCTGAAGAGAGGTCAGAAAGAGTGGTAACTTTGGAATGTTTAAGTGGCAAGGAGTTCGTAACAAAGAAATCGATAACATCGGGTGACTTTGATATTGCTGTAGGCCAATAAGTAGGTTCAGAAGGGAAATAGTAGAAAGTTTTAGCTCTTCTATGCATTTATTTAGCCTTTTGCCGCGAGTATTTGAAATTCGAGAACCCCATCTAGTATTTTTAGCATTAAAGTCACCACCAGCTAAGAATGGTTTACCCATAGTTGAAAACAGGTTTTTCAACTCATTTATGGAAATAACTTTGTTCGGAGCAATATAAACGGAAGATATTGTTAGCTGATATTTTGGAGAAGTTAAGCAAATAGTGGTGAGTTGAGTTGTATTCGTAGAAATGGAAGGAACGAAGTGATGATTCAACGACTTTCCTACAATGATTGCAGTACCTCCATGGGCCGAGTGGTTCGGATGGTCTGTTCTATATACTTCGTATCCATGAATTTTGAATGTTTGTTTGTCTGTTAAATGAGTTTCTGTTACAAGTGCAATGTTTATGTCGTATGCTTTTAGGCAAGTTTCTTGTTCGTATTTTCGATGGAGCAGACCATTGGAGTTCCAAAGGAATATTTTAAGAGAAGGTAATAGATTTTTAGCCATAAGAAGGATTCGAATTGATAGAGGAAGTTAATTTAGCGAGAAGTTCAAGAATTGGAGATAAAAAGGCTTTGAGTTCAGAAAGCAAAGATTCAATAGAAGATTTTATAACCGAAGAAATATCGAAAGATAAATAAGGTGGGTAGGAAGAAAGAGTGGAAGAATAACTCCCTGTTACCTTTGTAGCTTTTTCTCTAGTTCGCTCCGACGAAGAAAAGTGTTCAACTGGGTGTAGGCCTGATTTTTCTTGTTCGTTTGTTAAAGTTACCATTTCATTTACCGTAGAGGTATCATCAACATTTTTAATCTGGGAAGAAGGCTCCTGGTTGACTAGTTTAGTTGACGCTGTTGTTGCAATGGTTGTAGATTTATTATTACCAAGAGTTTTTAATGTTTTAAAAACTGAGCATCCTTTGTAATTTGCAGGGTGAGCACCGTTGCAGTTAGCGCAAGTGGCCGGAGTTTCTTTTATCTTCGTACACTCAGTTGTAAGATGTGGTCCTGTGCACCGGACAAATTTGGCAGGAAGGCTACAGTAACTTCTTGTGTGACCGTTGGCCCGGCACCTTTGACATTGGGGTGGTTCATTTTTCATATATGGTTCTTCAATTTTAATTTTTGTGTGAACTAAAAATTCAAGTTTAAATACATTTTGGTTTTTCGGACTTTGTTCTGAGTCTATGAAAAATATAGGTAATGGTATTTTCAACCTTGGATGCTGAGCATATCTTTTTTTACTTTGTATCCATGTTCTTCAAGCTCAATTTTTATGTCTTCTAGTTGTGTTGTATAGTGTAGATTTCGTATAACGATGCGAAAAGGTTTTTCTTCCTGAAGCTGATACGTGTGGAATAAAGCGTTTTGAGCTTGTAATATCTTTATTATTTTTCGATAATCGTCTGGAGTTGAAGGGTAAATGGTTGTCTGGGTTATGCTCGAACGGCAGTAAAATCCGTTCGTTTATGTTATAATGTCCGTTAATGTTATAATTTTTAACGTTTTTTAAATGAATAGGAGGAGGCTTTGATTTGGGGCATGATAATGGCTTCTGTTGATTATTAGATGGGTTTGGAACATGTTGAGATATGGTTTCATTAGAAGTTGCTTTTTCTACATTTGGTGGCGAAACTAATTTCTTGATAGCAGTTTTAGTAGAGGGTATTGGGTTGTCTGTTTTAGAATTCTTTATGAAAGCTGGGGCTCGTTTTTTAGTTGTTGCTATTTTCGGTTTTTGGCTCTTGGTCATCGTGCGAGTTCAAACACGTCATACGTGTCGGAACTTGAACTTCTACAGTAAAATTTGTCAGCTTTTCCTTATTATTCTATTAAATTATCTAATTTAGGACTAACCTTGTTATTTTCAGAGAGATAATAGTTGGTTTTCGGAATAACTTTTCAGAGCCAAAGGCTACTCTGTCAACACTTATTTTTGGTGGTTTTTTCCTCTTCAAGTCTCTTATTACTGCAGAGATGTTAGTTCAAATAAGATTGAATATAGATTTATTTTTTAACAGTGTACTTTGGATTCATTACCAGTGATATTATGAAGCTTAGTCATAACGATTATTAAAACGTTAGCTAGGTCTTTTAGCGATGAGTCGCTACACGGATTGAAACAGCCTGGAACAGAGTAATGATGGAATTATTACCTGGGATTCGGACCGTGCAATGTCCGCATCGGGTACCGGCCCCAGTTCGCTCCAGTTTAATTGTTTAATAACAGCCCCTCCTAGATCGGGATAGGAGGGAGCTATGAATAAGAATGGCGATATAGGAGGTCGTCCCCATTGTACGCTAATCAAGATTGGCAGGCAGCTAGCGCTTCGATATTTTCATTGGGGGAGCATGGGAACGGGGGGACAGGTGCCCCTTCCGGGTTCTGAAGGTGAACATCCTAGATCAGAGCATTGTACCTGTTCTCATTTGAATGTGTTTGGAGCAAGTAGAGTAACGAATCTTAGAGTCCAGAAGGATCTAGATTAAGAAATTCATAATGTTGTAACGATCAAGGTATAAAAAATAACTTATGGATGCCTAAAATCAACCAGTGGATTAAGTCTCCACAATACTATTGAATAATTCAAAACTTTTGGGAGCGGAATGGCTCAAAGTAGAGCGCTGAGTTGCTTAGACCTAGGGATGGATCCTTCGGGATTTAGGGCTCTCCTTGGGCTCATCCTGCCTCAATAAAGTGTGTACCAAAAATAGGGGTAAAACCTGGGGAGTGATAAACCACCTCCCTGTAAAACCGTTGTCCGAGAAACGGTACAGTCTTTATCACGTACTGAACCCAAGATTCTTCATTAGTTTTTGTGATACAAGTTTTTTTTTAATATGAAAACATTGGTGATAATGATAAGGTAAACTTATTTAACATTGCAGCGACACATTCTCCAAATCCTAGAAATTTCATGCAAGGCTGATAATATCTGATACCCTTGAGATGTGATGGTTGCATTACAAAAATAAACTCAGGAATTCCTTTGCCTTTATTCTCTCAACTTTTTGAATTCCGCTACCTAAAATAATTCCCGATTCTATTTTTTATCTGCAGAATAATTGTTGTTAAGGTGCATGATGTGGGACGTGAAAAACGAATAGTTTACGAATCGTAGATTGGTAAAGTCATTTTTATCTATTAGTTCTAGCAATAATAGTAATCATACTCGCATCGAACGATAAAATAATACAAAATAATTGTCTCGAAAAACAAAAAGAACAAGATTGAAGAATACAACGCTTTTCCTTATACAAATTAGAGCAAAACTAAGTATGTAGGGTTTTATTTTTGGTTTCTTTTTAATATCCATCATTGATATCAAGTTTTTGCTGTTAAACCTGTTTTGCGTCATCTTCATACTGCCAACCATTGCTAACGTTCAATATAGTTTAGTACACATGATCTTTCATACAAGGGGACATCCTTCCCATAGAACTCGTTTGAGCCGTTGGATGTCACTTCATACGCGACAGAAAACATTCCAAGAAAAAACAGAAAGTAAACTGGGAAGAGGAGGTTGCCCCAAATTAGGCTTATTATATTGCGCCCCTCGGTAACAGACAAGCAAGGCGTAACCTAGATGCACAATCGGACTTGGATTGCCCTGACATACTCACGATCATAACTTTTTTATGATGTCCCCGTTCTCACAAAGGAATGTGACTACCCTTCCCTGCAAATTGTCAGTATTGTCTCCCCTACAGGACCTTCCGATGTTCCCACAGTTTAACCCTTCTTTAAGATCTTCTGAACCCAATCGCAATATCCTTTGTGTAAAACATGCTGAAACTCCAGGAAGAGCTATCAGTAATCCTCTTCTGTATCTATTCCTTCCGTCCCTCTATATGAAATGAAAATATACAGCCAACAAAACGTTGCGAGCACCAGAACGCTTTTATAACGAACTGGAACATGATAAGATTCAAATAAATACAATAACTAACTAAAAACAAGGAATAGATAAAAATATTAGTCCTGTCAAATAGATATCTTATATCGTTTATTAATATGTTTATCATATGTTGATATATAACATATTGATACTATATATAGTATAGAAAGAAGTAATATAAAAAACTATAATCTGGGAATGCATTTGTTAACTATACCCATTAGGTATGTATCCGTTAAATATACCCATTATGAAATGAAAAACCGTATACGGCCAATCCTAATATTTTTTAATTAATAAATGAATGAGTATCAGTAAAATTGTTAATAGTATCTAATATCTTAATGTACTAAATTAAATGTTTTAACAAATTTCTAAAAGGTTCATAACTTATTCTACCCACTAACCCCAACAAATTCCTAAATGAAGATGCTCTAGTTTCAGATTTAAGTTTATTCATATTGTTATTGTTATTATACTTCAGTTAAATTTTTATTCCTTGATCACGCATCATCACAGAGGGATCCTTGCACTTTTGAAAATACTAACATAGTCCCTTCAAGTGCATAGGGTAAGGTTTAACTTATGCATAACTATCAGGCCCATGTTAGCATGCGACATTGAATGGGCTTAAAAATACCTGCAGAAGTATGCGAGTGAAACCGATATCTGATTACCATAATGAAGCCAGAGTTGTGATGCTAAACAGAGGTTATAGAGACGAACAGCAAAGGGACGTCGGCAGGCTGTTGGCTCGTGGTACTTCCTTAATGTAAGCACTATGTTGAGGGTCTTGAATACTTATGGTTGGTTGTGCATAATTCGCCTAACCCTAGTGATTCTCGTTCGACAAAAAGTCAATGGATCCACCTGCAGCTCGCATTGAGATTTCACCTGCCCCATTAACATTATGATAATTTCTAAATGTAAATAGCATGGATGCTAATTTGGGTCGCGTGGTATTGATAAATAGTATTTGGCAGGCACGCCCCACATGCAAATTTGAGGGGTTGCACCGCACTTGCACATGGCACGTGCAATTTGGATGAATGGCTGGGAGGAGGTTTTCGTTGCATACATTATAGTACCTAGTAAGCCTTTTAGAAAAAGCATTGTTGTCTTCTTATTCTTTAAGCGCCGTCCTTCGAAATGCCATCAGGGCTTTTCGAACTTGGGCCGTATGGGATATCAGAAAAGCTGTTTTGAAGAATACTGGAACCATTCTCAGGCTTCGCACCCAGGAGTCTCCTTTCTATACTTCATATTTAACTCCACAGGTTAAGTGTCCCAGGTACTGCAGTTCGCGTTTCTATTCAATTGTTTCGTAGTAGTATATTTATGTAGTAGTAGTAGTGTCTTAGTAGTATGTTTCTTTCTTATTTCTGAACATCGAATTAAGCAAGAAGCTTATAATAGTATTATAAGCTCCTTGGAATTAAGACCGGTTAAGCGTTTCTTAACGGAATGAAGTTCTCTAGGACATTACAAAAAATTAAAAAGAAATAGGGATAAAAGTGAAATAACTAAAGAGTAATATATTTCGGGTAGAAAAATTTAGCAACTGATATTATTTAAAAAAAAATCATTTTATTTATATAAGTAAATATGAATGATACAGGAATTATATGAGGTAAAGGCATGTAGAGAATCTACGCACTGGTAGTACTCAGATAACAAATTCACTTAGAAGATCACAAGGCCATCTTGTTTTCAGACGGCTAAGAAGATAAGGCTTGTCATGAAATAAATAATTTAGGGTCAAATCTGCAAAAAATGTGGCATTGAGGTCATTAGGTTATCCGTGACAAAGTAAGGACCGTAAAGGATTTTGGATTGTAAGGAATGGATACGAGAAGAAGTCAAATAGCTCCACTCCATAGCTCTACTCCATAAGTCCAAATAGGTTTTATAATAGTCATGTATATGAGTTTTTTGTAACTAATTGGGAGCTTAGAGAATTTGTCTAGTGAGTGTTAAAGTAGCCTGAAACGGCGAATATTATAAAATAAAATAAAGTGATGACTAACATAAAAATGTTGTAACACGGATGTTCAAGTGTATACATATGGACTGTTTCAACGGGCACTACGTATTTATGTATGTTTTGGCTCATGTGGGAACACTTTAAAGTAAATTCATTATAAATATATTGAAATACAGTAAAACCCCTATTATCCGTCACTCTATTCACCGTCACTCTCTGATAACCGTCACCTCAGTTTGAGAAAAGAAAAGAAAAATAAAGACGTATATATATTGTTTCGTTGCTAAAGTCATAGACGCCGACTAAGAATAAATCGGGTACTTGTTTTCTTAAAAGTACGTATAATAATGTCGGAAAAAAAGACAAAGGAAGAGTTTAGATCTCGCCAGTAAGTTTGAAATTGTAAAACGTTTACGAAAATGTGAAAGTGCTTCAATCAAAGCAAAAATCTATGTTATTCCTCGGACGATAGTTAATGAAATAAAACGTGCGGGGGACCCCTAGAGAATGTCCCCTATATAATCATTTAATGATTAATAAGGTGGGGCATACAACGTTTGTGCACGAGGAAATCGCTAAACTCCACTTTTAAATTGATATTAATTTCTCAAGGGTGAAATATTGGACATACAATGATTGTGCTTCTAGCCATCGATGTACGTAATTATTATTTAAAAAACATAGTTTTACTACCTACGTATACCTTATTAGTACGTAAATAAGTTACGAGTACATATATAATGTCGAATGATGAGACATATGACTCACTCCCATATCCGTCTATTTCCCGAATCCGCCACCATCTTGGTACAATACCCTGACGGATAATCGAAGTTCTACTGTATTTGCAAAGTAGAGAAATTTTATAACAAGAAAATATCGGAAGAAATTGTAAGATGCCTTAATAATTAAAAAACCTAATCCACACAAATGGCACGATGCACTAGTGCTGATTAATATTAAAGGAAATAGTAAATTTATCCATCAATCGACTAAGAGAAAATTAATTCAGAATTGCTAGTTTCCGAAATTCTCCTATTAGATATTACAAAATTAATGAGTGACGATTATGTACACATATTTAAGGTTGGTTCGATATGATTTATATTAGTTCAGTTTTGAATATGTTATCTAATAATTCAGGTTTACAAATGATGACAATAACTTAATAAAAGTATTTTTTTAAAGTTATTTATTTATATTTTTACAAAAATAAATACATTCAATAATTACTTACTCTCTTTTTTTATATTAAAATTAATAGGATTTATATCGATGTCTTAGCTCACAGATGTGTTAAGTGTCGATAACAAGATTTTACAGGAGTCAACTTTGATAATAATTTAACACAAGAAATACAGTTCAAGTTTAAGCACTCAATATATTTTTGTAATCAAAGCTTCACAGCTTCTCTATTAATTTTATATCAACAACTAATCTATGACTTCCTGATCACAGCTTTAAAATATTATTTGTATAATAAAACCCAGTTTTGAAAAATTTTCACTCAACACATTTGTGAACCAAGGTATCGATATTAGTATTTTAGAAATGTCATAAGTGAAAAAAAAACTATAGCGTATAAATACGCGGTAATGTTAAAATGGACATATGGTTACATTTAATTTTTATAGAGCAACTTTTTTTTTTGAAATGGGAGTGATTAATAGGGAAATTTTTTTTTTTTTATTTTTAAACATTTATTAAGCCACCTGATAGATAGAACTTGTTCCACAAAACATGGAAATAAAATTTAAAATTAAAAATAGTACCAAGTGTCATGGCCGCAAGTGAAGTTACATATTCACGTCACTCTGTACTTGAGACCTTATTTTTATGCAATTTTGTTTAAATCATCTCGTCAAACTCTACCAGAACAAAGTGAACAGACTGTACTACACTTCACTTTTATCATTAGTGAGCCATTAATAAAACATTAGAACTAAAATAAATTAGTGACCGGCTGCTAAAGGCAGCAACGTGGCCTTAATCCTTTAGTAATAGATAGGACTTATACTCTACAGTTAGCAAGATCAGGGTCAAGACTTGGTTGCTTACCTTCTACGGACTTCACATAGTAACGTGAACGTTTTATTTTTTTATTTATTTTTTTTATTTTCATAAGTTTAGTTAAATATGTTTAATTCAATTAATATACTTAAATTACCAATAGCTTATAACTAATAATTTAAAAATTTATTTTATTTGTTTTTATTATATAATGAATAATTTCAATATGAGTGTGGACAATCCGGGTAGTGAAATGTCGGAGGAAGAGACTCCGTTTTCTGAAATAAGTGAAACTGACTCACAATACCTTAAAAGGAGAATATTACAAAAAAATCAGAGAAAATCTGCCCCTGGCTCAGCGGGTAACTCACCAAACAAAAAAAAAAAAAAAAACGGGTAGTTCAAAAACATCAGTCACTAACAATCTGTCAAAAGAACCACCAAAAACCCGCAGTAAATCTACTGCAGTCAAACAACCCGTAGCCTCAACCAGCAGCACCTCTGGCCCTAAAGTTAAATCTCCTAAGGAGAATCAAGAAAGTCAAAAGTTCGATGAACCGGTACCTCCTCCTATATTTATAACAAAAATAACCGATTTTTATAATTTTGGAAGAGAAGTAGCAGAGTTGATTGGGCAGCCAAATTTTAAATGCTACTCTCGTGTCAATGATATAAAGATTAATACAGCTAATAAAGAATCGTACAAAAAATTAATAAATCACCTCTATAGCCACAATTATGATTTCCACTGCTATCAGCTCAAGCAAGAAAAATCATATAGAGTAGTTTTAAGAGGGCTTCACTCGACCACGCCTAAGGACGCTATCAAAAGAGATCTAGAAGAGATAGGCCATAACATCAGGAACATATCGTCAGTATTGCATCCAACTGAAAAATATCCCCTTCCTCTGTTTTTTGTCGAACTAGAGCCAGCCAAAAATAATGTTGAAATATTTCAAGTTACTAGACTTGTTTATTCAACTGTTAAATTCGAGGAGCCAAGGCACAAAAACACCATAGTACAGTGTTCTAGATGTCAAAACTTAGGTCACACGAAGACCTATTGTCACCATCAACCCAGATGCGTCAAGTGTGCTGGCTAACATCCAACTGAAGTATGCCAGAAGTCCAGAGATGAGCCTGCAAAATGTGCTCTTTGTGGTGAGGACCACTCGGCGAATTATAAAGGTTGCTCGGTATATAAAAGCTTCCAGCGACAGAGAACAAATAAAATACAAAGGAAAAGCATAGAGAATGTTCCTCAACCACCTGAAGTCAAAAACTTAACTACATTCCCGGAATTGCCAAAAACAGCTAGCATTTCAGATCAACATATCACCAGAGTTCAACCTCCGGAAAACATAATCCTGACCTCAACGAACCAGCAGCAGCCTCAACGTCAGGCGCCTCTAACCTCCCAACAGAAACCCCAGATTTCCTATAACAAGCCCCAATCCTCCCAACCCGAATCCCGAGATCCTAAATCCAACCCTCAGAAATTCAATACTAAAATCCAAACTCCACGCCAACATATACCTCTCCATCCTGAAACATCAATAGTCAATCTACCACCACAGCAACCAAATCCTATGTCTTCCAATCACAACAATCAAATGAATCCTTCAGTTCATCAAACAATGAATGCAAATCCAGCACCTTGGGTACAACCCTCAACCAACCTTCCTTTACCCGTTAATTATCAATATCAAATTCCAGACCCATATCCAGTCCAAATTCAAAACCCAATCGACATAAATTGTATCCTCTCATCCTTCCTGACAGAACTCCAAGAGATTATCAAGCCCCTCATCAACCTGCTCACTAGAATCCTTACCGAAGTCCCTCCTAATTACCCACGATGAGCATAAAGCCCCTAATTATTGTCCTATGGAATGCTAATGGACTGCTTAACCATCGAGACGAACTTGACTTATTTCTTCATGACAATCACATAGACATCGCCCTATTGACTGAAACACACTTCACAAAACGATCATATTTTTACATACGTGACTACATCACTTATAGATCAGATCATCCTGACAATACGGCACATGCCGGTTCTTGTATCCTTATCCATAAATCCATACCTCATTCTCTTATACCTTCTACTCCAACTGACGTCATCCAATCAACTTCAGTAACCATTTCAACTAATCCTTTCCATATAACATTCTCAGCTGTATACTGTCCTCCTGGTAACTCCCTTTCTTATAACCTCCTCGAATCCTTATTCCGATCTCTCGGACCGCGTTTTATTGCTGGAGGAGACTACAACGCCAAACATCAACGATGGGGTTGTCGAACATCCAATTCCCGTGGTAGCATTTTATCCCGAATTTCAACCTCTAATAGTTTCTCTATCCTCGCACCCATAAACCCTACTTATTGGCCTACATCGCTCAAAAAACGTCCAGATATTCTTGATATATTTGTTTCCTCACAGATTTCCTGCAATCAAACAACTATAAAATCCCTGGATGACCTTTCCTCTGATCACAGTCCAGTTCTACTTCAAGTACATTCAGTTCCCATTCCTAAGCCCTCTCATCCCAGACTGATTACCGGACGAGTAGACTGGGATAAATTTCGATCTAATCTGGAAAATAATTTAAACTTCAAAATTCCGCTTAAAACAAAAGGAGACATCAATTCTGCAATAGACAAACTTACAGAATCAATACAAACCAATATAATTGATAGCTCCTTACCAAGGAAAAACCATTATCAACAGAATAACTGGCCACTTCATATTCTCGAGTTATTAAAAGAAAAACGACGGGCAAGAGCGAAGTGGCACCGCACCAGATATCCATCGGACAAGAGTCATTATACCAAACTGACAAACAAATTAAAATCAGAGATCAGAACATTCAAAATTCAAAATTTGTGTTATCGTACAGACAATCTAAGTACTACTGACAAATCCTTATGGAATACCACTAGAAAACTCCTAAAATATAAAAATTTCAACCATCCACTTTTAACCGAATCCCAAACCTGGTCAAGATCTGATGAAGAAAAATCACAAATTTTCGGCCAGCACCTATTCAACACATTTAACCCTCACCCAGATATCTTTAATCCTACCCAGTCTGAATGCATTGAAGCAGAGTTAAGTATTCCTCTTCAGTTGTCTCCTCCTCCTAAAGCATTCCATCCTTCAGAAATATCAAACATTATTCACAGATTACCCGCCAACAAAGCCCCTGGGTACGACCTAATCACATCCTATATTCTAAAACGCCTTCCTCGGAAAGCGATCCTACTCCTTACATATATATACAATGCCGTATTGCGTACCACATACTTTCCTGATTCCTGGAAATTATCCATAGTTAAGATGATACCAAAACCTAAAAAACCACCAGAACTTCCATCTTCTTACCGTCCTATATCTCTCCTGCCCATAATGGGTAAAGTGCTTGAAAAACTCATTCTGAAACGTCTACATCCTATAATAGAATCCAACCAAATAATCCCAGATCACCAATTTGGTTTCAAAACATCGCACTCCACAATCCAGCAATGCCATCGAGTGGTGGACGTTGTCTCATCCGCATTAGAGCGCGAAATGTACTGCACGGGAGCTTTTCTCGATGTAGAGCAGGCTTTTGATCGAGTCTGGTATCCGGGACTGTTGTACAAACTCCGTAAATTCTTACCTTCTACTTACTTCCTTATTATCAGTTCCTACCTCAGTAATGGAACCTTTAAAGTAAACCATAATTTTTCCTACTCTTGCCTCTTTACCCAGTTAGCTGGTGTTCCTCAAGGTAGTATCCTGGGTCCCATCCTATACACAATATATACAGCTGACATCCCAACCCATCCAAGCACTGTCCTCACTACGTACGATGATGACACCTGTGTGTTGTCAGTAAATAACGATCCATTTGTTGCATCCCAATATCTTCAATCCCATATCTCAAACCTTCAAGAATGGTGTCAAAATTGGAGAATTAAAATAAATCCTAACAAATCCCACCAAATTACCTTCACTCTTCGTCGTAAACCTACGAATTCCTGCCCTACTGTATCCTTTAATAACATTCCACTGATCCCTGTCGAACAGATACGTTACCTAGGACTCCATCTGGACAAACGTCTCACTTGGAATCCTCATACAAGACTGAAAAGACAAGAAACTGCTAGACGATTTCGCCTACTTCAACATTTACTGGACAAACGCTCTAAGCTCCCAATTAATTACAAAAGACTCATTTACATGACAGTTATCAGGCCTATTTGGACATACGGAGTTGAGCTTTGGGGCTCTACTAAACCATCCAATTCATCTCGTATCCAATCCTTGCAATCCAAAATCCTTCGTAAAATCCTCAATGCTCCTTATTATGTCACAAACAAACTCATCCATCATGATCCTAATATCCCATATGTTACTGATTTGGCCCAAACCAGATACCTATCCTTCCATGACAAGCTCCATACACACTTGAATCCGCTAGTCTCTCAACTTGCTTCTCATACTATTCCTGATAACCCTCCGAGGCGTCTGAAAAGAAGATGGCCTCGAGACCTTCTACTATAAAACTTCATTGGAGTGCTATCAATGGATAGTTTCTCCACAAGTGATTTTTTTGTTCATGTCCTTTGTTCATACAGCCAATTTACTTGATGTAATGTTATTACAGTTGTAAATATCAATAAAAAAAAAAAAATAAAAAATAAAAAAAAAATTAAAAATAACTACAAGATTATAATCAACAAAACCATCTTTACTTTACTACATATAATATTACATAAAAAAAAAAAAAAAACCTGTACCACTACAACCCATGAAGGGTCTGGGGTTCAGTACATGGTAGAGACTGTACTGTTTCATGGACAACGGTTCTGCAAGGAGGTGACTTGTCCTAGGTCAAGCTCAACCGCCAGATTTTTCCTCCTTATTTTGGGTACCCTATTTTTACAATGTTTTATAGAGGCTGGGTGGGCCCCAGGAGGGTCCTAGATACCATATGATCCATCTCCCGCTGCAAACAGACTAAATTATAATATTACATAATCCTACTAATATTATAAATGCGAAAGTTTGTATGTTTGTCTCTCTTTCACGCAAAAACTACTGAACGGATTTAGATGAAACTTTACAGTAATATAGGTTATACATCAGAATAGGCTACAGCAAGGGCGGATTTATAGGGGGGAGGACACGGGGGCACGTCCTCTCCCAGACAGTTTTTTGTGTGCTGAGGAGAATCCATCATAGTAAATATTAAAGGCAAATCACACAATAATAGTTGTTAAAATAACAGAAAGAGAATGAGTGAAACTATTGTTTTGATATCCTACTATCCTCACGCAAAAACTGCTGATTTGGATGAAACTTTACAGTAATATAGGTTATACATCAGAATAAAACATAGGCTACAGCAAGGGCGGATTTATAGGGGGAGGCACAGGGGCACGTGTCCCCCTCCGGACAGTTTTATGAGTGCTGTGGAGAATCCATTATAGTACATAATTAAAGGCAAATCAGGGACAATATAGCATCTTGAAATTTGCAGATAGGTTCTTTGTATAATTTAAAAAGAAATTTGGATAATTCCATCCCCAAGGGTTTCCCCCTTAATATAATAGGGGTTCAAAGATTGTATGGAATCCGTCAGTTTTTAAATTAGACATCTGAAATTTTGGATGAACGAGTAACTTATAGTTAAACAAAAATTTAATTATCTATTTAAAATGATCTCTCACGAAACTTTATGTGGCAGACCAAATTCCACGCGAGCGAAGCCACTGGCAAAAGCTAGTATATAATATAAATATCATAAGAAACATGACATTCTTTCATGATTAAACCACGCATTCAATTTAAAGAATCTTATCACAAGCAGTATATTTTTTTCAAATTTAGCTATTTAATAGGTTTGATCATATATAAAACCTAAAAAATATACATCTACTAAAATTGCTGAAAGAAAAGAAAAAAAGATTTTGAAATGTATCCACAAAGGGTAGGTCAATATCGAAATAATGCTACAAGTCTTGGGAAAGGATGAGGGGTGCTGTGCCACCGATAATTTGAATGGAAAATTTCAGATCTGGGTAACTTTATCAAAAAGTTCTAAACAATAAAAACCAATACCAATAAGTTTGGAGATAAAATATTGGAACTTAATTCTTACTACAATGCTTGAATAGAAAAATAAAATAATAGATCGAAAATCAATTTAGGAGAGAGAGCCTCAATAACTGGAACTGGAATAATTTTCTTCTCAATTAAGATTCACTCCCTCATTTATTTTTTTTTTGTCAAGAATGTTAACACGCTATTAAAACAAGCAGAGGTGATTGGTGTAGTATGCCAGGAACGCAGATCCTCAGAAGGCTTCTGTTTGAAAGCAATCCTGCAGTCACGAGTCCTTTGAAGAAGCCGCTGTGGAGGCAATGAATTGCGTCCACTGGCAATCAAGAAGCGTCGAACAAAACCGTGTGTTTTTCGTCTGAAGTCTGTCCGTATCATGATTCCTAGTATTTAGTAATCTTATTTTAAACCATTAAGTGTACTAGACTGTATTATTTTGCTTACCAGTTAAAAAAATCAATTGTTAAATGGCATATCTGAAAAAAAAATCAATTATAAATAGCTCTTGAAAAAATTATATCTTTTTGTGATTTTGGAAAAGGTATACAGAATTTTTACACATTCATTTTGTATTACATGTATGTATAGGAAAGGGGAATAGTGTAACTTCGATTTACTTCCAATCTCAATGTCCAATCTTCAAGACTGACAGTGAAAGCTGGGTTATCTATTCAATAAGCTTTGAATTGACGGTATAAGATCATCTGATCCTACTGAGGCTCAGCTGATCTCCGTAATGCGAGCATTCTTAATCTTAATTATTCAGTATTCTTAATCTTAATTAATTAGGTTCTTAAGAAAATCACGTTGTTGACACCAGACTCGGACAAACCAACTACATCTACTTGCCAATCGTTGGACTTTTACACAATGTTCATTAACTATCATTAACTTATAAAAATTAAATCAATAAATTATATTTTATAATCTAATTCTTCTTTTAGTTATTACTTAACTTTGCAATAATTAAAGTTTTTAAATTCAAAAGTGATGTCCTTTTGACAAAGGAAGGATAGTAGCTCTCTGTGGAGATTTGATTGCGAGAATTGGACGGAACTTCAGAACATCATTCGGTGCGATGAGGCCTCACGGAGGTGAAATTGTTAAGAACGAAAATGGGCAACGATTGATTGATTTCTGTGTCCACAATGATCTCTTAGTAGGCAATTCCTTCTACCCACATAAGAGGGTACATAAGACACCGGCATAAGACACATGATAACTTTGCTGAGTATAGAAGAGCAAGAAATGAAGCCAAAGCAGTAGTTAAAGCACAAAAAAAGATATCATGGGAAGAATTCGGGAAAAACCTAGATGACAATCACAGGGAGAATATCAAAAAGTTGTGGCGCACTGTGAAATTCTTGAAGGTTGAAAGAGCCAAGGCAGTGAGAAATGTTAAAGATAATAACGATGAATTGCTGACTGAAAATCTATATATATATAAAAGAGATTGGCGTTAGTTACTGATCTAACAACTGAAGAACGCCTGGACCGATTTCGATGACTCAAACCATTTAGGACTGGTCGTCGGCCAAAAAAGAAGAATAACCAAGAAAAATCGAAATCGGTCCAGGCGTTCTTGAGTTATATTTATATATACATAATATATTTTTGTAACCTTCACAGCTTCTCTATTAATTTTAGATCAACATATGATCTATGACTTCCTGATCAAAACTTTACAATATTATTTATATAACAAAACCCATTTTTGAAATATTTGCACTTTACACATTTGTAAACTAAGGGATCAACTTTTGAAAGCTGATACATTTGCAGTCTTTTCATCGCATACTATTCTGTATGATAATTGTGTGTGTTAATTATTTATTTATTATTTACATTAATCGTAGTTTCAAATATTGCATTTATTACATTGTTTTGAAACGATTTATCAGTTTGATGAAGTGCACATTGTGAATAGTTATATTCTTTGTTATTGCATTGTAGTTTCAAATATTGCATTTAATACATTGTTTTGAAACGATTTATCAATATGATGAAGTACACATTGTGAATGGTTATGTTCTTTGTTATTGCATAAGATTAATTAAAATTTTCAATATAACTGCCCAGTACCCAGTTAACAGTAATAATAATTATTTATTTATTATTTACAATAATTGTAATTTCAAATATTGCATTTAATACATTGTTTTGAAACGATTTATCAGTTTGATGAAGCGCACATTGTGAATGGTTATGTTCTTAGTGGTTGCATAAGATTAATTAAATTTTCTATATAATAACTGCCCAGTTAACAGTAATAATTATTTATTTATTATTTACAATAATTGTTGTTTCAAATATTGCATTGAATACATTGTTTTGAAACTTTATCAGTTTGATGAAGTGCACATTGTGAATGGTTATGTTCTTTGTTATTGCATAAGATTAATTAAAATTTTCAATATAACTGCCCGGTTACCAATAATAATAATTATTTATTTATCACTTACAATAACTGTAGTTTCAATTATTGCAAAAACTAATGAAGGACCATTACGAATAAAAAATTAAAATATGAATAAACCTATACGAAAAACGCATCCTCTATTTATAATTATTAATAGATCTTTAACTGATTTACCATCTCCATCTTCAATTTCATTATGATGAAATTTTGGATCCTTATTAGGTATATGTTTAATAATTCAAATTAGCCTATACATTAGTTCCTAGTTATACATTATACAGCAAATATTGAACTCGCTTTTAGAAGAGTAGTACATACATCGACAATCAATCCAAACATTAATTTCGGATTGTGCAATTAATTTTTACATGGGTTACTTAGAAAATCAATTCGAATTCGCAGTTCATTTCATTCTGATTTATCATTTTGATGTGGAATCCTATTTTCAAACGCTAAGTAGCCAGCGAATATGTTTATTTTTTAGGTTATGACATTTGAGCACATGTTTTCATCGATGCTTATTTGTGAGGTTATGCCATGTATATTTATTTATTTATTTATGTATCGATAATTCCTTAATTGCTTTTGTGACATTCACAATTACTTAGTGTTATTCACAATGCTGCTAGCCAGAGATCTAATCTTTCGCATCGAACCCGTCATGCAAGTACAGTTCGGAACATGGCCAATCAATTGAATATGGATGAACAAGAAATCGCATGAGAACAGCGCCGTGTTAGTATGGCCCGACTTCGTGCATCACAAACATAACAAGAAAGACACATGGCAGTGAAACGGCTCAGTTGACAATGAGAAATCGTCGAGCAAATCGAAATAGATGCATAAGAAGTTCTTCAAGTGTTGATTTGAATCGAGTAGCATTTCATTACGATTGCACAATTGACTACAGCTCGCATCCTTCCGTTCAAATTGGCCCAATGGAGGTCCTGAGCAACCATTGTAGGGGATTGAAGTTCGCGGGAGAAACGCCTGCATTGTACTGTCTCAGTGGCAAGGTTAAATTACCAACATTGGCATTGCCTCCAGTGCCATTGCATTCTTCTTGCATTCGTTCTTCGTGAAACACCAGAATCGCGTCATTTTCTTTCGAACACTCAGAAATATAGCGGATGCTTTCAAATGACTCTAATAGCTCAAAGTCATTGTTTATAATATAGAGTTCATTGATGGAATTCAAAATTAACTCTCCGTTTAAACTCAACATAGATTTCTATTTAAAATCAACGCGAACGAAGTCGCGGGCAAAAGCTAGTATTAGAAAATGGCGTAGACACTACCTAGATCTCTTCGATAATGAAGAAGCAGCTAGAGAACAAAGGGAACGGTCGATCTACGAAGTCAGCGAAGAATCCATTAATGAAGAAGAAGTATATTTGGCTTTTTAACAGATGAAGACAGGCAAGGCAGCAGGTAGAGATATCATTGCCCCCGAGTTTCTGAAATATGATGGACAAGAGCTCATTAAAGCGTTGCAAGGGCAATTTCAGACTGTATGGGATACCATGAGAATCCCGAAAGATTGGGAATACACTGTGATTATTCCTATCCACAAAAAAAGGAAGTCAAACTGAATGTGCCAATTATAGACCAATCAGCCTCTTGTCTATGCCATACAAAATCTACGCACACATTCTGGATAAAAAGCTACGGCGAAACATCTGGGAGACCGACCCAGGATAATATCTTTGTCATAAGAAATATAATAGAAAAATCATGGGACAGAGATAAGACCACATATTTGGCATTCCTAGATCTTAAGGCTGCTTTCGACTCACTCCCACTCGCAAAAAATGTTCCAAGGGACCTCATTACCGCCATCAAATCTACTGTATACACGAATTCAAAAGGAGTAATCAGGATTAACGGAACAGAATCTGCTCCTTTTTCCATTGAGAGGAGTAAAGCAAGGAAAGAGCCTGAGCCCACTACTATTTACAGTGTTTATGGATGAGATCCATAAAATTTGTAAAATGCGAACTCCCCGAACAGTATTAGGTAAGTGGAACATGAGGACAATACTCAGCCACTCACTGTTATATGCAGATTATATCGTTCTCAATCGGAAGGTACTTTTGTTGTTTTTAGCAAATTCCGACCGAAACAACCCAAGTGAAACTAATCCAGAATATAATATAAAAAATAACTACATAGTACCATATGTACCAACACTTTGGGAAAGACTGGCAAAAGCACTCACTGGTAATAAAAGCAACATTGACTCCGCAATTACGTTCAAAAACATAGCATTTATCCTCACGCTGTATTTCATACGCTACATTCGATTTTAGTTCTATTATATCTGAATCTTTTGCTTTTGTAAATAATCTTGACACTGTGGTTATGTTTTTGAACGTAATTGCGGAGTCAATGTTGCTTTTTTTACCAGTAAGTGCTTTTGCCAGTCTTTCCCAAAGTGTTGGTACATATGGTAGTGTATGATTTAGATAGTCGAATATATAAAGTAAATAAATCCGCTGTCTCCTGGAAACGGATTACTTGACCGTTGATAAGTACAGAGAAAGCATGTTGTGATATAGTGTGAGGTAGCTGGTCGGTGATAGGGAGATGCACTTTTAAAATTGTAAGTGCAGAATATCTGGTTACATCTTAAACGGGTCATTTTTGTTTTGTTTTAGTGTGCTGTTTGGTGGTTTTATTTAAAAATATCTTATTTTTCACTGTTAGGGCATGATTATGAGACAAAGTTGGTCTCGAAACGTCGCTTGAGGAATGCTATAAATAAATTAGAGGACTGAAACTCAAGAAAATTAAACATAGAGTATATATACGTGTTTGTGTGTGTGTGTGTGAAAAACAGACCAACGTTGTTATGTTTCGTGTTCTCCGGCAATTGCATTAATAGCAGAAATTCAAAAGAAATGAAATTTATGCCATTGGTTCAGAACAGCCATGATCCTGTTTTCCAGTCGGTATAATATTAGAAGAAACAGTTGAAACTATTTACAGAAGATTAACCGCTAGTGAATTGATTTCTAATCTGTGAAGGAAAACTAATCCCAAAGCGGGCTGACAAAAGCAGAGAAGGCCACAATGGCTGGCTACCTGGCTGGCCCCTATCTCTCCATAGTAATACCATTCAGTCTCTTCCTATCTCAAATTATTTCTTCCTTTCAATTCTTCCTTCCATGCTAGCTGTTCTGCCGTTACCTATATCGCTCTCTGATCAAATCTATTTTCACAACGAATTACCTGGGGTTGACCCTTTCAGCCGATCGAAGAAAAGTCCATTATTCTCTCTATTCCACCGTGGTTTCTTGCATTTCATTCATTGATAGTTAAATCTTATCTGTAAATCGAATACACATTTTTAAGTACAAAAAGTTTGATTGATGGATTAAGAAAGTTTAAGACAATATGGGTATGACGTTGTATACAAGGATCTAACTGTTTTAATTTTAAATACTCTTTCAAGTTTCCACGGCCACTATTTATGCAAACAACTTCAATTGTTTCTTCTGGTTAAGACCGTTCGGTGAATTTTCTGCCAACGTTTCGCCAGGCATGCTGCTGACTTCCTCAAGGCTTAATTGAGACTCAATTAAAACAACAGCAATAACAAACTTGTGTCTCAAGTAAGCCTTGAGGAAGTCATCAGCATGTCTGGCGAAACGTTGGCAGAAAATTCACCGACGTCTAAACCAGAAGAAACAACTGAAGTTTTTTGTTTTAATCTCATTTTGAATTTTTTTTAATCCCATTTTCTTATAAAAAATATAAAACTTAACATCTGCCATAAATTTCCGAAATACAAAATGGTGGCCAATTAAATATGGTATTGTTGGTAATTTTTCAGTTAATGATATGTTATCCTTAATGGTACGAATAATGTTTTCCATCAGTAAATTTTACTTTTAGTAGGTATCTAACGTTATAGAAATGATTTCTGGAATATTGTCTCTGCCGAAAGACGATACATTTGCGGGTAAAAATGGATGGCCCTATTTACCAAAGACTGAATAGTGTCGAGCTTTAAAGTTTAAATTAAAAACCTATTTAAATTAATAATAGAAGCGGAGTGGCTCAGTGGTAGAGCACTGAGTAGCCATGCCGGAAATCCTGGTCCAAAGACAAAAAAATGTTCTATATTAGGTTTTAGAAAAGACAGGAACTTTACGGATAACAGGTTACATAGGTGAAGGATGTAAAAACATATAAAAACATTTGGTTTTTAAAAGTTGCTACAGTTCAGATGACGTGTAAATAATAAGACGACGCACGAAGTACTCAACCACTTTCAGTTCGAATCTAATTTTCGACAAACCATTAAGTAAAATGACGATCGGACATTCTCAGCTTATTAAGTAAAATTAACTATCCGATATTCGATCAAATTATTAATCCACTTGGATCACATAAAAACACAATAGAGGTTTAAACAAAAAAATCTTTTAAGTTGGTATCTATACCTTTTCAACAAACCTTACACTGCGTGAGCGGTAGAGAGGATGCACCATGATGATGATCTATCTCTTTAACATTGCCTTATGTCTAAGACCTTGCAGAAAAGGAAAATGACGCCATAATAATAACAAAATGGTTACTGGGAACGCTCTGCCTATACCTATTGTTAAGTATCCCTAATACCAAAAACAAATTATGGGGGAGTTAGTTTATGGTAAATATGACTTCACTCTGTATGAGAATAGTGAGAAATGATAGTGGAGATGATGGTGATTTGATTAGGAGTGCTTAAAAAAAAAGATTTTGTACTGCAATTAGCAAGCTTTTTTTAATTTTGGTTTCATTAAACCTCGCTTCGACTGCTGAGGCCATTGTTGACGACTGTTCTTAAATTTCTTGAATTAACATCGTGTATTTTAAATACACCTAACATACCACAGCTTCTTTTGTATCTTATTATTTTCTTTGAACGGTAGACATGTTTCGATATTATATTCATTTCTTCTATTTAAATTTTTTTACACTCAAACCGATTCTTCACTATTATTATTATTCTAACTTTGACAGATTGTTTGATACAATCCTAAAATGAGACAGCTTTGCGATTTTCAGCCAGCTTATTATGCCGCATCCTTTTGACGTTTGCCCGTTTGGTGGGATCCTAGAAGTGTTTTTCTCTTTATTTGGAAGGAGGTGATTTTGTTCAATTCAAAATCATTAATTCATGTGGTTATTAGTAAGTTGGAAATTCCTAATTACCAAAGACTGAATAGCATCGAACTTTTAAGTTTAAATTTCGCGCCATGGTTTTCAACATTTGTTTCTAACTGGCATGCAGAACTCAATTCCCAGCTATCCTGTTTTTTCTTTGCTATTTTTAAGTAACATGAATGCATTTGATGTGTTTTTCTTTACATCGACTCTTATGTCGGTGGAATGCCCGTTAAATTTGTATTCCAAACTAAGTCAGATAAATTTTAGATAAAGATGAATGGATAAAGTTGAGGTAAATACAATTCGTGAAGAATCAGTAGCAGAGCGAGAGCCTTTTCTCTAATACATTTACATAATAAGTCCGGTGGAGATTTATAGCTATCTAAATAATAGAGGGGCCAATATTGGTGATTTGTGAGCGCTACTAGCCCCGGACCTGTTGCTAGCGAATATATATCTTCTCAAATTGTATGGAAATCGTCTCGGCTTTAAGCTGGCTATCAAGAAATAAAAAATAAACATAAACATAAAGTCTTATAGTGGGATTCATCTTCACATTTTATCTGTAGATATATTGATAATTTCGGTAATAATTTTATAATATAAGAAAATAAAATCAACATTTGGCGCCCAAACAGCAGACCATCCCTGGAAGGATCAAGGCACCTTGGGTTTTTTTCTTTTTGTAAAGACTCATGAAACGTTATAAACAAAATTACATAATGAATAACACCTGCTACCACTCGGCCAACACAAAGGAGGCCCTACTAACGAATTGATAATTAGATGTATAGACATTGAAGTGTTTTGTCTAGTCACCACAATGAGAAAAAAACCTGTACCATTACAAGCTATGAGGGGTTTTGGGTTTTGGGCTCAGTGTATAGTAGATACTGTACTGTTTTTAAGACACAATATTTTAAAATATAGATTTTTTTTTCTCCTCCAAAATTTTTTTTATAAACAATCACAATTTTAACATATCTCTGTGTGACGCTTTATTTATAAGGTCATAAAATGTATTGTTTAATACTAGATATTGTATATTTTTGCATTTTTTGGGAGGCTATGTATCTGTACTTGTTCCAACTATATTTGTTTTTACACTAAGAAATCCTAAACAATGCCCCTAGGGGGGGCAGAAACCGATATGGATGCGGCCACACCAGGTCCATCAGGTGTTAACAATCCAAAAAGAAAAAGGAGTGACCGCATTAAATACAATATAGACGTTACAAACAGTTATGACATTTTTTCAGATTTAGATGAAGAAGAAATGATCACCGACGTACCAGCCGCCAACATTAGGAGCATTAAGAACAATCAATTTCCACCTATAATAGTCAGTGGCACTTACAATAGCATCAAAGAAAGCATAAATAAAATAAAATCAAAAATCAGTGAAGTACATATGAAATGTTCTGGTAATAAAACATCATTCTATGTAGACAACAGCGAAGACTTCACAACAATAAAAAATATATTGAAAGAAAAAAACCTCGGATTTCATTCCTATACTCCTAAAAATGAAGTTAAGCCTAAAGTGATTATAAAAGGAATGCCACCAGAAACCACAGCAGAAGAGATTACAGCCGATCTACGGAATCAAGGTTTGGAAATCTTCAAAATATATCCTATGGAAACAAAATCTGAAAATGGGCCCATAAAATTACCACTAGCAGTAGTTATTCTGTAAAATAAAGAACAATTGAACAAAATAAATAAAATAAATTACAGCTGTAACATAGTTATAAAATGGGAAAAATACAAATCAAACAAAGAAATAACACAATGTTTCATCTGTCAAGAATTTAATCACGTAGCACGAAATTGCTTCAAAAAACCTAAATGCTTAAAATGCTCGGAAGAACACCTATCCAAAAACTGTCCAAATTCTTTAATCGACGGATTCACCCCGAAATGCTGTAATTGCTCCGAAGCACACTTCTCCAATTCACCACAATGCATCAAGTATAGAAGAAATTTAGAATTACAGTTAAGCAAAAAGAAACCTATTCTAAAGGCAGCTACTCGAAAAAATTTCAAAGCAACGGAACAGGAATTTTCCTCACTACCAACACCGAAATCACAATGGCCTCAAAACACCTTCTCAGGAAATCAAAATCAGAATAATAGTGAACCTTCATTTACAGACTGCTTCAAAGATATAAAAAACTTGTTTAGCTCATTTAACATAGGTAAGATAATTACTAAATTTAAAAGCACTTTAGTACAACTAAAAAATGCAGATGACGGTATGTTCAAAGTATTTATTCTAATAGAGGGATTACTCTCTTTAATAGACTAATAACCATGATAAATGATATAAATATATATAATAATTACATGTATTTACATTTCATAAACTGTAGCGAAGTAGAATTAATTACGTACTTGGACTTCTCTAATGCTACTCACAATTGGCACAACAACAACATTTCGCCAATCACGCACAATCACGAACTTCACAACAAATACTTTATCAGTAGACTTTTTCTCGTTGCTCTCATCACGAAGGCCAAGGCCACACTAGTTTACATCTCATTCAAAACAAACTGCTTACAGTCTCCGCTCTTTATCAATATACATAGTAAACAAACTCTTATACTAGTTTCTTCACTGCTGTTTTATCTCGATTATTTATTTTTAAAACCAATTGAAAACCAAGAATAATGTGGTAATTAATAAAGAAAAAATTAAATTAATGACGTGGAACGCACAAACTATTCGTGGTAATGTAAAATATTTCCAGAACAAAATAAACCTCACTTTGTTTCAGTAATTGAAACCCGGCTGGCTCAGCAGGATAGATTTTCAGTTCCGGGATATGACATTTATCGCAAAGATCGTAACAGGGCGGGAGGGGGCGTCATGCTGTTAGTGCGTTCCGATATTCAACACCACTTCATGCAAGTGCCAAAATTAGAATTTACCGAAGCAGTAGCCATTAATACAACAATAAATAATAAACTTACTACAATCATATCAGTCTATATACCTCCAAACAAATTAATTATTAATGATATTGCTAAATTGTTTAGGTTAAATAAAAATATATTAATATACGGTGATCTGAACGCCAAAAGCGTACAGTGGAACTGCCATAGTACAAACAAAAATGGTAAACTCTTATTAAACTATATAGTAAACAACCAAATAGAATTGCACAGCCCTTACGAACCAACTCACATTCCCACGCAACGCGATTACAAACCAAGCATAATAGACCTAGCTCTCACCAAAAATATACATAACGTATCCCCACTCATCGCATTATCATGCCTTAACTCGGATCACAACCCCGTGATTTTCTGTTTAGGGTCATCTTTATCTAATAGCCCGAAAAGAAGTAAATTTGCATTCAAACAGGCTGACTGGCAAAAATTTCGGAAAATAATAGATTCTAAAATAAACCACAACCCAATAATTAATAACTCTCACGAGATTGACCGAAATATAAATAATTTAAATCTACTAATTGAACAAGCCATGACAGAAACTATCCCTCAACATTCCTCACAGTCTTACCTTAACTATAATTTACCTCCTTCTCTACTAGCGCTCATACAAATTAAAAATAGACTTAGGAAAAATTACCAACGTAACAAAAGCACGCATATAAAGAAAATTTTTTATAATTTCAACAACTTCGTTAGATTCCGTATCAATCAATGGAGAAATGATAACTGGGAAACAACTTTAAAGTCATGTAAACCCGGTGAAAATAAAATGTGGAAAATACATAAAATTCTAACCAAAAATTCTACTAAAATTCCCCCACTGAAACAGAACAATAGTTATGTCTACACGGACAAAGACAAAGCCGATTTATTAGCCCGTAATTTCCAATTCACGAACTCTACCACTTCGAATTTTGGCTCTAATCATCACAATAAAAAAATAAACAAATCTGTTCAGAACTACTTAAAAACGCCATACGAAATTAATTTTCCCGCCATTTCACCCAAAGAAACCGGAAAGATTATAAAAAAATTAAAAACAAAGAAAGCCTCAGGGGACGATGGCATCCCTGTACAGGTTATAAAAAACCTGAGCAGGAAAACCATCTGCCATATAACGAAAACGTTTAACTCAATATTAAGGCTCAATTACTTTCCCTCCGCTTGGAAAATTTTCAAAACAATCGCTATCCCTAAACCAAATAAAAATCCTAACAGTTTTACAAGTTACAGACCAATTAGCCTCCTAAACATTTTATCCAAAAACCTGGAACGCTTGCTTTTAAAAAGAATTGTTAAGCATGTAAATGAGAACAAACTGATCAAAGATGAACAATTCGGTTTTAGAGAACACCACTCCACTGTAGACCAACTAGCTCGTCTTACCGACTTCATAACACAAGAATTCAATAATAAAAAACATACAGGCATGCTTATGTTAGATTTGGAAAAAGCTTTCGATACAGTATGGCATTACGGTCTTATTTATAAATTAATTTTGTACAATTTTCCTCCATACCTAATACATGTCATATATTCCTTCCTCTCCAATAGACAATTCTATGTTCAAATAAACACTGCTAGCTCCAAAACACTTCCCCTACCAGCTGGACTTCCTCAAGGCTCCTGCCTATCCCCAATCCTATTCAATCTGTTCATATCAGATCTCCCAAAACACCCAAAAGTAACCACATCACTTTACGCAGATGACATCACTTTGTACACAGCATCATACCGAATCGATACAATAGTAAACCGATTACAAAAAGCTTTTAATAAAATCCATAAATTCTGTCAAAAGTGGAAACTAAAAATCAATCCAACAAAATCGGCCGCCATAATCTTCACAAAACGCAGACCCAACATAGATCAGCACATCATCTTGAATTCCGAGCACATCCACTGGTCTAAATCCGTAACATATCTCGGTTTAATTCTAGATAGGTACTTAACATTCACTGAGCACATCAACAGGAAAACAGAAAAAGCGAAAAAAATCATCTACAAAATGTTTCCCTATTTTAATAAAAAATCCAGACTATGCCCCAAAAACAAGCTAATCCTTTATAAAACAGTAATCCGCTCAGTGCTGACCTACGCCTCACCTGTCTGGAGTTCAACCTGCGCTACAAACTATAGAAAGTTGGAAAGGGTACAAAACCTATGCATGAGAATTATTAATAATTATCCCCGCTACACGAAAATATCGACTATGCTCAGAGATCTTGAACTTCCCACGATAAAACAATATGTTTCAGCCCAAACAAAAGTATACTTCGAAAAAACTCCAGCTTCCGAAAACCCATTAATCCGAGAAATCGGTAACTATGATAAACATTCACTACGACGGTATACGCACAAAAGAACAAAACATATACTTCTCACTTAACAAATCACTATTCGTAGGTAAAATAATCTAGTTATCTGTATTTATTTTTAATTGTGTATTTATTTTCTATTTAATTATTATTATTATTATATTTACTTACTTTACTTAGTATTATTTTTATGTATTTTAAATTACAATTACTATTATGGTTAATTTTTCTTTTCTTTTTATTTATTTTATTTATTTATTTATTATTATTTTATTTTTTTTAAGCGGGTTTTTTCTACATTTTTCCTGCTATTGTAAAATTTACTTATAAAAGACAACTTAAATTAATTAAATTCACTGTTGTTTAAACATGTAAAGGAAGTCCGGAACATGTATGTACACTTATTGCTACTTGTATATGTAAAACTGTAAATAAAGGCTTTTTTTTTTTTTTCTAGACAATGATAATAATATACTGTTTCTAACCAGCGATTGTACAAGGATGTGATTTGATCAAGGTCACATTAAACCTCTTGGTTGTCTTATAATCAAGAATACTTACGTTGTAGAGGTCGGGTGAGGTAATGCGTCTTAAGATCCTTCAGGGCCTCAATGGTTCCAGACAAAATATAATAAAATAAAAACAGAACGAATCTCTTAAGACATAGTCCTTACCATGACAATTTACAACCAAGCCTTTTATACCAATTGGTGAAAGTAACAGGAGCACTTCCTGAGTCACAGACATCGAGAGACAAAGATTCCCAGGCCATCAGTACATAACACGACCACTTGCAATAGATCCAGAGATAAGTTTTAGTTGTCGCGGATGATTATATAATCTGGTAACTGCAGTTTGTTAGTGTTAGTGCCAGAGGTTTAATATAAGTAAAAATTTGGAAGGTGATCTTTTGAAAAGAATAACATTTGAAATATAGATAAAGTAGACATTAGACTGAAAAAAATACCACTACAACTGTACCACTGTGTTCGGTATATAGTAGGGACTGAACTGTTTCTACTCGTATGATAACGATTGTGCAGGAATGTAATGAGGGTCTGCAGATACCACATGGTTTATCTATGGTTGTTAGAATTATTATTGTTAGTTCGGTACAACACGTTGACGCGTCCAGGCCATCTCAAACAGCATCCTCCAGTAGTGACTATTGAGTACTGCAATCCAGTTGCGGACTACCAGGCTCCTTGCCTCTTGTGCCAACTCCCCTTTCACCCATGGATGACCTCCGTCATCCATACAAATGGTTTGGGATTGGGATTTCCTCCTCGCTCATCCTTGCCACATGTAATGGTGTTAGAAGATAAAATAATTTAATTTGCTACTATATTTCAACCTGGGATCTTCAGTGTAACAACTCACCGATTTACTATAAATTGCACTACATCGCTCCATCTTTACTATTAAACGTGCAATACCGATAAGTACATATATTGATAATCGATAATAGCGATACAGTAAGGTTCTTTTGTCACCAAATACACAACTGTCATACAATTCAGAGTTATCTTCATCCCATATACGACCGGAACTTTCATCTTTAACAGGAGCCTAGTAGCTAAGCTGACACGACACGGACTCTCAGGGCGAAGGAGATTTCTTTATACGAGGATAATGAAACAAAAGGAGGATTTAAACGGTTTTTTGTCTGTGGATCTGGACTAGGATGGAGAGGATAGGAGCGGCTATTGTAATATAAAAATGTAAATAGTCCTATCTGGAGAGCCTGATCTAGAATGAGGGGGGAAGAGAGGCTCGGTGACCGGGCGGCAAAAAACGGACCCGCCAGACAGGCTGGCACCAACGGTCTACTCCTCTCCTCTATTGGAGTGCTATTGTAATCTCTGAGGGCCACTTGTTCTATCCCTAGTTCTATATTGATGCTAATTATTAATCGTCATAGTTATTTATGATTCTTATTAATTCCCTCTTTAATAATTCTCAATCCAACAAGCATTTCGAAAGCTCGACCAGAACGTATATAAGGTACGTTGCTTAGTAATAGGAAAAACCTTTAATGAAATTATTATAAACTAAATATTTTAATAGTATATTGAATATCCCTCTCACAATGTAGATTGTATATATATATATATATATATATATATATGTATGTATGTATGTATGTGTTTGAGGCGGTAAAGTTTTATTACGTGGCTAGCAGGTACTGCTAATCAATGACGTTTCGAACACGATCCCTAGGAGCGAATTTTTTTTCCTCTTTATATAGTTCATGTTTAATAAAAATGAACAATATAAAGATTTATTATGGAAATCACCCAATTCGTAAGTGAATTCACATAAATATGATCATTACACACCGGATGTGCAGCTCGCTCCTCGGAAACTTTTTATTGTGTTTCAAAAATGTATTTCAAAAATAGTTAAATAATATAAAATCGTTATTTTGCTTTCAATAGTAAAGAACAGAATATAATGCAAAGAAAATTTTTAAAAGGTTAACTTCATAACTTAATCTGTACTTTAAAGATTTCATTAGTTCAAAAAAAATCTTATTTCAACGACTAGTTTACTCAGAATAACTAATAATTGCAAATTACTGTTATTGCATACACGGTGTGCAATCGGTCTCGAATGGATTAATAAAATTTGGGTAATTGTATTTTTGCGGTTCGTTATGAAATTTTACTATATAGTTGACTACACATTAATAGCATGTAATGGTAAAAATTAAATTAGTATTAGTAATAAAACATATTTGGCGATTTTCCAAAACATTATCACTTTCACTCTCTCATTTATAGTCTCTCCATAGTCTACTATAGAATCTACTATAGACTACTATAGTCGCTCCATTTCTCATAATAATAGTGCTTATCAAAAAACACCCACGGACGTAAAAAAGAACCACGTAAAGGGATGTAAATATCCTTGGTCAAGCCGTCCTTTGGAGGGTAGGTAAAATGGGTGTGCCCAGCCTGTCAGGTAAACGTTGAAGATCACTATCCTAATTTTGTCGAAATATTTAACAAATGAATGAAAGATAGCATGATACTTCATAATAACTGTATTGGAACAGACTAAAGTTGATTAAACAAAATTCTAACTGAAAGCAACATAAAGGTGGAGGTGGTAATAATACGAATAATTATAATTAAATAAGAAAGAAGTTGAGTTGTGTTTTATAAAATATATTTTTTCTAAAAATTTATTGTATGTAATAAATAAATCATTTAAAATAATATGAAAGTAATTATAACAGAAGTGAATGTATCTATAAAAAATAAATTAATACTTACTCTTAGCACATAAGAGGAATATATAAAGTGGGTAGCTTTCAATCCATACAACAAATAAAAATGAAAACAAGGAAAATATTCAAGAATTCAAACATTTTCCAAAGCCAAATATGTGACTATTAATATCGCCAATGTTTTTTTATCAATTTATTTTAATCTTGGGTATTTTTATTTTTTTAATTAAGCCAACACAACTTGTCTAATTTAATAGTAGTAATTTATTATTTCCCTTTGTTATTCTCCCGAACTAATTTATATATTCATTGCAATATGCTTGCATATCTTTCATCACTATTTTTAATACACTATTTAATTTATTCATGTTATTTTATATAATTATTTTTTTATATATTATAATATAAAAACTTATTAAAATAAATAATAAACAATTTTTTAGTAAAACCAAATGAATATTGTCACCCCCTCCTCACTGCTTTCACAATTAAATTACAATTGCTCATTTAAAAAATCACCCCACAGCCTGCTTAACTTCTTTCCTTTTAGGTTTTGCTTAATAATTTTTGATCTCTTCCGGTGTTGTTATTATAAGATATGATGTCCTTTATCTTTTTTATGTATTTATCTAATTTGCTATATTTGAATTTTGTTTTAATATTTTTTAGGACAATATAATTTTATAGCAAAAAATACAACCTACTACATTGAGGGCAATAAATATTGGTGATCTATTAACACATGTTTTTTAAGAAAATATTCTATCTAAATATGTATATCAATTACTATATTAATATATTTGCAAAAAAAACAACTAAATAAGTAAACATTATTTTCATCCTTACAGATTATAATGTGTATTCCACAAGTCTGATGAAGAACATCGATATAAGTAAAATCTTAGGTTTTCGTAAATAGTTTCTTACTTATAAATTTACTATAACCTCAACTCGAACCGAATATTTTCTCCATTTTATTTTATGTTTGGTTTAGGAATTTTTTAATAGGTATGTTTAAAATATTTAATTAGTGAACTTTGGAATATATTAAAAAAAAAATTATACCAAGGAAGAGGTCCAGATACGATACAAATATATTATATTTAATGTAACGAAAACTAATAGAATATTCAAATAGATCTGTAAAACGGTCCTTCACGATTTTGAATATATCAAAATGAAAGAATATAAGTTGGCACTGGCGGAGGAGATGGGAGGTAAGAAATTATACTTGCTGATTCCTGTCACCTGTCGGGATTCTTTAGATTTCACACCTGAATAGGGTTGGAGCGTAAAAAGAATGCCCAAGAACCATTCGGTCGGCGTATCGAATCGGTCTCAATTTAAATTCTTCGTTTTATATTAGAGAATATTTTATACCCATATAATTTTTAGTGTTTTTCTTCTCGTTCCAAGTTGTATATTAATTTTGGCAAGAATATTATTTATTTATTTTTGTTTGATAATAAAGTATCAGATTTAGGTGTTCGAGTAAGACAATAGGTATTTAACTATTTAAAATAAGTGATCTATCTTCTTAGAATTTAATTGTAGGCATAGTTTAAGTTACATGCATAGTTTAAGATGTATGTGCAATAATGATTGTGCCATTTATTTTGTTTTATTCTACTTTTTTCTTTATCGGTATCATATCCTTGAAAATGTCAATAATTTAATTTATAGTTTCGGTTGAAGAAGACAGTTTATATTCCGGATTGAAAATACCAATAAAAATCATAAAATATATTTACTTATTTTACAAACATATTCTTCTTTTGCAACTTATCGTCGCTGTCAAAACAATACCGCCTATCTACAATGTTTTATGAAAATAAGTTAGTAACGGTAACGCATTCTACAGGTTGAATACACTAAGGAAGGATTGTATTAAGGTTAGCAACATGGCAGAGTATGATTTATTGATACTTCGCTTCAATAGTTAAAAACAAATTTAATAACGCAAACATTAATATTAATAATATTTTTAATTTATCAATCCAATTTAATTGATTACCAACCATTCGGATTAACACTTTAGATTCCAGTAAACAGTTTCTTAATATCGGAATATTCATTTTGACTTGTTGATCGTTAATTTAAATTTATATTTAAGTTTTGACAGCTAAAAATGAAAGTCTCAATCGGAAAATAGTAATTACCGTCGTTCAAAAAAATTAAACCACTCGGAATTTTGACTTACTCCTCTTTCCTAAACCATGAATGAAGCGCCTTAATTATTCAAGTTCAAAATGTATGCATACAACTTTTTTTGGAGTGGGAGAGAGCCACATGCTCAGTGGTAAAGCGCTGTGTTGTTGTACTGAAGGCCCTGGGTTCAAACCCCGCTACTTAGCAGAATTTTACTTAATCTGTTAGGAACCGGAGCTAGATCCTATGGGATCTTGGACACTCCTGGGCATCAACTAGTTTCTATAAAGTGGGTACCCAAAAAAGAGAGGAAAAATCTGGCGGTCGAACGTGATCTAGGACAAATCTCCTCCCTACACAACCGTTGTCCTTGAATAAGTACAGTCTCCACCACGTACTATACCCAAGACCCTTCATTGGTTGTAGTGGTACAAGATTTTTTCTATAGTCTAATTACAGTTTTCATCATTCCTCTTTCTCTAAACTTATCTCTTCTCAGAATTTTAAATTATACTTAATTGTAAACAAAACTGAAGCTTTCCTACTGAAAGTGATCCTGGAATTTCTGGATAAAACAGATAAATATTTAGTTGAATTTTTTTTTCTGGTATAGTTTATATGGATAAATAATCTAACATTGTAAGACAAAGAACCGATCGCAACATTAAACGGTTCCAAATCGGCCTTTTACACCTACGGATACGGGGTTATAAAGCAGGATTTACTCCCAACACCTCTCGCTTAAGTATCCCTGACAGATGTATAAATCAAGGCGAGATAAATGTTGCCGCATTCACTAATTGTGTGTGAAACGTTGAATGGCAGTTTTTGTCGTCACCCTCCTCAGCCTAGGATCGCGTATGGTCGGAAGATCGGGGAGGAGCGGGATAAAAAAGTGTCGAGAATGGAACAAGAACAATGGGCGGAGGAGGTGCCATTGAGAGGAAGGGCAAAAAATGCCAGGAGTGGGATGAATGGAGCTGGAGCTGGTGGGCCATTAGCAACTGTTTAAGAGCCATTGTGGCAGTGAGCATTCCAGACAGCGAGGCGTCTACCTGGTCCTTCTTCTCTACCTTAATGTACACACATACCTTTCTTATTATTTTTATAAAGGTTTCATTATTTAAATCCATCCTTGTTAATGCATACCAACTGTGATTTTCATTCAATTATATATGCATCCCCAATGAATAACAGGTTAATAAGTCCAATTTTGTCCAGAGTTATTAAATTGAGAGAAACGGAATCGTGCCATTCTCGTAGTTTTTGGCTTGAAATCAAGTTGATATATAAGCAATAACTATCAAGTCAAGGTTTGACTTAAGCCTTACACTCTACGAAAGTAGCACAACTCCGCTTCCTCAATCAATCAAAAGAAACTCATTTTGAAGAAAATTCGACTTGACCATTCACTGAGCCTATATGTATGGCTTTATAAAAGGTTCTTCAGAAGAAAAAAGAAATAAACAGAAACCTGTGGATTAGTACACAACATGTTGCCTTAAATAGAGCATCACCTTCAACTATTGAAGGACAGATGGAACGGGAAAATATCGACCTGACGGCTCTGAAAATAATTATTAATGTTATTTGAATAAAAGGGGTTTAACAGCTACGATTAAAACCCCCCAGTTACTAGTTTTTAATAGCAGATTTACTATCAACATGATCATACTAGCTCATTCACTAGCTCATACGAACTCATTTCTCGTCCTCCAAACTCAACTAAAAATAAACATTAATTAGTCGAATTAATTAGTACTTTTTTTAAAATATACTAACTTTCTCTGTACTACATTCGACTTAACAACTTATTATGGCTGCAAATATAATTATATAAATAATGTATCATTTAAAAAATAGGGAGTCATGAGGACTGCCGACAGATGTGACCATTAATTATGACCAACAAAACAATTTAGGAGGAACAAAAAGTTCAGTTAGTTAATGATGTTTTAAATCATTAATAGTATGAATTGCTCATTAATTGAACTACCTTTTAGTTAAATATAAATATTATTCTTATATCAATCGAATTTCAACTTTTAAACAAAATTACATGGAAACAAATTTTATAACTCATGCACAGGCCGCTAGGTGTCGCCAGTTGCGACCCCGATGCTGATGCGAACACACAAGTTTACTCCCTACTTTTCACTTCAAAAAATCATTTAGACTATTTGAAATCTAGATCGCAATACACCAGTGATAATTCATTTAATAAGTTTATTAGCATTATAATATAATGGCGTATTATTTAGTCGATCGAAAATAATACTGATAAGTCGTCAATATTGTACATTATAATGATGGATTGAAATGGTCAGGGGGTGCAGTCAAAGATAACACAAAAATATCACTTATTTTGTGTTATCTTTGACTGTACCCCCTGACCAATTCAATTCATCATTAGAATTATCTAGTCAACTATTTTCCTTTCAAACATTATACATTATATTTTATTAATTGTTATAATTTTTAAATATGTTTATTCTGAAGAGAAATGATTTATCCAGAGCCGGGATTCAAACCCGGGTATCCCACGTATCGTCGGTGAAGAGAATGGATTTGTCTGACCGAGGTACGAGCTAGGTTAGCTCAGGTGGCAGAGCATCACGACAGATGCGTGGGAGACCCGAATTCGAATCCCGGCCCTGCACAAATCTTTTCTCTTCAAAATAAAAATATTTAAAAATTATACATTGTAATATGTTATGTATCAATTATATTTATATATATATATATATATATATATATATATATATATATATAACATAATTATATATATATCAATATTATATTAAATGACGGCCATAATGGATCAGTTGAAAACGGGCTACCTTATAAATTTAGAAAGATAGTAAGTAAGGTTTCGAAACTGTAAGGGAAGATATGATACCAGATAAACAGGTCATAATCAGAAGAGTGCGTCTGAGTTATTTTTGTCTTGCAGTTCAGCATTTGTGATTAATCTGAAAAAGTGTTGACTTATAGGTAAACATAGATAATATATTTTTTTAATATATAGCAGCATAATTCGTGAGAAACTTACTTTCTTGTTTTTTAAAAACAGCTGGACAAAACTAAGCATTTCTTGATGATTAAATTTTACACTAATATAATGTGACTAAACATTCTATTCCAAATATAAAAGTTATAATTTGAAATAATAATATAGAAAAAAAAAATAGAAAACATACATTAGAACTACGAGTAGGCATTTTTCTTATTTTCTAGGCTCAAATACAATCTTTTCGTTTTATGTACAATTGTTTTCTAATACATTTATTGTTTTTTAAATAAGTCGCAATTCAATAAGCTCGTTGTGCTATTTTTGATGCAAATATATAAATTAATAATCTTCAATATATTTTGAAACACTGTTAACAACAGGCATTGGCAGGCTATGTCATAAGGAATAATCAGAATGCAGTTCTCAAAAAAGTATTTGGAACCGCTCCAGAAGGAGAAATGGTCGGAAGACCGAAATTGGGATAGCAAGATTAAGTGAGTGTACTCTAGACTTCCTAAAAGACGGAAGGGTTAGGAATATTACAAAATTTTAATAACGTAATTAACATAAATGGGGTTTATTAGATACGAATAAAACTGCTAGTAACAAGTAGATTTAAAAGTTTTCTAGCAATCCGGTGACATGATCAGCCTAGCAAACAAGGAAGGAGTTGTCCGAACACCGCCAGCAGAAGCGAGAATGGAACAATACTAAAAATAAAAATTTGTTACTATATTTACAGTAACTTAGGTTTTTGCATAATAATTAATTGAGATATTTGGGAGAGAGATAAAAAACTGAGCGTGAGCACTGAATTGCTGTGCGCTTAAGGTCTCGGGCTAAAATCCAGCAGTGACAGATAAACTATTTAACCTGTCAACAGCCGGAGGCGGGCCATATGGAGTTCATCACGGGGCACTATAAATCTCTATTAAGTGGGTAGCCATAATTAGGTGAAAATCTTGAGCGTGATCTCGTGATGATCTAGGATAAATTACCTCCCAACAAAATCGTAGATGTATGGGTTTACATTTCGCACTCGCTGCGCATCCGTTTTTTCCCGGCGATTAGTGTTTTGAGATGTGGATTTTAATATGATCTTATAGGAATGTAAAAAATATCGATGCTTTGCTGCTGGCCTTAGGCAGGCTGGATGACAGGCAAGAAAAGGAACGAAGGGGAAGCGGAGAGAGGGTGGTTCAGTGTCGGTCAAGACCCAAAGGGATTTTGATAACAATCCGTTCCTTTGACGTGCGCTCAATGGAGTCCTATTGATCAGCTCCTTACCTGATAGATCAATACTGATCCTTAACAATACTCATCACTGATAGCTTTTCAGGCTAAGTAAATTAACACTTTTCGCCACCAGATACCTAAAGACTTTTATGGAAGTTTGATGAAAAACATGTTACACCCTTTTACGATCCATCCATCTTATGTGATCAAAGGTACAAAAGTAATTTCTAGCTTTTTTAAAGTTTCAACAGTAAATATAAAAACAAAATGATAAATAAATACAAAGAAATGTTATCCGAACAAGATGTGAATGTAGCACTTTGTTCTCTGTACAATGCTTTATACAAAAATTTATTCTTGTTAGAGAGGAAAATAGTTGACTGGATGGAATATAATGGAGGATGGAGGTAGTTGGGGAGGTACAGTAAAAAAAACACCAAAAAGTCAAGACTTATTTTTTTATTTGTGCCGACTATGCGACCTACTTTGTAGGTCATCTTTAGGGCTATGAGAGATAAAAATACAATAAACCAAAAACATATATAAAAAACATTACAGTAACATAATAACATAAGAGTAATAGAAAAGTAAAAAATAGTGATGTGTAAGTATATATTTAATGATAATGAATAAAAAAAAATTACAGAATAAATGTACAGAAGGCTGATAATGTAAATAAAATACCAAGAGAAAGAAAAATGAGAAGGTAAACCGAAAGATACAAAATGAAAAATTATAAATATAAAAAGGTGAGTAGGTATGGAAAACCTAGTTTAATTACGGATAAAATATAAAATGTATGATAGTAGACTCCTAGAGGTTACATAAGTAAAATGTATGAAAAATGATATAAAATATGATGCCAATGAATAAATACAGAAGAAATATATAGAAAGTAATGAATAGGAATCTCGTAGAATGAAAGGTAGATATGTAAAAAATTGATAATATAAGTATGGGGTGTTATATAAATGTATATAATTACCATAGAATGAAGTAATTATAATTATTTCACATAGATATGTGTAATAATAATGCTTAGCGAACCCGAAGGCAGATACAGCCAATTTCTGCTTATATCTTCAGCTCACAGGCCACTACTAGGAATTCGTTCGTGACAGAGCCCGACTACTTTACAAGCCTTTCTTAACTTTCGCGACGCTATTACTTCAATAATATTAACCGGGTGCAATCTTCGCAACGGTGTAATCTCCTGAATTCTCCAGTGATCTCATCCTTGTTTGGACCGAAATTTGTACTCATCATCTTAAGATGTTGTTCATCCTTCTGCGTAGGCGGACACGTTACACACCCGTATCCGTAAAGAAGATTAGGAAGGAAGATGGTTTTATAAATGCTGATTTTTAGATTTCGGTTTAAAAGACCCAATTTAGTAATGTCGAGAATGAATAATAATTTTCTGCCTTTAATTGCCTTTTATTTACTCTTGAATTCCGTTTTTTCTAGTTACCATAGACCCTAAATAAATAGAAAATTTATGAATTTATAATGATAAAGATGTGAGGGGTATCATTTAGACTGTGAGGTGAAATTATTTATTAATTATTTTTTTTTAAATATGATCATAATTCAAAATATTTAATTGTTTTAATCCATTCATCACGCTTTTCTTCTGGTTTCGACCGTGTTGTCAAATTAATGTGAGACTTTAATCTGAGTCTCAGATTAGGACCTGAAGCTTGCAGTATGGCCAGTAATCGGCGGGCAAGGAATTCGACTATACGGTCGAAACCAGAACAAGCACGTGATGAATAGATTACAAATTTAAGAGAGCATTTATTTTATTGTTTGTACATTAATAAATTGGTATGATAAATAAATTTATTGATGATTTTTTTGGTTTTATTTCCTGTAACCATTTACTTTTTTATTCTTTCAACAGAGTTTATCAAATTCACTTTGTGCCACTGTACATTTCTTATTATAGAGCTCATATTATTACCTATCCTTTCGATTGACTAAAGATAACTTGCTATAAAAATTATGCACTCATTTGGAAGTAAACCAAAGCCTAATTCCCGATTGACAGCATTATCCCAGAATCACTGTTGGTTCTTTTTCAATTTTCTACAACAAGGAGATGAGTAGAACCCTAATAGAATTCCCCGGGAACATGAATGATAGCATTTAAAGAGACCTGCGTTTAGGTTCAAAGGACTTAAGAGATTTACATGGGCTTTGTTCCGTTTGAGGCTATTCCATCCGACTAGGATTTACTTCTTAAAGAAAAATATAGAGGACTAGAAGGAAAAAGGGGATTTAGGAATAATAATGGTCGTTGAAAGGGGGAAAAAAAGAGGAAATGTCGGGGGTGGAATGAGGAGGGAATAGTTTTGGGTTTTTCTCATTGGTCTGGGGCCGCCTTTGACGTGGTCCATTATTCGTGCCCTCATCGGCGAGATAATCAGATCTGACCAATCGGGTGGCAAATAGAGTTAGCGGATCATCTTTGTGCCTCTTGCAGGCCGCACAAATATATCGCATTGTTGCGGCGGCTGGTCCTGTGTACGGGCTCAGGCGATTAATGCAGCCTAGGACAGTAGCAATGCTCACCAGCCTCCTATCAGTCTCCGCTCTATTCTTTCTGCAACAATGCCGACCTTCATAATCGGTTTTTAACTGATACTGTTTGACACTGATACCGTACCACTGGGCGTGTGCAATCCGGATTAACATTAACTGTTTGTAATAGAAGATGAAATAAAACCGTGGTAAGTTCTTAAAACCTTTTTAACAGATATTAATACTACATCTATTAAGTTTTTTAAATAATTATTGGTCAAATGTTTTGATTTTTAAATGTATTTATTTTAAAGAGAAAAGATATGCCCCGGTCGGCAGGCGACCCTGGTGTCTCAAATGGTTAGAGCGCTGTTACGGAGAGACAGAGGATCCGGGTTCGAATACCGGCCGGTGGCATATCTTTTCTCTTTAAAATAAAAATATTTAAAAATCAAAACAGTTGACCAATAATTATAAAAAAATATAAATAGTAATATGACGTAAGTCAACAAGATCCTAAAATTAAAGTAATGTTCAAAGAACATTCGTTCTCGTGTATACATAGCAGAAAATTGCGAGAACACGGGGACAAGGGATCGGATAAGAGAAAAGATTTGTCCCCTGCCGGCAGGCAACCCTGGTGGCTCAAATGGTTAGAGCGCTGTCACGGAGAGACAGAGGATCCGAGGTTGAACCCCGGCTGGGGCCATATCTTTTCTCTCTTAATTTATGGTTATTTATCAGACCATGATGAAACCTGCCTCCTCTTATTACTCGTCTCAATTGAGATGTTTGGGTGTGAGTGATCAGAAAATGGTTCCGTATTGCTTTTTCTTGTTAATTTCGTTTGCTGGTTATTTCAAATTAACAGTTAAATAGACAAAAATCAACCATGGAGAAATCCAATTTTCGTGTAATATTTTATGAGTTTGAACTTGGTTATTTGGCAGCCCATGTTGCAAGAAGCATTACCACCACGTTCGGGGAAGAGTGTTGTAAAGAACAAATCATTTGCTGTTGGTTTGAGACATTTTCAAAAGAAAACTATTGGTTTCTTTTTGTACTGTCCAAGCCAGGAATAATTCACAAATCCTATATACTCAGAGGAGAAATGATCACATCGACATCCTACTGTACAAGTATTACATAATTCAACAAAACCTTATAAAACAAAAGGAAAGCTTGCATTTGTTAATTGGAGGGGACTTTCATTGTTACACGACAATGCAGGCCACATCTTCCAGTGAAGAAAATAACAAACTGCGTTACGAAGTTCTTCCACACCTCAGAAATTTGTTGGATCAAAACTTTTAGGCTTATTTTTTTATTTTTTAAATGATTCTTAGGTACAAAAAAAATATTCATTCATCAGCCGAAATCAGCAGCCCCGACATCAACAGATCCGGCAACAGGCGCCTCAAACCTCCCAATCCCAGCCAATGGTTCCCAAATCTCATCCACCTCCACTACCTCCACGCCAAGACATCCCTTCTCACCATCTTCCTCTACGGGTGAAGCTTCCACCTCAGAGTGAACCCACAATTCCATCCCAAACTTCTTCCATTATAAGCCTCCAAACCCAAACACCATTGAAAGTTGAAGCAGCTCACAGTGTCCCAAGAAGGGTCCAACTCCCAACCAACTTTCCAATAAACACTCATCCTCCACCTCAACCTTCTGTCCAATATCCTATTCCCAGTCAAAATCCAGTAGACATCAACACAATCCTTTCGATCTTCTTATTTGAACTTAATAATACCATCAAACCACTCATTTCCCTTCTAACCCGACTCCTTTCCGAAATGCCATTTACTACCCCACGATGAACACTAAGCCCCTATCAATCATACTGTGGAATGCAAATGGCCTACATAACCATCGAGACGAACTTGACTTATTTCTTCATGACAATCACATGGACATTGCCCTATTGACTGAAACACACTTCACAAAACGATCATATTTTTACATACGTGACTACATTACTTATAGATCAGATCATCCTGACAATACAGCACATGCCGGTTCTTGTATCCTTATCCACAAATCCATTCCTCATTCTCTTATTCCTTCTACTTCAACTGACGCCATTCAATTAACTTTAGTAACCATTTCAACTAGTCCTTTCCATATGACATTCTCAGCTCTACACTGTCCTCCTGGTAACTCCCTTTCTTATAATCTCCTCGAATCCTTATTCCGATCCCTCGGACCGCGTTTTATTGCCGGAGACTACAACGCCAAACATCAACGATGGGGTTGTCGAACATCCAATTCCCGTGGTAGCATCTTATCCCGAATTTCAACCTCTAATAGTTTCTCTATCCTCGCACCCATAAACCCTACTTATTGGCCTACATCGCTCAAAAAACGTCCAGATATTCTTGACATATTTGTTTCCTCACAGATTTCCTGCAATCAAACAACTATAAAATCCCAGGATGACCTTTCCTCTGATCACAGTCCAGTACTACTTCAAGTACATTCAATTCCTATTCCTAAACCCTCTCATCTCAGACTGATTACTGAACGTGTAGACTGGGATAAATTTCGATCGAATCTGGAAAATAATTTAGACCTCAAAATTCCGCTTAAAACAAAAGTTGACATCAATTCTGCAATAGACAAACTAACAAACGCAATACAAACCAATATAAGAGATAGCACCTTACCAAGGAAAAATCATTATCAACAGAATAACTGGCCACTTCATATTCGCGAGTTATTAAAAGAAAAACGACGGGCAAGAGCGAAGTGGCACCGCACCAGATATCCATCGGACAGGAGTCATTATACCAAACTAACCAACAAATTAAAACATCACAACATTCAAAATTCAAATTTTTTATTACCGTACAGAAAATCTGAGTACTACTGACAAATCCTTATGGAATACCACTAAAAAACTCCTAAAATATAAACATTTCAACCATCCACTTTTAACCGAATCCCAAACCTGGTCAAGATCTGATGAAGAAAAATCACAAATTTTCGGCCAGCACCTATTCATCACATTTAACCCTCATCCAGATATCCTTAATCCAACCCACTCTGAATGCATTGAAGCAGAATTAGGTATTCCTCTTCAGTTGTCCCCTCCTCCTAAAGCATTCCATCCTTCCGAAATATCAAACATTATCACATCCCATATTCTAAAACGCCTTCCTCGGAAAGCGATCTTACTCCTTACATATATATGCAATGCCGTACTCCGCACCACGTACTTTCCTGATTCCTGGAAATTATCCATAGTTAAGATGATACCAAAACCTAAAAAACCACCAGAGCTCTCATCCTCTTACCGTCCTATGTCTCTCCTGCTCATAATGGGCAAAATACTTGAAAAACTCATTCTGAAACGTCTTCATCCTATCATAAAATCCAATCAAATAATCCCAGATCACCAATTTGGTTTCCGAACATCACACTCCACTATCCAGCAATGCCATAGTGTGGTGGACGTTGTCTCATCCGCATTAGAGCGCGGAATGTACTGCGTGGGAGCTTTTCTCGATGTAGAGCAGGCTTTTGATCGAGTCTGGCATCCGGGACTGTTGTACAAACTCCGTAAATTCTTACCTACTACTTATCAGTTCCTACCTCAGTAATAGAGCCTTTAAAGTAAACCATAATTTTTCCTACTCTTGCCTCTTTACCCAGTTAGCTGGTGTTCCTCAAGGTAGTATCCTGGGTCCCATCCTATACACGATATATACAGCTGACATCCCAACCCATCCAAGCACTGTCCTCACTACGTACGCTGATGACACATGTGTGTTATCGGTAAATAATGATCCATTTGTTGCATCCCAAAGTCTTCAATACCATATCTCAAACCTTCAAGAATGGTGTCAAAATTGAAAAATTAAAATTAATCCTAACAAATCCCATCAAATTACCTTCACCCTTCGTCGTAAACCTACAAATTCCTGCCCTACTGTATCCTTTAATAACATTCCTCTAAACCCTGTCGAACAGGTACGTTACCTAGGACTCCATCTGGACAAACGTCTCACTTGGAATCCTCATACAAGACTGAAAAGACAAGAAACTGCTCGTCGTTTTCGCCTACTTCAACATTTACTGGACAAACGCTCTAAGCTCCCAATTAATTACAAAAGACTCATTTACATAACAGTTATCAGGCCTATTTGGACATACTGAGTTGAGCTTTGGGGCTCTACTAAACCATCCAATTCATCTCGTATCCAATCCTTGCAACCCAAAATCCTTCGTAAAATCCTCAATGCTCCTTATTATGTCACAAACAAACTCATCCATCATGATCTTAATATCCCATATGTTACTGATTTGGCCCAAACCAGATACCTATCCTTCCATGACAAGCTCCATACACACTTGAATCCGCTAGTCTCTCAACTTGCTTCCCATACTATTTCTAATAACCCTCCGAGGCGTCTGAAAAGAAGATGGCCTCGAGACCATCTACTATCGAACTTTTTGGAGTACTACCGATGGGTAGTTTCTCCACAAGTGTTTTTCAAGTCGTATTGTACATATAGCAGATTTACTTATTGTAATCTTATTATAGTTGTAAATATCAATAAATCAAATTAAAAAAAAAAAAAAAAAAAAAAAGTATGATTCTTAAATCAAAAACATATTTCATCCTGAATTTTTCAGTTTTAGTTTGCAATTTTGATAGAAACCTAGAGAAAAATCTAAAGAAAATGAGGATAAATATTTTGATTTTATAAAGTGGTTGAATTATGTAGCATTTCCTTGAAAAAGGATATTTGATAAGAAATTAACCAATATTTAGGGTATAGAGCTTCCGTATTTAGACCCTTAAGATTACTAAACATTTACTGTCCCTGAAGATTTGCTACTCGGTGCTAAAGCTCCTATGGCTGCCTCCTAAATCCTCCGAAGCAAGTAATGTACTGCGTTACTTCTTATCGCATATATATAGTTATTTCTTAGATAACAGTTTAGAAAGCCTAGCCTGAATACCTGCACCACTACAACCCCTCCAGTTCAGTACATGTTATAGACTGTACTGTTTCATGGACAGCGGTTGTGCAGCTGATTTGTCCTAGATCACTCTCAACCACCAGATTCCCCCCTCTTATTTTTGTACCCACTTTATAGAGGCTGGTTGAGCCCTAGTAGGGTCCTAGATTCCATATTATCCATCTCTGGCTGCTAAAAGATTAAGTAAAAGTGTTGCCAACAATGGGATTTGAACCATGATTCTCAGCATGGCAACTCAGTGCTCTACCATTCAGTCCCATGCCATTCCGCTCCCTAAACTTAAAGAATACTGCATTTAAATATAAGGAAGATTTTTTCATCAGAGGGACTGGTTCAAATCTTATTTCAGATGATTAATCAACATCCTTCTTTATTATAGTTGCAGATGGAAATATGTAACATTGTTCTTACGTTATACAACTTTCTATTGTAGTTTTCAACGTCGGAATAAAACAGCAAAAAACTAGCTCGTTATATTTCTTTTATAAAGCGCTCCATTGAGAGCGATAACTAGCGCAGACGGGACCCTAAGACTGGGAAGTGGTGGTGGCATGTTTGCTAATGATGACTATTGGCATCAGTGTCAGGTGCAGGTTCGGGGGAGGAAAAACCGGGCTTTATCCTGCCGGGGGCAGCAGAAAGAGGAGGAGCTGTATGCAAACTGACCGCGCATTGTCCGGGTAATGGGGTAGTGAATGCCGGCACCTGTCCGCATTCACCTCTCCTTACCTGAAGGTATACACACCAATATTTGCGGCCTACGTAGAGGGACCTCACTCAACCCGAGATCCTATAGGAACCACTAACATCCGATATACACCCCCATAAATTATATCCACTCTCTAAGTAAATATCAACTGTCATCTTATTGTTGCAACATATTTTTTTCTATAGGGTCTTTTCGTTTGAAATATGCGTTTTCATGTTATTGAGTAAAACAACTTTAAGAAATCAAAACATCAATGTACACTATTAATAGTCCACGGTAGCTGTAATTTTGTTATAGTGGATTCCCTTTATGTAAAATATTAGTTGATCTTGTATATATGAAGAAGAAAATGGACTGGATGGAGGTCATGAAAATTGTCTTATATAGGGCAAGCCAACGTTTCGACCAACGGTCTTCTTCAGGACTAGTAGGATCGGCGGTGGTTGACACAAGACTAGTAATATATTTCTACCTCTTCTCTTAAAAATTTGTGACTGATTTATCTCATATATTTCAAACAGAATCGGTTTTTATCGTTTTTCTGAAAATTATGAAAATTGGAGAATGTGAGTTTTGCATCTACATCCCTCAATTGATCATTTATTTGAGATAGAAACAAGAATTTTCTATTGTTTTATTTACCTCATCAAATGAGACAAAAACTAGATATGGTTGTAAACAATTTTTCAACGTTTCACCTAATTATACAAATATTAATTTCAGTTGAGCAGTGGAAGGAGTGGCTACTCTACAATCCAATCCAATTAGGATTTGTTACATATAAGACTGTATATATTTATAACAAAGACAACCAAGGAAGGTAATGGAGGGACGCCCGGACGGTAGAAGAGGAAATCCTAGACTACGATGGCTTGAAGATGTCGAGGTTTACCTACAGCTTCTGGGAGTGATGATGGAGAAGAGCTGCTGAGGATTGCTCTGAGTGGAGGAGTATTGCTGATCCTTAATGGGTCATATCGTCGTCAGAGATAGATATATAAGACAATTACTATAATAGCATAATAAGACATATTTGGACATATGGAGCAGATCTTTGGGATTCAGCAAAAGAAACGTCCATATATACAAGATACAAACAACACAGTCCAAAATTCTAAGACAAAATTATAATGCTCCTTGGTTTATTTTGAATCACTCCATATAGAAAGAAATGAACATTCCCACTATATAACCATATATTCAGAGCAAATATAGAATATTCCACTCATCAACACTTAATCCAATTACTCTTCCTCTACTTTATCCTCTTACTATATTAAGATTAAAAAGACAATGGCCAAGAGACCTGATCAAGAACTATTGAACATTTCCAAAACTTGATGTTCCTGCAAAGCATAAAGACAAAACGAACACTTGGGCCATATTTGGTGGCTGCGCAATAATGCAAATGATTTTTTACAACATAGCTGCTTATCATTCCCAAAAGTTACCACCAACGATCTCAGTCTCCCTCTCTTTCATGCTTTCCTCCACATCCTGCAATAACTTTTTTATGGACCGCCTTCTTTTACTCCTTCATCGGGCAATAATCAAAGATAGTTTCTTTTTTCCTCTGATTTCTTTTTAAGTAGCCATACAATTTTAGTCCTTTTGTTTCTATTTTGTAAAGGATGTTGTTTTCTGATCTGCCATTTGCCTTCATACAAGACTGAAAAGACAAGAAACTGCTCGACGTTTTCGCCTAATCTCAACTAATTACAAAAGACTCATTTACATGACAGTTATTAGACCTATTTAGGCATACGGAGATGAGCTTTGGGCTCTACTAAACCATCCAATTCATCTTGTATCCAATCCTTACAATCCTTCGTAAAATCCTCAATGCTCCTCATTATGTCACAAACAAATTCATCCATCATGATCTTAATACCCCATATGTGGCTGATTTGGCCCAAACTACTATAGATACCTATCCTTCCATGAAAAGCTCCATACACACTTGAATCCGCTAGTCTCTCAACTTGCTTCCCATAATATTCCTGATAACCCTCCGAGGCATCTGAAAAGAAGATGGCCTCGAGACCTTCTACTATAGAACTTTATTGGAGTTCTACCAATGGGTAGTTTCTCCACAAGTATTTTTTTTTCATGTCCTTTGTTCATACAGCAGATTTACTTATTGTAATCTTATTATAGTTGTAAATATCAATAAATTATTCTAAAAAAAAAAAAAAAAAAACCATTTGCCTTATCGAACTGTTAGGGACGTATTGAATTCCCGAAATAGAACAACAACATCTCCAGAAGCCTATCTCTATGGCCAACAACTTACTTTCCTCCTAATTCGTTATTCTCTATGTTTCGGATCTATAGAGATTAACGGATCTATCAATGAGTGCAATAGGATTTTTTGTTTGAATCCGGATACAATACTGTAAACTTTCGTCAGGAAAAAGTTTACACCATACAATCCGAAAAGAATAGCCTCCGATGAAAATCAAAATATTGTATATTAAAACTGCTGTATATTAGTAAAAATAGTAATGTTTGTAATTATCCTCTCACTCACATGTAGGGGTATTTTATTACCGCGGAAGGCACAGGTTTTAAAAATATTGCCAGTATTGATTGCGCACTTGGGTATCAATTTTTTAAAAAATAAACTTAGTGATTCCTACTAAGGTGATCTTAGATATTGGGTTATCCAAGATGGTAATTTTATAAAAATCCAGGGTGCTGGATCGTAGATTTCATCGGCAAGGAATGGTCGTTCATTAAATTTTTCAAAACTCTCCTTTAGAATTTCCGACCATTTCTAACAATTTTTACATTTAGCAATTCTTCTGTGCATGTCCGTTTAATTGATATTCAGCGAATTTTACAAATAAATATTGCCCTTCCCACCCTCCTTTGTATGTTGAAACTACCAGAAATAATTAAGAATAATCTATTCTAAAACCTTGCGCATGTGCAGAAGCAACCAAATAGATCGGTAGTCAGCTGCCTGGAAACCGACCCTCTGGTTTTTATATAGGGAAGTGATTAACTCGTGAAATTTCTATGCCAAAGGTAATTATCTCATTACCTGAGAAAAAAGTGATTAAGATTTGGTCAGGTGTACTGTATATTTCCTTGGAAAATGTTTCAGCGATACAGTCTGCATCCCGTCCTATTTCCTCGCGAATGACGGTGAATCGCCTTCAGTTGCTTCGGAGATACAAAGATGTAATTGTAGCCAAACTATTCTGCGATAATCCAGACATCTACGGTCCGTATGGATAAAATGACACCGTGGTAATCTTAATAACCTTATACTCATCTTTTAATAAATTTTCTTTATTAGTATTGAGGAACTTGTATTTCGGGTGTTTGTCCCCAATAATTTCCGGGACTTGCTCTCCGTTGTTTGATATATGTTTCATAAGAGTTTTCATGCTCATATCATGAGTATGCGAATCTGAGTAGTAAGAGAGCACTGATTTATACTCATAATTTCTAGCCCTTTATTACTTATTCTTTTACTTACAGCGGAGGGTGATAAGTAGTATTTAGTGTTCAGGTTTCATTCAATAGTTTGTAATTTTGACGCACTCGTTGAGTAACCTCGAAAATCCCATAGCGGACGACATTGGCTTCATGTACAAGCCTGTTATGATGGTGGCTTTATTTGGGAGAGACCCAGTTGTGCATTGGATGTTTGGGTCTCTGATAGCCACTGGTTTATGCCAATCGTAACCCCATTTTGTTGATCTACCGGTTCTCTCATCAGATCGTAGTCATTAATGATAGCAAATTATTAATGGTTTGAATTGAATGTTCGAGAACTTGCGAAATTCACCTTTTTTTTTTGTGAAAGTCGGTTCTGGCAGAAGGGTATTGGGTAAGTCCTTGTTTCTAGCCGGCCCAGTAGTGCGAGCAGACTGGGCCGTCGAATTGGAGGAAAGCCGTCATAGCCTGGCTGACCCTTTTGTCCTAATAGGTTCGTGCTAGGTCAGTTTGTTTGCAGTTAGTCATAGCCAATACCATACCTAAGTATTTCTTTTTCTACAGGTCATTTGAGGTACAATAGGTGTGATATTGATTGTGACTATTTGCAAAGAAACTGACCCGGCTCGAGTCCACTCGAACCATTGGGCCGATCAGGTATAAGATATAACAACTACCACCAAACCAAACATGTCGAGTCGCTTTCTGGTGTAAGTAAATTAACTAATGAGAATTAACTGGGTAAATGAGAAACTAATTTAAAATTGCACAGACAGACCAATGCAAAAAACTATAAGAATACACAAGCCCAACCCAGTGTAGTTATAATTGACAGTAGTAGTTATGTAATCTAAAACCCATTGTCCTGGGCTGTAAGTGGAAGAATAAATGGTAGAGGAATAAAGATCTTGGAACGAAATTGGTATTAAATTCTCTTGCCACTCAGATTTTTTTCAAAATCATTAAACTATGACCGACTTCCATTAGATATTACGGTATACCCACTTAGACCTCAGAAAGTTCTCAAACTATTGACTACAAGCGCTTGAAAGAAAAATTCCTGAATAATCCATGGCCATGATTAATCAACAAGTGAGGAGCAGAATATAAGGTTCGGCGAACATGGATATAAAGATCGGCGACAATTAAATGTTTATATCAATGAACCAGCTTAAGGCAATACTCCATAGTTCGCGAGGGAGTAATGACCCAAGCCACGAAGGGATATAGACAGTTATATTAAAACACATAACAAAAAAAAGGTTCACCTCACATATCTCTACAACTCCTGTCTTAAGATAAGATGCTTTCGAGGAAATGAGACCAGCAAGGGATGTGTCTCAGTCCAGCAAACGTTCTACCTATTGGTTCCGCATGTGGGCATCGTTTTGGAAATAATAATCCTTAATTAACTTAAGGCCTATAGTTCAGAGATAAGTTTTATCCCACCGGAGCAAAATGGCTTCCAGCCTGGACTCTGCCTTGTTCACCATCTGCCGAAGCGACAAACGGAAGTAAACGAATACCGTTAAGCGCGAATTAATTGCAATGCTATTTATAGATTACACCCAGTGTCCTATACTCTTCTATAGGAGACCAGAAACTTCTCGTTAATAACCGGACTATAACCCTGGGCCATACGTTACATGGGCAAAGTGTTTTGTTCGACAATATTACTTGTTTTCGGAGTTATTCTCTTCCGATCTTGAACGCCTTCTATTCTGAGATGCCACTTTCTTTTCTTTACTTTAAACCTTGGTATACCATTCCATGCACGTTCGTATTCAGTAGCTCATTCCAAGTGTTGATCGAAATAATTAACGATATAACCTTTAAGTTAAGCCTTCCTTTTTCTCCTCATTCTGATATTTGTAAGTTTCTCTTCTTTTTCCCGAAAGCCCTGCAAGTATTGCTGATAATTTCCTTTAACATACATTCGTTAGCACGATGTGGTTTTCTTCCTCATCTGTAACAAAATAAAATTCTATCCTTCTCTGCGTGCTTCTGGCCTCGTCTTGCGTGAGAATGATTTCTGAGAAGATAATTTCTTACCCCCATTTTTGGTCTCCCCGTGACATAATGTTGTATCAGTCATTTGTGATGAAAAAAGTCTATTTTCTGTTTTTGATAATTCGATTGCATTGGCAAGCACTAGAATTTGAGAAAATTTTCTTTTCTTACATAATACGTATTTCTGAATCCCATAACCCATCACAAACTGTAAAAACCCAGTAACTCTGCCATAGATTTACCGCATTCACAGCTAAACTTACAATTACCTGATTATTTTCTTAATTCGGCAGCGAATTCAGTAACTGTTTCTCCAATGCTTTGCTCTTGACTATTTTGTTCAGCTAACAAGCTAGGCTGCGACTCAAGGTAATCTTTCATTCACATAAAAGTATTTAATCTGTGAATAATTAAAAATCATGAATAGAAAAATATTCTTGATTAGATGTCGTACTTACATAAAAAAATGTAGGTTGTGTGTTGTTCGAATGGATATCCCTGTGGTCTGGGTGGCTCGGAGATTTACTGTGAGCAGAAAATTTATCTTTCTACGAAGCTATCTTCCAGTTGTCGGCGGTAGTCAATTTCATTTTCCAAATTGTCCTCCTGAACTAAAGTTAATTAAATAGAACTAAAGAAGTAAAATCTTCTCTTGAATTCTTTCAAATTTTATCCTGTCGGCTTCTAAAATATTTATTCTTTCGGCAACTTCATCTATAGACTCTGGAAGACCGATCGCTAAACATTTTTTCAAATGAGTTAATTTAGCTTTTACTGTTCCTCTTGTTACCTTCAGTTGTCTTAACTGCTCTACTGTTTCTGCTTCCATACTTTATATCCCATCCTCGTTGCCAATATTGTATACTAAATAAATAAACATGTTAACACTTTTATCCTTTGTTTAAGACTGAATAATATGTATGTATATAAAATCATATGTTTTAATAAAACCAACTGACAAACACGTACATTTGAAACTATGAAAACAAAACCACATAAATGAAAATATCAATATGATCAAATTATGTAATCCCTGGGGTATGTTGTTTTTCACAACAAAGCTCAATACACCGCATACTGGAATTATTAAATAAAAATTCGGTTTAATTTTTTTTTTTATATCAAGCACCTGGCAAGTGAATAGAGTGAATGGGAGAGGATTGTGAATATAATTCGTGGAACGTAGAGAGAGGTACATTGTACATTGTAGTGCCGGCCACCCTCATCCCATTGTCCCAGTCACATTCTTATGCAGCGCGCCACCTCCCCCTCACTAACCCTCCTATATTTTAATTATAGGATAGCTCTTCCTAACCAGTTTCTTCTATCATATCTGAATACAAAAGAGTTGAGGAGCATTGTTCATGAAGGGGTTTAATCTGTAGCGGGGGATGCCCTACTCGGCAAGTTACCTTGGGATCTGGATCCGTCAAAAATTTTACAACAGTGAAAATAATTTTATAACTTTTTCGAAATAATATTTAATTTCCATACATCGAATTTCATCAGAATAAGAACAAATTTTTCGGGGAGTAAAATGGGCCGGATTGAGGCCAAAGAAAGAATATGAAAATTTCTTGAATATGGAAGAACTATTTATTCAAAACCGACGTTGTCTTCTTTAGGGCTCGATAGAAAATTAACAACCGAATTAAAACTAAAAAAAAAATCTAAATATCAAACTATTGGAGGAAATCATACACTTCAATTAGGTAAAATAATAATTATACCTAATTTTATAACTGGTTTACTCCAATAGTTTCATTTTTATATATTATTTAATCAGGAGCGGAGTGGCTCAATGGTAGAGCAATGAGTAGCCATGCCGGAAATCCTGGTTCAAATCCCGCTGCATTCCATCCTTCTGAAATATCCAACATTATTCACAGATTACCTTCCCGCAAAGCTCCTGGGCACGACCTCATCACAATTCATATCTTAAAACACCTTCCTAGAAAAGCCATTCTATTCCTTACCTATATATAAAATGCTTTACTCCGCTCCACATATTTTCCTGACCTCTGGAAATTATCCATTGTAAAAATGATACCCAAACCCAAACCAGAACACCCATGCTCTCTTTTACCTTGCATGGGTAAAATCCTAGAAAAACTCATCCTTAAACGATTGTACCCATCCTTGATGCAAATCACATAATACCAGATCACCAGTTTGGATTCCGAGCATCCCACTCCACCATTCAGCAATGCCATCGTGTGGTGGATGTGGTCTCCTCTGCATTAGAATGTGGATCATATTGTTCGGGAGTCTTTCTTGACGTGGAACAGGCTTTTGACCGAGTCTGGTATCCGGGCTTGCTCTACAAACTCCGCAAATTCCTACCCTCTACATACTTTCTCATCCTACAATCCTATCTCACAAATAGAACTTTCCAAGTAAACCATAACAATGTCTATTCGTCCCTCTTTTCCCAATCTGCTGGTGTTCCTCAAGGCAGTATCCTTGGTCCAATCCTATATACAGTTAATACAGCTGACATCCCAACTCATCCTAATACTATCCTTACCACGTATGCTGATGATACATGTGTATTATCAGTCAACACCAATCCAGTTATTGCATCCCAAAGCCTCCAATCCCATATCACTGATCTTGAAGAATGGTGTCAAAACTGGAGAATTAAAATAAATTCTCAAAAATCGTATCAAATCACTTTTACCTTACGTCGTAAACCAATGACTATCTGCCCTACAGTATCCTTTAATAATATCCCTCTGGTGCCTGTAGAACAGATCCGATACTTAGGGTTGCACCATGACAAACGATTAATCTGGAATCCTCATACAAGACTGAAAAGACAAGAAACCGCACGACGTTTCAGGCTACTTCAACACTTACTAGACAAACGCTCTAAGCTCCCAATTAACTACAAAAGACTCATCTACATGACCATCATACGACTTATTCGGACTTACGGAGTAGAGCTTTGGGGCTCCACTAAGCCATCGAATTCCTCTTGTATCCAATCCTTACAGTCCAAAATCCTTCGTAAAATCCTCAATGCTCCTTATTTTGTTAAGAATAAACTCATCCATAACGACCTTAATGTCCCTTTTGTTGCTGATTTGGCCCGAACCCGGTATCTATCCTTTCATAACAAACTTCATTACCACTCAAACCCTCTAGTTTCAAACCTAGCTTCCTCTTCAATTCCCGATAATCCTCCGAGGCGTCTGAAAAGAAGATGGCCACGTGACCTCCTTACTTGAACTTTGATTTGAGTACTACCAGTGGGTAGTTTCTCTAATTGTCATTATCATGTCATTATATATCACTTAGCCTATTTACTTGTTGTATTATTGTAATACAGTTGTAGATATCAATAAATAAATTAAAAAAAAAAAAAAAAATCCCGCTGCAGGCAGTTACTTTTATTTAGTCTGTTTGCGGCGAGAGATGGATCATATGGGATCTAGAACTCTCCTGGGGCTCACCCAGCCTCTATAAAATATTTTAAAAATAGTTTACCCAAAATAAGAGAGAAAACCTGGCGGTTGAGCATGACCTAGGACTCATCATCAAGTCATCTCCTCCACCTGCAGAACCGTTGTCCATGAAACAGTACAGTTTCTACCATGTACTGAGCCCCAGACTCGTTCACGGATCGTAGCGGTTACAGGTTCACGTTATGATTTAATCATTCATACTCCAATTACTTGATTTTACATATGTTTGTATCTTGTCTCTCCGGCTATGAAGAAACCTGCAATTTGGGTAGAAACGGTTTCTAATAAATAGTTTATCACTATTTAAAGAATTAATTACTTGACCTCCACACGGACCATTTTCTTGCTCATTAATTTTTAATAAAATTAAAATAACAAATCACACATTCATAATAAAAAATACATTGTTAAACATATCATACTAAAAAAATTAAAAAGCTCTATTGCATTTAAAGACACATTTTAAGTGATCATATAATGTATAGTGATAAAATGATATAAATTATACTTTATATTATTATATAAATTGCCTTTATACAACCAAATGAAAATTATATAGAAAAATTGTTAAAATATTAAGTAAATAAATATTAAGCTATTGGATTAACAAGATACACAATCAGGGATGTTTAAATTTTAAAATAAAGGTATTATTTAAAATATTTGAACTAGAACAATTAAAAAAATATATATATAGTAAAGGCACATTAAACTTATTTGGTAAAAAGAGGTTAGAGACATTTCAAGAGTGTAAATAACTTTTTGAATTAATGATAAAAATAATGAAAAAATCATAGGATATTACTGGAAGATTACAGAATACAAAATTTAGTCCCTGAAATACCAATAAATGATAAAGTATGCCTAAGATTCAAAAGTTAGGCATTTGCAGAAAATTTTACATAAAGATAAAACCTAGACTGCATAACGGTTTGAAGATGATTCACTATTCTTCCATTTGTACCTAACAGACAAAAAGCTATTTATATTTTTTCATAAAAAACACTAGACTTAATTTTTAATTGGTTTCAGTAAATATTTGCTTCTATGATATAAAAATACATTTTTTTCAGGGAGATCAGTAATTGTATAAGTTAATTTTTTTAAGTACACTCTTTTCCTTTGAAAACTGGTTGACCATAGCAAGAAAAATGATGATCATCACGATATGACAATGATCATATTGTATGAATAATTATGATAATGATCATATATTATACCACTGATTATGATAATGATAATATCATATCTTATCTCTGATTATGATAATGATCATATCATATCACTTATAAGGATAATGATAATATCATATCATTATCATTTATAATGATAATGATAATACCATATCATATCATATCATTGATTATAGTAAAGTTCATGTCGTATAATATCATTGATTATAATAATTATCAGCCAATAAATATATGAATGTTTAATGATAAAAATCAAATAAAAGAACTTTAAGCGACTTTTCGAGATTTTATTGGTTTTATATCTTTGCCTTAACAATGAATAAACAGAATTTTAGAGAATTTCTGTAAGAAGGTGATGGGCAAGTCAGACCATTAGCTTGAAAGAGTTTTTGCACGGTCTATTCACGGTCACCTGTGGTCTAGTGGTTAGCGTAACAAACTACTAAACCCAAGATCGCGGGTTCGTAGCCCGGCAGGTGGCCTTAGGTTTTTTTTAAGGGAGAAAAAATCCTTAGTTACGCCGTCCTTCGGAAGGGACGTTAAACGGGGTCCCGAGCCTGTACGATGTCAGGTACTCGTTAAAAATCCCTATCTAATTAAACCTGGATAGGCAAAATTTAGAGCTCCCACTGTAGCATCGTCCGATTAGCTATAGCAGCATAAAGGGACGTTAAATGAACAAACAAACAGAGTTTTTGCAATTATTAAAAATTTCATTCTGGGCAAAAGTTGCGATAATGACACGATCCCTTGTCTCTCAGTACAGTTAACCACTTAATTTACCGGGATCGTCTATGCAAACATGATTATTTGAATCGATAATTTTTGTTTGTATATTGGTGTTATAATAATAAAAGTTTATAATAATATTAATTATACAAGTTATTATAATAAATTTGAATTCAGAATTTGCACTTATAATTTTTTGTTAGTACTGTAATTCTTATTATTTTCTTTTAAATTCTTCATTAATGATGAATTGTTTTGAGTTTATCAAATTCGAATGCATGTTTACTTTCCTGAAATTAGACAGTTTAATAAATCTGTTGACAGACACGGTCCTGTGGGATCCACAGACAATCTAGGGGCACACCAATCCTCTGTCAAGTGGATACTCTTAATTGGTGGAAAACCTGGTAGTTGAGCATGATTTCAAACAAATCAGCTTCCTGCACAACCGTTCTCCTAAAAAAAGTACAGCCTCATATATAGTTTTTTTCTACATATATCACTGAACTTAATGTAACTTACGGATTATCATAAATACTAAGCGCTTCAATTAAGGAAGCATTTTGGACTTGATATTAATACAGCCTGACTAACTTGTTATACTTAAGTTTACTCGTTCCATGCGATCTTATTGAAACAAGATCTCTTGTATATAACTCTAAACCTTTTCTCTCAATAAAATTTCATTGAAACAATCAAGAACCATATTGCAATTTATATTCCCTCCCACAGACACCCTCTTGTCCTCTAAATCCTATTGTCCATGAGCCATTGTGCCTCGGAGAGAACCTGTTCCCATAATAGAAACTCTATCCAAGTATATTGCACAAAGGGATCTGCCTTTTGAGCGGGCGCCCTTGCGGAGCTGGAAGACACGTAGCGTAGTGTGTCATGAATGCGAGAATGGCGATCCTCTGTATTTGCCAGCCATCCCGTTAGGGCTAACTGGTGCAGAAATAATCGCACCTACCCCAGTTTCACCCCCGGCTCTCTACGGTTATAATCCGAAAAGCTCCTATTGGTTGAAAGTATCAATCAATTTCATAGTCATTTTCAACAATCATTGGATTGGAGAGTTTTTCATACTTGATAAAAAATAATGACACTTGAAAAATGATTTCTTAAAAAAATAAAACAATAATATAATTAGTAATTTCTTAGTCTCTAGAGAGTTCTAATGCAACGGAGAAAAATTAGAAATCACTAATTACTATACTTACCTAAGAACAATTATTAGCAAGTCGGGAAGGATAGACCAAGAAATTTCAAACAGAATAGTAAAAGCTATCCAGGTCTATTATCAGATTTACAACACTATTGCGGGCAAACGAGAGGTAAGTAAGAAAGTTAAACTCCATATTTATGAAGCGGTATTTCTGGCTACCTTAATGTACAGTTGTAAGAATTGGGTCGCAATAGACAAGCACATAAGCCGAATTATTGAAGTGGAAATGAAATACCTTCGCATAGTCGCTGGGAAACAAGAGGAGGCTGGGTAAGAAATATAAAAATAAGGGAAGACTTAGGAATCCCTGCGTTAAGAGATTCATTTTATGAAGCGAGTCCTACAGGCACATCGCCACGAACTACTCATATTGAATATCTTCTCAAGTTGGGATAGGAAAGAGGTGATACCTCTGTAGCAGGTGATGCTGTTGTACGCGACCGACAGGACTAGCACAGTTGGGTAGAGACTTCTCCACTCTGAAAGGTATTCGGAGAAAGGGAAAGAAGAAGAAAAATTATGACTTAAAAAAATAAACCAACAATATAATCAGTAATTTCATAGTTATAAACTCGGGCAACAAAAGGCCAATGTAATACAGGCCGCATTCAGTTTTAAGGTTCAGAACCGGATTAAAACCTTGAGAAAAAAATAGGCATATTGTCGTAATATATAAAATAGTGAAGAATGTGCAAAAGATAAATTTTGAAATTATCTACTTTTGATCCTGAAAGCCTCACATATTGTATTATTTTTTTCTCAAGGGATTCCTCAGATTGAGGTTTCATTCAACCAAAATTTTCTTTTAATGCATTTTTCCATTTCGTTCTAACCTGTGTATTTTTCTCTCTCAGATCATGGCTGTGCATAATTTCCTCAACTCATAGTGTGTGCATGATTCGTGGTCTTCCTCGCCGTTTCCTCCCTTCAGCACTCCGATTGAAAATTAAATTGGGCAATCTTTCTTCCTTCATACCATTCCAATGTTTCTCTATATTTTGGAGGACGTTTTGTTAGAGTGCATTTGTTCTATAATTCCGGCATTAGTCCTTCTTTCTATTCTGGATATCCTCCAATAGTCCATCTCAGTAGAAAGTAGCTTTTTATATTGTATGATCCATAAATAAAATCTTGAAAAGTGAGAAAAGATTATTTAATAGTTACCACCAATGAAGAAATAACCGTATTCAAGACAATTAACGAATCAGAATATACGACACTGTTTAACAAACATTGTATTTTATAGTTAAATGATGTTTCCAATATCTAATTACATTTTAATATGGTAATATAGTTCCGCGATAATTATATGTAATGTATTGTTGTTCAGAATCTTAATATTCTGGATGAAGCAATTAAACAAAAGGTACATTCTCAGAAAAGTATGCTCTTAGAATACCTACCCGCTAAATACCACTTATCCAAATATTTAAAATAATTTGCATAAAATGTAAGTAAATTTGGTTGTGTTGGTGGCACTGCTTCAACTGTATTAAAATTTATATTGTAGTTTTTTATTTTATATATTAGTATTTATTTCAATTTTTAATAACCAAATTTTTTACCTACTCCACACATCTATCTATTGCCTGAGGAATATTTTAATTAAGCTAGATAGTGGACATATTAAATTTTATTACCTGGTTAGAGAGTATTTTATAATTTACTTCAATAACCTTTTTAAGCTTACCTGGATGAATAGAAAATAACAAAATATATATTTTCATTAAATGATATAAATTTACGTTTCTTATGATAATTCCTTAATACATATATATATTTATACACGAGGCGGTTACATGTACGGACAAATATGCATTCTTCGTTTGAATGTTATGACGGTAATAAAAATTTATTGCCTTGTTTTGAAATACCTGTTACACTAACCTACCATTTGTACATGACAAAACCTATATCCATAACCTGTCATATGATGATTTATACTTTTACCCCAGAAGGGTTTTCGAAATTTTCCCTGTGTTCAGGTAAGATGTTTTGGTCCCCATATTAACAGAAGTCAAAGAAGTTCGAACTGAAGTTTATTGCACCACTTACTGAATGCCTTGATGATGCCGGTGCCTTTTAATGTTTTGTTGTTCTTTATTATTTATGTTCAACTTTATGATGTGCTAAAATATTATATTTAAATGTTCTATGTTTGTCTGGTCATAGCTACCTCTAAAGGCCGTTTGTTGGAATAGATTTCCCTTTTTATTTCAAGATAAAATAAAATAAAAAATAAAATGTCATTCACAGCTAGCAACTAGTTCAACTGTTACAATTAAAGACTAATAGTCACCAGTTATTACGAGTCAGAGAAAATGGAAATCATATTGGAAACAACAAAATAAAATACATCGATGGTTTAATTTACACAAAACAGTTAGCAATGGTCTAAGGAATAATTCATCCATTTTCTCTATCCAAACCGCAACTGGAAAGTTTTAAAATTTGTATGTAAAAAATGTCAATAGATGTGTATGTGTATTGGTTTTTTTGGTCAGAGTAATATAAGAGCAGTCTATGGATAAAATAGCTTTTTTTAACTTTAGTTATGTAATTTTATATCTATATATTTAATGAATAAAATCTACACTTTTACTAGAGACAATTTAATAAAAAACTATTCATGCTTAACAACATTTATAGCACAAGGTAAAGAAAGGCAAAATGTCAACATTAGTGTGTGTTTATATGTATATAGTACATACGGAGTTTGTGCCCCTCTCTTGATGGGGACTGCTTCAAGGGATTCATGATGTAAGTTGAAAATGAGAAATCACGCTCTTTTAGAGGCGTTAATTGTTCAAAATCAATGAAATCAAAGGATTTTATTTTTTATATCATGGTGCTTCAAGTGGTTTCCAGAACATTTGAGAATTTGTGAACGGAGAGAAGGGAAGTATATAATTTGGTATTTATTGTTTAAGGAGGAACTCCCTATCTCGCAGCAAGAACTTCAAGTACTTAGATTCTGTATAAAAAAAGACACTCGACAAGAGCATAAAGATAAATATATTCTGAGGAAGGAAAATCATTAGGATCCTCAACTCGGTCCTGTCAAATAAAGAGGTCTCGTTAGAAATGAAAAAGTAATTATATCATCTCCTGGTGACAACCCTATATAAGGACAAGATGCTCATAAACTGCTCACTCTTGAGATGGACTTCCTAAGGGTGCACCTACATTGGATCCGATGCGATGCGATCAGAATTCGGAAGCAAACCAAATGACTGAAATATATCGAGAGTGCCTACATTGGCTCCGTCCGTTTTTATCAGACTAATCCGACCAATTTAGTCGCTCGTGGAATCAAAATAGTTTATTTATACGGAAGCGCCTACATTGGTTCCGATGCGATACTGTACGATCAGGTGCGATTTTCACATTTCAAAATCATTAGTTTTCAATACGCTAAGCCAGCCGTTACCATGTGTGGCAACAAACCTTTATTGTCTAAAATGTTTATTAAAAAAATGTAGATTGTAATTTAATAATCAACTATTATATAAATAACCGTCATAAATCAAAATTAAATATTCTTAAAATTCTCATTAACATATTTTATTATCATTCTTCATGAACCATTAAATATAGTAGCGAAGGTTATTTTTCCGTTCGATAAAAATATATCTATCAGAAATGTACATAAAAAATATACCTACACAAAATTTTAATTCGTCAAATAAAATTGGGAACATTAACTTTTAATAAAATTATCATCGTAATATTTAATTTATTTGCTAAACAGTTGGCAACATTGGGAGCTAAGGGCTTTTCTGATTTTTGATACTCGTTTGCAAAGATGAACAACAAAATAGACAAAGAATTAGTTCGAAACAAACGAGCCTCGATTTTGTGATCAAACAAATATCACAATCGTGAAAATTAAATCATTATATAAAACATGAATATCTAAAAATATAAATTATATTTTATGAAATTGAAAAACAACCAAACTAATTGTTTTTTCATCTAACAGCAAGACAAAAATATTCTAATATAGTAATATTACCATATTGTTATAACATTTGGTTCTTTAAATTTATAAAATTAAGATTATTTATAAATTATTTTTAATATATTTATATTTCACTATAATATATATATAAAATATAAGAAATAAAAGAATAAAATTAATACTATTTTATTCGGAAGGCAGTGACTAGTTTCACTATCGGATTGAAAAGAATAGAATCGTGTCGGATCTGATCCACTGTAGGCACTCACTGCGTATTTCAGTTATTTGTTTTTTCAGCCCACCATCCTATGAGATAGAATAGGATCCCGTCGCATCGTATCGGATCCAATGTAGGTGCACCCTAAGGCGTAGCTGCGGCATCATAAGGCTCCAACGCCTACCTAATAGTGTTATAAGAGAAATTATAGGGCAGGAGAAAAATATATTGTATGAGATAGAGAACAGGAGGGTTCAATAATCCGTCCATCTGATGAGAATGAGAGATAACAGATGGTTAAAGAAAGCTTCCTTATACCACCGCTTTATATAAGAAAGAGAGGAAGATATGGATGGACTACGAGGTGTGGCTATTAAATAACGAGACTGACGTTGCTTTCGATATTCATGGGATTGTGTACCTTCACTGGGTTCCTGAAGGTCAAACTAGTAATCAATACTGATACCTTGAGATACTTGCAAAACTACGTAAAAGAGTAAGGAAAAAACGACCCGAAATGTGGAAGGACAAATCATGGGTTCTCCACCAAGACAATGCGCCAGCTCATTACGCGTTATCTGTCAAGAGGTTCCTAGCCCAGTAGAAAACTTCATTAAAAGGGACGAGATTTGAGTTCGTGGAAGCTGTAAAAGAGAAACTGGCACGCGTCCTGAAGGAGCTGACAGAAGATGACTTCCAGCACTCTTTCCAACAATGGAAAATTCGCATAGAGCATTGTAGGGATAGAGAAGGGGTGTGTATTAAAGGTGATAGTGAGTAATTATGTATAAAATAAAAATAAATTTTATTGCAACGTCAGTCTCGTTATTTAATAGCCACACCTCGTATGGGAGAGAAGGTAAGGCAGCATGAGGGCTGCGAGAGGAAGAAGAAGAATGGGCTGATAGGAAGAATTGACTGGAAATGATTTTTTCTAGCGTACCATCTCACGACTATGGGTGTAATACCTATTGACCACAAAGTCATAGCATGTCTCGGTTATTTACCACGCCAAATCTACGTTAGCTGGGAATGATCAATTTTTATAGATCATGCTTACCTAATGCGGCAAGGATTAAATGACCACTGCATCAGTTCACTCACAGCAAGCCTAAAATGACAAATCTCCAATAAATTGGACAGAGGAAACTTTAAAAGCCTTTGAGGACGATAAGAGGAATTTGGTCAAAGCATCCAACTTATTATGCAGAAACCCCCATCTTCATTTGTGGACTCACAACTGGCAAAATAAGATCATATCTTCCAGCTCACTTCTGTTACAGCACTTTCTTAAAAACGCACAACTTGAGCAGCTATGGTGAACGAACTACACGAAAAATTGTAGCACTGCGATATTCCTAGACTAGTTTAAACTAGACACCTGGGAGGCATTTTTTAAGGTGATATGGGACATATGAATGGAGGAAGAATTGCCAATTAACTGGGAAGAATCTATGATAGTACCTATATATAAGAAAGACAATAGACTGGAGTGCGAAATTACAAAGGCATAGTAACACAGTTACAGAGGCATAGCAATCACTTTACAAGGTATAGTCGGTAACAATATGTAAGAGGATGGAGGAGAAAAATGAAAAAAATACTGTGCGAGTACAAGAGTGGTTTCCTTCAGAGACGATCAACTACAGACTGACTATACTCGATCAGATAATCGAGTAATATTCAAAAATAGCTATTAGGATCACCATCAATTAGATTTATCAGCGTTGAACCTTCGGTTTCGCTTAGTCGTTTAGTGTTATTATGATATATTATTGATGCAGTGAGCGGGGTAGCTCAGTAATTAAAGTAAAGTATCAGATAACAGCCCGGGATGAGCTCTGTAGGATCTGGAGACCTTCCTTGACCCAGGATCTATATTTGGGAGAAAAATTTGACGGTTGAGCGTGATCAAGAGTTGTAACGGTACAGAGTTTTTCTTTTATTATTAAGGATATTACGCCTCAAAATAAAAAATCGATAAAATTAAATAATTTATAACAGTAATATGTTCTAAGCAATCTTTCCAGGTTGTGAACATATAATATATATATTTTATTCCAACCTATGTAGTGACAACCTTACAAGAAGATTCGTTATAGAAATGTGTTATGGATGTCAGTGACAGGGGTGGGTTTGGGACTCGAATAAAGAAGGGCTGATCAAAACTGATTATCTTTCGCTTTTTTAAATCAGATGACCCGGATTGAACACAAATGGACCCTTAACTCCAGCTTGTAACTCTGACAGGCAGAGCATTTAGAAAAAAATATCAACTGAAAAATATTGAGGGGAGTAGGGCAAAGAGGGTATCTTCTGGCAACAAAAGCCTTGCTTGTAACGCATCTATATATGACATGTATCCTTATCATAGTTCAAACATAAAAAAAAAAATTGAAATTACAACAGTTTGAGTACAACTCTGATTAAAAATCAAATTAGGCTTAATTAATAAACTGAATATTGTATTATAAAAACATTTAATCAATGTTAGTTTAAATATAAATAATGGAATACCGAAATAATAGAATTTCGAATTAGGCCAAAATATCATTTTCAAGATCTACGAGACGTAATAAATAAATCTGATATTTAAAAAAATCTATTTTAATAGTTTATATTTAAATGTGTTTATATTATTATAGGGTGACACCTCAGTCCTAGATCGAGCCTCTGGGATCTGGAGAACCTACTAGTGCTCATCCAATCTTTAAAAATCAAGCACTCTTCATTAGGGAAAAACCAATAGCATTAGGACAAGGTTGCCCCTCAGCACAACTGTTGTCTTAGTAGAAGTGCTGTCTCGACCCTGTACTGAGCCCAAGACCCTTCATGGCTAGTAGTGGTGCTGATTTTTATATATCATATAAATATGGGCTTTTTATACTTAAAAAATACCTTATTTAAGTTACATCTATAAATAATTATAGAACATATTGTATTCTTCTTCTTCATCCATGGCTCTACAGCCCTTGTAGGGTCCTGGCCTCCACAACAACGCCTCTCCAGTCTTCCCTGTCAGCAGCTCGACCTCTCCACTGTCCGATTCCCATCCTTTTTTTTTTTTTTTTTTTTTTTTTTTTTTTTTCGGATCCCTCAGTAAACGAAAACATGAAACACAATAAAACAAGTAATTAGTAATGTACTTATATCTTAAAATTATCCTTATTCTACTAAAAGTAATGGAAGGTGTACTGATTTGAAAAGTAATAAAATTATCCATTTTCAGGTAAAAAATTATCTGAAGGTGAGGGGCCTTCTCTAGTTGAGTAACTTACAGACTAAACTAATACTAAAACTTATAGTTAAAAGGAGAGTTGAGGGGGGGGGGGGTGGCAGGAGGATAGAGGAAAGGAAAGGAGGCAGGAGAGGATCTAGGAAATATGAAGGGGGGAAATTAGGATGTGATGTTTACGGGGTTTAGGGGCCCCTTCCTACCCTGCCACCTAGCAGGAAGGGGGGATGGGGTTATTGCTTGGAAGAGTGGGTTGTGAGATGCAGGGAGGTTGTCAAAGAATTTCAAGTGACACCTAGTGATGTGAGTCTGTACAGTGTTTAACTGTAGTTCGTTGTGTATGTGTTCCATGTTGCGTCTTTCTAATGTAGTGCCTCTCGTGATCTTCTGTAGGATGCTGTTTTGGTATGTCTGTAGTGACTTCGGGGCTGACGGAAATAGGTAATGAAGGAGTGGGGCTCCGTGTAGTAGTGTGGGTCTGAGGACTGCTTTGTAAAGTAGGATCTTGAGTCTGAGTGACAGCCCCGGTGGGTAGAGTAAGTGTCTGAGTTGATTGGCTGTGGCTCGTGCTATGTGTATTCTGTGTTGTGTGTGAGCTGTGAATGAAAGGTGTGATTCGAGTTTCATGCCTAGGTATGTGAGTTGATTTTTGTTTTGTATTGTTTGTCCGTTTAGTGTTGGTTGTGCTTTAAGTGTTTTCCTGTAAGAAAAGGTGATGGCGTCTGTTTTGTGCGTGTTTATGTGTATGTTTATGTCTTGTAACTGTTCTGTGATCAGTTGGGCTGCTTTTTGGGCCTTGCGCATGGCTTGATCAGCATTCATGCTAGCACTGTATATTGCTATGTCATCAGCATAAGCGGCTATTTGCACGTTGTCGATTTTCTGTCCCACTATTTGGGCAGTATAAATGTTAAATAGTATCGGCGCAAGGACCGAGCCCTGGGGGACCCCACAAGTGACTGGGCGTATTGTAGATAGTTCAGTTTTGACACGGACAGAGAAAGTCCGGCCACTGAGGTATGAGCCTATTATGTCGACGAGCTGGTCTGGGAATTGGTGAAGCCTGAGTTTTTCTATCAGAATAGAATGAGATACAGAGTCGAATGCTTGAGTGCAATCGAGGGATATCATGGCTGTAGCGAGGTTTTTATTTAAGTTGTGAGCTGTATCGTGTTGTAATTTCGCTACGTGGTGATAGCAGCTTACTCCGCGAGAGAACCCCGTTTGCTCGGGGGGTATAATGTCATGTGTTTCGCAGTGTTTGCGTATGTGTATGATGACTAATTTCTCATATATTTTTGAGATGTGGTTGAGAAGGCTGATGGGCCGGTATTCTTCCGGTACAGCTCCTCGTTTTTTGGGTTTTAAGAGTGGGACGACAATAGCATGTTTCCACTCCGTAGGGAAGTATTTAAGGCGTGAGCATGTGTTAAAGATATTTAAGAGAAACATGAGGGGTTTCCTAGGTAATTGTTTGTATAGGACATAAGGGGTGTTGTCCTTTCCAGAAGATTTGTTTCCCTTAGTATTTCTCAGAATTGCAGTCAGTTCTTTATATGTTGAGAATATGATGTTCTCTGAGCTAACGCTCAGAGGGCGGTGTTGGTATGGTGTGTTTGTTCGTGCTGAGTCACGTTCAACGTAATAGTCGGCGAGTATAGTAGCCTGATCTGCGATTCCCATCCTCTGCAGATCGCTCTCCACTTAACCCAGCCATCGCAGCCTGGGCCTTCCACTTCCTCTTCTGCCCACTGGTTTGCCATATAATAGTTTCTTCGGGTACCTATCTTCTCCCATTCTCTCCAGGTGCCCAAGTCTTCTTATATCTTATACAATCTTATACGGGTTGATTTGACATAGGCGACTAGGCCCGGTTCATTGTACAGTTCCCGAAGCTCTTTATTATTTCTCGACCTCCATTGGCCTTCGTTACATACTGGCCCAAATATCTGCCGAAGTACCTTCCTCTCCCAGATCTGCAGCATCTTCTAGCATTCCTGGGCCAGGATCCACATTTCACCAGCGTACATGACAATCGGTCTTAAGATTGTTTTTTAGATCAACAATTTTGCCTTCCGTGACATGTTCCGAAATCTTAATGCTTTTCGCAATGCAAAGAGACATCTGTTGCCTGCTGAAATTCTTGCTTTAATTTCTGCAGTGATGTCATTCCTTCGTGTCACTAAAGCCCCCAGATACTTGAAGCTGTTCACTTTCGTAAATGTGTGGTGGGGCAGTTGCACATGACTCTGCTCTTCCTGCCCATCATTTTTTGTGGAAATCATGTATTGGGATTTTTCCTTATTTATTACCAGACCCAATTTTTTCCTCGCTTCTTCAAATTCCTGCAAAGCTCCTGAAAGCACCACTTTTGACCTTTCTGATATCACTACGTCAACATCATACGCTAGGCGTTGGGTCATCCTGTTGCATATCGTTCCTCCTGGTTTGGTCCTGATTGATCTCGCAGCTTGTTCGAGTGCTATGTTAAACAATAGAGGTGAGAGGGGATTTGCCTGGCGCAGACTCCACCTCAATTTCTTCTGTTAGCAAGAAACCCCGACAGAAAACTCTGGTCCTCCAGGTTGGGGGTTGGACGCGGGGCCAACAACCCTGTTCCGTATAAACTGTAAGTGTTTTCAAGAGCATTCTGTAAGTGTATGCAGTCGATTTTTTCGCTTAGGTACATGTTAACATAGCAAAATGACATACTACGAAATTGTTAAAGATTTCTATCTTTATTATACTTGAAAAATCATACATTAGGGCTCCTACCTAGTATAGCATCATTCGATCAGCCATTGTAGCTTCAAGTTGCGTTGAATACAAAAATAAACAATGACATTACAGAGTTACAGATATAATGAAAGAAAAATAATGGACCCGAGCAGAAAGACAGAAAGAGTATTCACGTACCTTAAAAACCTAAAAATTACTTAGATTAAGGATACTGAAAAGGGGATCGAAGAGCTCTCAACATGATTTGGAAGGACATACTTCACTTAGACAGGAACTTCAGTATACTCCGGGTTTAGAAGAATGACAAGAGAGAAAATTAGGAGCAATTTTAAAGCAGGAGTGAAAGCTAAAACACGGGAAAATAATAAAAGAGATATAGAATAAAATAAAGGAACAGCTGAAACAGACAGAGTCCATAGTGGCTGGATCGTAAAAAAAAAACACCAAAAAATAACTACAAATAAAATGATACTTTAGGAAGCAATATAAAGAAATAATAAGACAATAGCAATTGATAATTCTCAGAGAAAACCTAAGGCAATGTTCACTTGTGTAATATGTTTATTTTTAACTCAGTGTTTTTTTTTGTTATATAAATAATATCGATACAACAATGTAGAAAGGTGAAAAAGGTTTATCAAAAGTCCCATTTGTATTCTTCTTACTTTTGTTGCGATTGGAATTAGCGTGTGCAGCATAGTGTCAAGATCCCAGACTTGAAACCATGTTAGATTTTTATTATGTACAAATATTGACATTCATATACATATATATGATTTGATATGGATATGGATTTGATTTCATCAAGTAATGGTGTAGAGCATATATGGAGTCAATTTCAACGCGATTGTTTTTTACCACAATCTTCTTAGTTGTCCAACAGTAGTTGCATTTGTAATATGAGCATTCTTAACTCGTAGAATGGTCACATTGTAGAGGGTTTAGACCAGCTGAACAGGAGATAGAAGAACCAATAGGAGATTAGAATACCGAGAGGCTGGTAGCAGCTGGGTTAGCATCACAAAGGGGACACTCACACCTTCCTTCGCCTCTAATTAGGGGACACCTCTACCTACCGCACGCCCCGGCACCTTTATAGTTCAATTCTAACGTATATTTCTGCTTCATTATTAAACTGAGGGTCTCTTAAAAAAACTAGTGTAGAGAAAAACAAATAATGCCATTGAACAACATAAAGGAGACATAATAATGCCTTTGATTATGATAAAAAGTGTAGTGTTGAAAAAATATCCCTTTGACATTTAAGTAGTACATTCAAAGGGCAGAGTTTGAAAAGTATCATGGTGCTCGATCATACATGAGTCACAATCTTGCATTGTCTTTCTCCCTGCGTACTCCATATTTTTTTTTAGCTTGTATCTCATAACTAACTATAACTAAGTATAGCTTTCAGATAATGGAGAACTTAAAACGTTAAAATGTACTTCTATACACCACATGAATTGACGATATCTGATGTTTTATTGGATTTAAATGTTAAATTACCATAATTATGTGATATTAACATTATCTGATATTCGTTATCAGATTAAAAAAAAATGGTTCAATGACACCCATGATTTAAATTATTTTACACAATGGGAAATTTCTCAATATATATTAAGTTATTTGTCTTAATAATCGTCCAAGAAAAAAAAAGAAAAATACTCCACCTCAATAATTGAGGTTATATCATATGAATTATCAAAATATCTAAAAATAATGTTGAAATCACCATTTCAGTAATTTTACGTTAGAAAGGTGTAATGAAATTATTGAATTAACAGAAGTATAATCAATTAATGATTAGTCAAAAAGTATAATTGTATGGTGGTGATGTGGTTTAGTGATTAAAATAACACTATACTATGCTCAAATTGTGGGTTCGTAGCATGGCATATGGTTTATGATTTTTTGAATAGAGTAAACGATTCTTGGTTATAAGTTCCTTATATTAACATAAAGTGACTTTAAATGAAACAGACAATATATGTATAAAATAAATACAAATGTGTAAAATAAAAATGATAAACATACGCTAATTGAATTGATTACTGGAACGGTTTTCATAAACCGTTATGAATTTTAACACTATTGCCTCAAGCCATTTAAACAAATCAGGCCAGTGTCGCCTAATATGTAGGTTATTGAATTTGAATTTCTCTTCATCTCATCCTTTTTTGGTTTGATCTTCCACTTCTGAGAGGATCAGATAAGGAAAGGTCCGTCAAAAGCTGCGTTTGTTTAAAGATCTGTAAGCTTAGAACGCGTATTACGGGAGTGGACTGAATATGAAGACGAATCAACCATTCTTAAAAAAATGTTGAAGGGGGACCCCTCGAGATCCCAAAGAAATTCACCAAGCATTTGATCAACAGTTTTAGTTTTTTTTAATAGATATATTGATAAGTTTTTATTATTTTATTTTATTTAGCTGTATCATAAGGTACAATAAATAATACACGGTAAAGATGAATATTTAAGACATATTTTGAAGTATTGTTAGAAATAACAATTTATTTTCTTTTACAACCTATTATGGATTTAAAAACAAACATGAAAATTCAAACTGAATATTAAGTTTTGTTTTAAATTTGAAGTATGTATTTGTAAAAAAAATTCGGTTGTTTACTTTACTCTTTCAATAATACAATCCTTTCATTAATTCTTAAATTTAATAAACATAGCAATCTACGCTCTAACATTTCATTTTACTTCCATTTCAGGATAATTGCACAAAAGATATAGAGTACTGTCTTTGGCAACGGCGCTTTGAAATGGACCGACTGACCGACCATTATCTGATTTCAATCAGCAATTAATACTTAATTAATCTCAATGTATGTTTTCCCTGAAAGGCTAGATAATTGATAGGGACAAAGACAGTCCTGAGAGACAATGGCCCGTAGCCGAGATATTGTCCCCACCGTGGAGGGTAGCCGATTCAGGTCTCTTGTGGAATAAAGGAAGCCGGAGACAATCCTGTCCCGTTGTTCCTACAAGAGACTACAACAAATCATCCTCGTTGTTGGAAGGCCAAATCCTGCAGAGGTGCCCTAAGACCGACTACAACCCTCCTCCTCACAATGCCTCTCCCAATTAGCAGTCAGGTCTCCATTGTGCTGGTTCCTCTTATCAGCTACATCAGCTCTCTGTGGTATAATGTAAGGATTCCTGCGATTCAAAAGGTAACAATGTTATTTTAACTTTTTTTCTAAATGATAATACACATAGCATTACCACTCGAAGTGGAAAGGTAGGAGAATAACATAAACTGTTTGGGATAATAGCCGATCAGACTCCAAGCAATTATAGTAATATAATACTTTATAAGACGTGTTAGACAAAACTCCTTGACCAAACAATGCGAAGTCAATTTCTGAAATTTTGGTGTAATCCGCTTTCTATCCTGAACGCCTTATATATAATATATATCATAATAGTAATATAATTTCTTATAGTCTGATAAGTTATTTATATGTATATATAATGTAATATGTATAAGGAATGCATTTCCACTATAATAAGATCATATATTACTGTACAGTAAGTAAGCCAGCAGGACTAAATGCTAAAGCTCAACTCTCACACTCCACACGAAATGTGATGTGAAAATAATATGTAAAATTTTAGTATTGTGTTAGTGGACGGAAAAAAGACGATACCGTTGATGTGGTCTTAAAAATAAATTTTTATAGATTTAGAAATTGTTGGATTGTTATAGATAAAAAATTTTTTTTCAGTGTACGCTCTTAGTGTCCCAGTATACAATATACCTGTTGATCATATTACCTACAACTTCTTCTTAAACGTATAGTGAGTGACCTGCTCTACATTATTATTCAATCATAGATCTTTTTGTGATGTTGATAGTCAATCAAGGCGCTGCCTAGATAAGTTATTCTAGATAGTGATATGCACTAGTGATTAGCTTGTGAGACATTGTGCAGCGGTTTATCAGTCGCTTCAAATCAATGTTTCATTAAACGGATGCTGCGTAATCCGGCGCCCTGTATTGGAAGGATTACCGTTTGAAAGAGAATACCGGTCGAGGCTGCTGACGGATTAAGGATGACTCTGGGAATGGCTCGGGGGGTGGTTTCCCTGAGGGTGGCAGGGGTGGGCCCAACTGGTTCCATCCGGATCATTAATTACCGAGCATTGGTGTACGTGTGATAGCAACAGTTGCCTACAGCCAGCTACAGGTCCCACTTCATCTCCTATATTTCCATTATAGGGAGAGGAATGGGCGTAAATGGGTATAATTTAATGGTTAATGAATGAAGGCTTGTTTCAATGTTCAGGGATATATGTGACATTATGTGATTTGGAGTAACTATTTGATTCATTGACGACTGTTTGCCAACAAAACAAATCAAAAGAACAAAAAAAAAAAGCTCTCTTAGTTCATTCTTTCAAGAATCCTTTATTATTAGTACGCAATGTTTGTATCCAATATGCAATACTCGCACCTGGGCTACATCATAGGGAATGGCAATTATCATCTGCTATAGCTGATAATGCAAGGAAATATTGATAGTAGAAACAGGAAGAGGAAAGTTGTCTTAGCCTTTATATTTTTTGGAAAAGACAACTTCACCAATAGCATGGTTTACTGATTGTGCTTTTACACACTGCTATTTCTGTTAATTCGCTCTAAAGAAGAAATCGTAAGCACTTTTAATGAAAGTATCCTAAAAAGCTATCGTAAGTCGGTTACTTTGGGAATTCAGAACGTCATAGGAGATGAAGCCCAGGGATACCAATATTTAGGGGACAGTAAAATGAAGAAGCTCTATAACTTAAATATTTGAATAAATGGAAGGTAAGTGAAGTTAAAACCATGTAGTTTTCTTTATTCATTCATCGTCACTTAATGCAGTTATGGCTAATCGGACGATGCTAATGTGGGAATCCTATATTTTGTTCATTCAGTTATAATTAAAATAAGGAACTTCAACGAGTACCTGACTCAGGGCAGGCTCCATATAACGTCCCTTCCGAAAGACGGCATAACCAAAGATTTTTTACTCCATTTTAAAATATTCTAGGGCTACTTGCATAGCTTCGAATCCGCGATCTTGTTATCTTCTTTCAAAAGAAGCTAAAGAGTAATAACAACAATTTGTGAAAAATCTCGATAAATATTATTTGATGATTTATAGATATTTATACATTTATAAATAAATGTATAAATTTTATAAATTTATACATTCATTTATACGACAATCCAAGAGTTGGCATGGAGAAAATAGCAAGTCATGAAAAAGTAATTTTACAGGAGAAGCAAAATCTGCTTAAACAGCTGAAAATGAAAGTCTCAAGCGGAAAATGGTTACTACCAACCTTGATAGATATTAATCCATTTCCTGTTTGATTTATACCTCTTTCTATCCTATTAACATGATTAATTACTAATTAATCTTTGAACAAATTTTTTTTTCTTACAACCTTTTCCATGTCAACGCCTCAATCTTATATCTTGTATGTACATGCAAGTACCTAACTAAGACAATCTATTTTTAAAATTAAATAGAGGATTAGTTAAATATAGTGTGCTACAAAAAGAAAATTGATAATAATGCCACTTTATTCTAATACATTGTGAAATTCTATGGTATTATTGGAGAACTGCTCAAGGATCCCTGCCGATAACAGGCTCAGGATATCTTTGCCTGAGAAGAGCTGAATGGCTGCTGAAGGAAAGCATCTGTAGCAGCGGGCTTAGGAAGAGCTGACGTAACATCCTCATGCAAGAAACATGAAGGGATTGATGGAGAAAGGGCGCACAGAGGCTGACCGATATTAAGACAGGTCTCCCATTCAGATGTAGATCGCCCCTCCGTGATAATGTGTCTGTCTCGTCTCATAGAAAGCGGATCAAAACCATATTTTTTCTTGATTTACTTTCATCATCTTTCTCCATTTTTTCAGCCATTACTATTATTTTCTCTTTACACTTGATGATTTGGTAATAAATAATTTACTTGCGAATGAGTGTAGTTAAAAAAAGTTTAATAAAAAACGTCCTAGTGTTTTTTTAACGCTTACTTCTGCGTTTCATTTATATTTTCATTATATTTGATTATTTATTTTAAATTGTAAATATAAAAAAAATCAGTTGGACCGTTGACGAATTATTTCTTAAGATGGCAAAAATAAACTATAATATTATAATGCATCTACAGCCCCGATGAATAAGAAGTCAAGTCGAATTTTCTCCATAATGTGTTTCTTGTACTTGAAAAATATTTGAAAAATAAGTTTCGGGAAGTAAATTATTAAAAAACAGTAAACTATATGAATATAAAACTACCCTCATTTTATCATTATCTGTTCTATCTTGTCTTAAGGACCCTTTTTACAGTTTTAGTATTAATGTCTATTTTTTCATACTATTTTTATTTATTTATGCATATATATTTATATATATTTATTATTTATATATTTCTATGTTTATTTTTTTCTACACCATCAAACTGTCGTTACTAGTCCTCCGGAGACCCCATAATATCATTTTTTCAAAGTGACATTGAACTGTTGGTAATACACGTGCCAGAATTATAATTTGATTATCTTAGGGATTTAAACCGCTATCCTTTGAATAATCTCTAATCAAATGTTGGTAGAGATCTCTGCAGACGAGACCTTCTCGAGAGGAAAGTCAATACCGCTTTAACCCATCGGTATCTTCTCTTGGTCAGTCTAGGCTTCGCTCATCATAATCATTTGAACTATTTTGTTAACTGCTAAAGCTTTATAAGATAATGCAATAATAACAAGATAAATTAAACTTATGAAATGAATTGAAGTAGTAAATAATTATAATTGTTCATATAATATTTATTCAGCATGACTAAACTTTTATATGGCAAAAACCTGAAGTTGTTTTTTTAGGAGTATACTATATAGGAAAATACACATTGTTAATTTGCCACAATAACAACAATGGAGAATGGTATGAATACCTATTTTTTTTGTTATTTGTTATTTCTTTTTTTTTTAAAGGAATAAACCTATTGTCGTTTACCACAATAACCACTTAATTAAGTAAATTTATTTCTTTAGAGCGCTTATTATTATTTTAACAAGTCATCATATTGCACTAGAACCTTTTATGTTGTTAGATCGTAATAAATAGAAAATACCAAGGTCCAAAGACTAAATAAAATACTATAAATAAATAAAGTCGAAAAATAAAGACTGATTTTATCATTTGAAAATTATGTCAAATGAAAAATAATTTTTTTTTCAAATCTTGACTTTTTTTTAGCCCTATCGTACGAAATTATAGTGATGTACCAACAGTATTCAATTTAATAACCTTACTAATAAACATTATTCGAAAATATACAGTGTTTTACGCAAATTATGCAAGCATTCTCACATTCTAAGCTGATAGCCGTCAATATGACGGATGTTCCCTGTGGACCAAAAGTCAAGAGATGTTCCGTTCAACGGTTTAAATATATTCGTATTCTAAGAAAAAATAATTAAGCGGTTAAGGACTCACCCATGCTACAAAACATTGATTAACACCAATTATAGAGCATTGTTAAGTTTTAGAAATGAGTTGGAGGACAGAAAAAAAGACAATATCGTTGACATTGACCAGGTTTTTTCTACGATCTTAAAAATGTATATTTGCTGTTTGTCGGGTATGAAGAAGATAAAATAAAATATTTGCTTTAGCTCACACTCTTTTTCTAGTACTTTGCCCCAGTACACAAGCTGCCTATTGATCCTCATAATTTGGGTCACGAAGGCGGGATAAAATGATAATTTGTGTGTAAAATAGGTATTGTGGATGCGGTATTGCCAAAATGGGACCTGTCAAAGTGGTCCATTGTGCTGAAGCAAGCGGGTGACAATAGCTCACAATTGGACGCTGCAGGAACACGGGCTGAGGTGCTGGCTTGGAAACTGTCTCCGCCGCTCCAGGTGCGTGAGCTAGACAAAGGCATCGTACTCCAGCCCCTCTGTGTCTTCGTGTTCTATTCTTCCTAGCAACGGATATGTCCCTCGCTCTCTGTACAGAATCCTCTCTCGGAAATAAATGAGTTCTGTGCTCCGGGTACGATCACCTCTGCAGGTGTGGACTGAGGCTTGCTGTTGCTCTAGGCGGCAATTGAGGCTTTTGCTGAATTACCACAACAGCAGCCGCCCTGCACAGTTTTAGAAATCGTTTGTTGAACAGAAAAGAATACTTGAAAACAATTCAAGAAGTTATTCCTAAATCGTTTTAAATTTTCTTCATGGCATCATTAAAGATCAACAATAAACTGATTTTTAATCCATTCATCACATGCATCTTTTGGTTTCGTGGTTTGACCGTGTAGTCAATTTCTTTGCCGACGTTTCGCTGGCCATACTGCAAGTTTCCTCAGGACTTAATCCGAGACTTATCATGGCTTTAATTATTTTATTTTATTTTTTTATTAAACACTTTATTCAGACATTACAATCTGCCACTTGTGGGCAATAAGTAAGTAATGGTGCTATGTAGCTACAACCATTCCATAACAAAACAAAAAAGTCAAAAATCAAAATAAAATAAGTGAATGTAATGAAATAAATACATCCGTAAACATATGTATATACATGCGGTAATAAAAGAAAATTAATACAAAAATGATAATAATAAAGTCTAGATAAAAAATAATAAAAATAAAAATAAATAAAATAATGTACACATTCAAACCCTATTTACTTTAATTATTATGATGGAGCAGCGATCGTTTGCGTTCTGAATCCTGTTAGACGAATCAATGATGCCATTTCTAGCGCAATTTGGGATTATTCGGTTATCCCTACCTCTTTTAAGAAAGGCTAGTCCGTAAATCATATTTATTTCCTCTTTCGAAGTTTTTCAAATATTTTCACCCCCTCCCCCCACCCCGAGCTATATCCTCCCCTTAGAGACTAGATAAATATTCTCTTAAATTGCCACGGCCAATATTTTTAATCCATTTATCACGTGTTTCTTCTGGTTTCGACCGAGTAGTCAAATTCTTTGCAAATGTTTCGCTGGCCATACTGCAAGTTTTCTCATAGCTTAAACTGAGACTGACAGAGTAATATAAAAATATTGACCGTGGCAATTGAAGAGAGTATTTAGTTATAATTTCAGAATATTGAAATATTGATATTTACTATGTTTTAATTGTGCTTTGAATTGAATTGGTCTGTACAAATAATAGCAACACCGTTATTGTTTTGTAACCTAAACATCTGAAGTTATTATTTTTTAACTCTTCCCTACTTTTAAGGAGACTGTTTACATATTTTCAATCAGACCAAAGTGTGACGGAACAGTTTAGGAGAGTGTAGGCAGGCTCTCTCTTTGTCAGAAGAGTACCTAAAAGTTGGGAATAGATCCTGAAATCGTGATAACAAAAGAAATCTGTCGGCTAACAGATAAAACGACAGGACCAACAAAGCGAAGGACAGAGAAGTCAGGGGTTGGACTTGCCTCGCTCTCGGAGGAAATAAAAAATTACCGCCTTTGGCCGGTACAAAGCCACCCCTATCCGCCATTGTGCCTGACCCCCTCCACCCTCGCCCGTTTAAAAATTTATACATAGGAAGCTCTTATATGTTAAATGAAACGTGAATAACATGCGAGAAGATGGCACCACCTGGCGTAACCTTTGTGTGCATGGTGTTGGCAAAAACAGAGTCTTTGTGTTGTCGAGGGCCACCACCACCTTCGCTGCTCTTTCAGCTTTTCTCACCTACTGTTCATTCACAAGAGGTTGCTTTCCGATCTCAGGAACTCGTGACCTCTCTCACGGACAATATTGGTCGAGGATGGTCCGGTTGCGGCATACATAATTAGACAAGTTTGTTTTGTATTGTATAGTACAAATATATAGTATAAATACCATTAGCATAAAAATCATTTCCAACTTATTTTAGTACATTGTAGATTATATGGTCTTATCCTCTTGACTATTCAGAACTATGCTTTGTTAAAACTGATTTCAATGATCTTGACATCATTGTTATTTTATTTAAAGTTAAGGAATGCAGAAAAATAAATAATTGAAAATGACACCATAGTGTCGAAACGTTTTGTCATATAAAAAAATAAAGTAGTTGACTGGAAGCCGATTTTTTTTTTTTTTTCTTGATCTTGACATCTTAAACCAGCATTAGACTAGATTATGAAAAGAGATTTATAATTTTCAGAAACATAATCAAATTTAGGGTAATCTGGAAATATAATAAGAATTCATTACAACTACTCTTTCTCCGAATAGTTGAGCTGTTCGTTTGTACTTAAATGTATGGTATTAATATTCTGCCAATTCACAAGCAAACAAATTAACAAGTACACAAAATAAATAAACCAACAGACTTAAAAACCATTGTGTTTTCAGTCTTTGGCGATTTCTAGACTATTAATATGCGATGACTTGACTTCTTATTGTATATCCCCCTTCTTATTTGTAAAAAAAAATAAAAAAAATGTAAATTGAATGTTGCATCCCACAATCGGTTAGATGATTTGAGAACTATTTGTTACAAATCAAGAATTAATAATAATAATACAGATAGTATTCATGATATAAAAATCCTTCATTTCAGAATTTCATTGCTTATTACTAATTTTTTTTATTCCATTTCAAGATTTAATTGTAGTGGGGCGACCTGTGGTCTAGTGGTTAGCATGACAACCTACTAAGCCCTAGATGGTGGGTTCGTAGCCGTTCGGGTGGCCCTAGGATTTTTTAAAAACAGTAAAACATCCTTGGTTAAGCCGTCCTTCGGAAAGGACGTTATAAGGAGATCCAGAGCCTGTACGATGCCAGGTACTCGTTAAAAATCCCTATTCTAATTAAACCAGTTAGGCAAAATTTGGAGCTCCCGCTGTAGAGTCGTCTAATTAGCCATTGCAGCATAAAAGTGACGTTAAATAAACAACGATTTAATTGTAGCGCCTTTCAATAAAAGTTTTCCTTATTCTTCAATAAAATGGGAAATTTTTTAAATGAATCAAGATTTTCCTTTCAAGTAAAATATAATACTTTAGATGTTCGAGTACTGTAGGGGCGTACAATAATAATGTAGTCATGAACATAATATTACCACATTAACAGAAACTTCTTTGAAAATTTTGGGCCCACTTCCTTCTATGAATTATTTCATATACATCCGGCGTGGAGGGAAAAAAATAAAAAACTTGAAGCGAATAAAAAATCTTTAAATTAAAAAATATACAAATACCTGTACATACATATAAAGGATTCAAATATTTTTCGACTCACTTAAATTCCACTTACAATAAATTAAAATGAACAGAATCTTAATAGCTGTTTCGGATGCTATGAAAAATATGAATGAAAGCAGAAATAAGAAAAAGGGAGATTAGATATATGTTGGAGATGTAGATATATCAAGGAATCTGTGGTCACGCTGGGCGCGCTATTGGTCGCGTGGCGGATCGCTAAGGCACTAATGAGAATTTACTGCGAGGACTCCGGAGATCGTGAGCAGTATCAGTGGTGATGGTTTTCCAGTGGTACTACTGCTCGGATCCATCATCTCCTATTTCTACCACTCACTGGAATATATCTACAGCAACGGGGAATATGTGGTTAAGTTAATTTTATTCAAAACGAGTTTCTTGAACTTAGGGAAGAGGAATCGTGTTATTTAAGTACAAGGATCTAAGGCATTGAAGAGGAGTCATAGCATATTTTACAACCCTAATTCAAGCCGAAAACTACCAGAATAACACGATTTCGCTTCCATCTGGACAAATCTAGACTTATTTTTTTTTTATTTATTTATTTTTTTTCTTAGCCCCTTTAAGTTTGAAGATTTCTAATCTGGATTAGGATTAGGTTGGAGAGGAATCTCTTTTACTGTACTGGACTTATGGAACATGAACAAAATTTGATTTATTTATTCATCACTTAATCACCGGGAATGGAGTTGTTCTATGAGGACTACGAAAAGTCTGATAAAGGACAGTAAAAAAAAAATATTGAAGTTGGTAAATATTTAAACGGATTCATTCTAAAATGACACAAAATACTTTCTGTTTAAAACACGTAAAATTTTTTTCTAAAAAAATGAATCATTAAATGGAAAAAAAAATCATTTTGTTATGTGTGAGTTTGAAGATTGTTTTTGTTTTCATTCCTACTCTCTCTTGCTCAGCAAAAGAAAGTATTGTAATCGCGAGTATTTTCGAGATTGAGATATCAATAGAGGGAGCTCAGAGGGAGAGTGCTGAGTTGCTATACTGGAGATTCCAGGTTCAAGTTCGGCCGTTGCCAATCGAGAGTATCCCAGTCGGGGTATGATCGGGTTGGTGTAATATGGTCTTGTGCGCTTCCCAGTAGAAGGACCATATATAAATTGTCACCAACCTATCCTTTTGAATTTGTGAGTAATGTCATTTGGCCTACCTAAATACCCAGCATTATTCCTTTTTAAATAGATATCTTTTGGGTATCAGTAGCCTAGCTAAGCACCCTTAATATGAATGTCCAACCCTTTAATGCGGGTAATTCTGCTTGCCAATTTATCCCAGCGAAACGCGATGGTGAATTTCGTTTCAGATCATAAAGTGGAATACGAATTCTCTCAGATCAGATATTAAAAGGATAAGTCCTGTGTTTTTCTATTCAGACGGATAATGTCCATTTAAAAAGTGTTCATGCTCAGCCTCTTCGTTCCAAACATTCTTTTGTCAGGTTGCGCATCTCTGCAACTGAAGACCATCACAGCGGCCATATGGCACACAAAAATAACAGGGAACAACTTTTCTTCTCACCGAGGACCACCCCTTGGGATGAGGTACCTCTTCACATCTCTACGGATGATTTCGTCTCTTAGTTTAAATCCCCTAATTTAACTCTCTTCTCCTGGAGAAGCTTTTTACAAGAGGATTGAATTGGATATGGACATCATATGGGCGCGAAGCTTCTACAGTAACTGTGTCCACCAACGGCTGTTAAAGTTACTGGATATGTCGAAAGCAACGTGACATCGTATTCTCTTCTGTCCCTAACCATCATTCAGCAGTAAATGGCCTTACCTTTAGTCGAATTACATGGCCGTGGTTTGACTGAATTCTATCGGGAATGATAGAAGACTGGTTAATATCAGCTTCTTCAAGAATTTACCTAAAACACGAAGGTGGTGAATTGGTCTAGATGATTTAGAGAACCACTTATTTCTGCTCCCTTCCTTGTAGATCAACGTAGTGGCTACCGATCGAAGATTGCATTAATACCTCTAAGTCCTAGGGACGACTGGGTTGTACACGACTGCACAAAGTTAGCATTTGTCTCTTGATGAGCACAAATTCGTACCAAATGATCTTCACTAAAGAGGGATGGCAGGGATCGACGTTTTGGTAAGTTTTACTTAACGGAGCCTTATTAATCTTATTAAAAATAAGTATGCATGTAGAAATGCCTAGAGACGGAGATAGACCTCTAAGGTAAGGTGGAGTAAGGTCTTACCATTTCCACCGTTGTCCTCTGCTTACGTTCTTCCGGTTCTGCGCTAGCAGGGATTTCAGCCATCGACTCTTTAGCTTTTTTATGTTGCTCACAGCTTTGGCTTTCCAACGGTTTCTGGTACTGTTTTTCCACCTGCATATTCCTAGGTAGCAGTTACTTCGAGTGGGTATTTGCTCTTCTTTAGACTGCATGGCTTGTGGCGATAATGGCTTTAATGGTAAAGGGCTTGTGGATCTACACATGCCCCTGAAAGTCCTTCAATGATCATTGGTATTGCTATGTTTTATAGTCTTAAATATATTTTAAATATTCTAATTGATTTTGGTATGCTAGAGCAATCATTTAAGATGATTACTCAAATTATTATTTCTAACTTTAATCTTAAATGGATTCTTTTCCAGAGGTTTGTTGTGTTTTTACCAATTTACTAATTATTTAATCCCTCAATATATTAATCATAAATCTGTATTGCATCTGGGGCAGGTAAGCACCAAAATAATTATAATAAATATCTTTATTCTTACAACTTAGAATACAATTAATGATTCAGATATACATAGGGGACTGCAATAAAATATATACAGAACCCCTTGCACTAGACTACTTCGATTAATTCTATTACAATCTGAATTTAAACTTTTTTTTCGGTTTCTATCCGCACAACAGGCGCATGAAGCTACCCTTGCCCTGCTCAACATCTGCCAAACATCTCTCTCAGAGTCCTCCAAGGGTAACAGGGATCCTCGGGTCTCGCATATCGGTCAACCTTATGAACGTCCTCCGTCCGGAACATTCCTGTACAATTTGCTTGCCACTCTTTCATAGCTCATCCTCATTAGATGACCTTGCCATCTCAATCTCAGTAGCTTGGTAAACGAGAATTTACTTATTCTTGATAGAGCTGTTTTTCCTCCTTTGCAACTGTCAACTCACGCACACAACATCTCGCTTCGGGATTCTTGTTTCGTTTAGGATCCATGCATCTCCGCTGTATGCGAATACAGCTCTTTTAAGCGTCTTATCCAGCATTGAAGCTAATGTAATTTTGAAATTTCAAACCTTTATTTGCACGTTCTATATAAACCCGGAAATTGTTTTGAACTTGGGTCTAGTTGAGTAAACTATTTTTTACAGTTAACTTTAGGAGGCTATTCTTGCTCGTTTAGTATTCTGCAATGTAAAATATAGTTAGATAATAGATATATTATCGAGGACCTCAACAGGCAAACAAGATCCCGAGATGAATTGTAGCGTTTAGGAGAAATGAAGAATATGTTAGGAACTACCAGTCGCATGAAATAGGTATTATTTTTAAAACATAATTAATTTAAATAGCCAAAACGATGTGCTCTTTCAGGCTCTTCTGAAATTAACGTACCCCATTAAAATCGTCAATGCCTCAAGTGACACCGGGCAATATTACGTTTTCCTAATAATAATGTAATTGTAAAAATAGTAAACAATTGTAATTTTTCGCTTTATTAAAATATTTATAGAAACTTTAATAAATATTTTAATTACAAAAGTAATTATATTGTATCCGACTTGGAACATATTATAAAAACAAATTCGTCAGTTCATTTAATTTTTTTCAAATCCAATTTAAGAATATGTGTAAAACACCAAAATCAATTTCAGTGGTTCTCGCTTCTTCAATTTTTTTTACAGTTGCGTTTAGGTTGTTTTTGCAGGATATTAGGTTGATTCTTGTTAGAGATGCTAGATTTAGAATACATTTACAATCGAATGTCTTACAGCAGAGGACTGATCATAACTCTTTCTTAATTTTAACTATGATGCTAATCAATATACCGATAAAGACCAGTTTTGGGTAGAGAGTAGGCGAAGAGACGCGGCTAGTAAAGAGGGCTGAAAACTGTCCAATCACAATTGAGGAGGGAGGGGGTGGATTTGTTGTGGTTGATGTTATTAAGGGGGCCGTGGAGAGGGTTGTTTGATAATTTGAAGAGGCAATAAAGAATGCTCATTTTTCATCCTCCGCCATACAACAACCTTCCTTGCCGATAAATTACCCAACATATGAATAATGAGAACAATGGACATTGTTGTTGATCCGACAATGACGCTCCGTTTAATGACAAGAGCTCCCAACCAGGCGGCAAAAGCAGCTAATTTAAGGAGTTGTTTGTTATACAAAGGGTTACCGAATCTCCGACAATCTCTCTAATGGCCGCCGTGATAACTGTGCATTATGGAGCCATAAAACTCGGGATTATGTGCTTTCTTTTCATAGCGAATGCCTTTGTCAAACCTTATTTAACACAATTCTTTCATCTATTTTTTTCTATAATTTAAAATGTGCATAGTAGCTGTGTATAATGTTATATATGGACTTTCAATAAATAACTAATAATAATAACAAATCTGAGAATTTTATAGAGGGTGGATGCTATATGTAAATTTCGATTAAATTTAAATTTGTAGTAAAAATAATAAATGGCGATAACTGAAAAGCTGTTTTCTCTTTTTAACTTACTTTTAGAAGATTTATTATCAGTGTTATAAATGAGGTAAAAGTAAATAATTTCAAAATTTCATAAATTTACCTACTTCTTCACATTTCACTATCAAATGCGTCAAGCAATTTTATCTAATAAGACCGACACCTTACTTTCAATTGTTTTAGCCCAGTTACTCTGGTCTACATCAAATTTGCCTTTTACATGAAAATGTATGTTGATGGTATTTCACTCGCTAAAGATAAATATATAAGTTAAAATTCATAGTTAGCTCTTATTGCTCGTTTATGTCATATTTAATGTAATAACGGGTAGCGCGATAGATTTATCACATTAATGATGGTAATTCCAAGTATTTAGGGATTACCCACGGAAATTTTATTAATTCTCATTTGTTTGTTGCGTCTAACGCTGACTGTGTTTTGTTTACCAGTTAAAATGTGAAATTGTCATCTTCTTTTTTTGACACTTTTTGTGAAAAATTTACAGTTTTCATTATTTCACGGAAATGTGGTAAGGTGACCTATTTTAACCAAAGATGCTCAATAACTCATCGTTTAGAAACGGCTTACTTCCATAATTTTGGAATTAAAATTAAAAAGCAAGACAAATCATGGGTACCACATTTTAATCACACAACTTGCTCCACAAATTTGATTAAGTGGCTCAACAAAAAGAAACGTTCATTGCCTTTTGATGTTCCAATGGTGTGGAGGGAACCTACCAATCATGCGAATGACTTACTTTTGCTTGACTCCACCCATCCAGCACGGTATATCAAGAACAAAGAATCGAAGTCTGGTGTACCCTGACGTAGCCTCTATATCGCGACATGTACAACACGGTACCGATTTAACTGTTCCTCGTCCTCCCGAAGAGTACCAGCAAGATTCTCAGATTAATTTAATAGAAATTGACTACAATTACTACAACTCGAAGAAGTACTACTACAACACAATTAACCTTATACGTTTGTTCATTTAACGTCACTTTATGCTGCTATGGCTAATCGGGCGATGCTACAGTGGGAGCTCTAAATTTTGCCTATCCAGGTTTAATTAGGATAGGGATTTTTAACTAGTACCTGACATCGTACAGGCTCGGGACCTCCGTTTAACGTCCCTTCGGCGTAACTAAGGATTTTTCACTCCCTTAAAATAATCCTAGGGCCACCTGCCAGGCTACGAACCCGCGATCTTGGGTTTAGTAGTTTGTTACGCCAACCACTAGACCACAGGTGACCGTTTTACCTTATACTAAAATTTACCTTATACAATACTTAAATTTGCCAAAAGATAAAGCGGAATTACTGGGGTCAAGATCTAAGCAATGGACTTTGCTTCAACCGAATGTCAAAATCAGTTTATACAGAAATCGTCAGAAGAACTTGATACCCTATAGATCTTTACATTACATATGTCAGGATTGGAATCCTGACTAAGCCTGAATCCTGGAGAAAAGAAGTCAAGCACCTTCCTCAAGTAAATTCCCAACTAATTCTTCTACCACCTTTACATATTAACTTGGGACTAATGAAAAACTTTGTGAAGGCTCTCAACAAGGATGGACCAGCATTCAAATACCCGCGAGGTAAATTTCCTTGTACAAGCGAGGCCAAAATAAAAGAAGGAATGTTTATCGGACCTGAAAATAAGAGAGATTCTAAAGGACCAAAACTTTTCATTCAGTTTTACAGGACTTTGAAAAAGAAGCATGGAACTCTTTTAGAGCAGTGTTTCCTGTTTTTTTTGGGCAATGAAAATTATGTTGAACTTGTGATCAATCTCCTTCAAAAGTATCAACAATTGTGTTGCAATATATCCCTAAAAATTCACTTTCTTTATTCTTATCTTGATTTTTTTCCTTCTAACTGCGGTGATGTAAGTGACGAACATGGCTAACGATTCCACCAAGATATCTCGACAATGGAAAAGAGATACCGGGGTCGTTGGAATGCGTCAATGTTAGCGGGCTACTGCTGGAATTTGAGAAGAGTTACCCCTAAAGTAATTACAATAGAAAAATGTAAAAGAAGAGAAAATCTTAATTATACAGATTTAAATATTTTGTTAATATTTCAAAATTCCCAATTTTATATAAAAAGTAAAAAATAATAATAAATAATTATAGCTTTTTTTTAAAATAAGTTGTTTTGTACTTTAACATGTTAGTAAAAGTCAAATTTTGTATATTAGGTATATTTTCAAAATAAGAGCTAATTAAAAAATATATTCATGCTTTCGTATTCAGTAACCTCAAAGCATTATAAAAATATAGTATTCAATTGAAAGGCATTAATTATCCAGTTAACTATATTCCACTTAAAAGTCAATGTTGTAAACCGCGCGATGATTTTCATATTCCATGAATGTTATTATTACTATCAATAATAATTTTCATAATATTATTTTTTTACAATAATTACTATAATATTATTAAGATCCTATAAGTGTAACGCTCCTAATAACAATTTCAGGGTAGCCCATGCTGTAGAGGTTTGCTTAACAGCCTACTGTCTATGTTAGGTGCCTGGCGGACTTGACTGGTGGACTTGAAATTATAGCTGGTTTTTTTCGAAGATAAAATTTACATAGATATAGAGTCCAGTATATTAGATAAGAATTAAAATAAACTTGAAATTATTTAAAGTAAGAAAAAATGATTGGTTATACTGCCTTTCGGAGAGGTCGTAAAATGGCGTTCCCACACTTGAACTAGTCAAAAATCAGCTACGTCACGTCAGTTATTAGTTAAAAATCCTAGTTCTAATTACACTTGGATTTGCCAAATTTAGGACTCCCACTAAAGTATTTCTTGATTAAGGACGTTAAATGAAACAAGCAATAAAAAATGGTTATGATTTAACTAGTTATAATAACAAATAAGAATATATAAAACATTCTCAGTTTAAAAGTAATAGATGCAACTACAGCCAGCTTAGGAAGATGCAATTTACAAATCAAATTAATGATGAATATTTTATTTTTAAGAATTTCGAATAGCAGGAATTAAAAAAATCTTATCTAAATCAGGGTGCATTTGATCCAGATCAAGGAGCATTTGAAACTGATATTTACTTACAATAAAACAAATTTCCATCTAAATAGTTTTTCTCTACCAGTAAATATACTTTTAGCACTACTGATAAGTTCGTATGCGTAAAAATACAAATTTTAAAATAAAAAGTTCATTGTGAAGTCCAATAGGAAGGATGCATCCCTACATTGTATGCAGTATTTAAATTAACTTCTTTTGAAGTAATTATAATTTAAATATTATGGATGTTCAATGTAACGATTGTAATGAGCCATGATGTCATGATGTATATTAATAAAATGTAATCTACCTCGGAAATTTTCAGAACCGTAGTATTCTATTGGGAAAATTTTTAATCTCAATTAAACTTATATATGAGTTATAAAGATGTATTTGCAATCACAGGTTCCAGGGGGGCACGGGAGCACGTGCTCCCCCAGACGGTGTTATTTGTACTGTGGAGAATCCATTACAGTACATCCTTATAGGCAAATCATGTGATGATAGTTGTTAAAATAACAGAAATTACATTAGTGAAACTATTGTTTAGATATTTTAATAAACTTTTCTATAAATACTGCTAGTGTATTTCTAAGTGATTGTTCATTTTTTTGCCCGTCTGCCCGATGTGCCTCCCCAGAAAAAAATCCTGGATCCGCCCTTTCTGCTATCCAGGAATACACATGTTCTCCAAATTAGAAAGAACTAGTGAGCCCCATCACTATCCCTATTCCCATCATTCATGAGAAATCCTCATCCCTCTCTTAAAATGCACCTGGTGCAGTAAAAGAGACTCTGTCAAAACTATTTGCACTAATAAATATCAATTTCAAATAAATAAGTAAGCCAAGGGACAAGGAGACAACAAACAAAAAAAACAACAAGTACATTTGTTAACGACCAATGCATCATTAACTAAATTGTCGGTTTACAAATTATGCTTTGAATTCATAAAGATTAAACATTTAATTCAATTGGGGTTAGTAACGAGATATTTTTTATGTATTTTCACAACAATAACAAACTAAATAGCTTAAATATTGAGCAAATTTAAGGACACCGGTTTCTATTGGGTTTATATTGTATATCAAAGATACCAAATTCATAATACTAGTTAAATTGCGAAATTTTCGGCAGTAAAATTTACAGCGTGAGATGGCACAAAATCCTGAACATGACAAAACAGGGGGCAGCTAAAAACAGAGGGGTGTTTACAGCCTGCCTGAAAGCAGCACTATATCTGTCAGCACAGTTTCGAGGCCAGTTCTGGAGAAACTATTACTCGTTATGATTTATTGAAGGCGGCTGTCGTCGACTTCATAAGACCAAAGCCATCCTCACTAGATGATATACAGCTGATGGAAATTTAGTGCTTAATTGTTATAGACACTTTCTCGTTGCAGTAAAGAGAACCTTTTCCTCCAACGATGTCTTTGTCCAGTTCAATCACCTTCTTCAAACGGCGGTCACAACAAGCAAAAACGTCTCCCGTATATTTAGGAAAAATCCCTCTTTTTCTAGAAATAATGAATCTAACTTACTTTTAGAACTTTGCCGCTTCGAAAAAAAATAGGTGTCATCATATACGTCAAAAATGGCCTTTCACCACTTTTTTGGTACTCCAGGAGTTTATTATGTGTGGTAAAAAAAAAGGACCAGTTATGCTATATTGACAATTAATGTTTATTCCGTTGATGGAGAATCGTAGTTACAAACTATACATAATTTACACACATTCTTTACATAGTAGAGTAAATTAATCATAAAGAAATATGGTTTTATGCCTAATACAAGTAATGAATTCAGAGGGTACAGTGGGAGGAAGACTTGCTTCATCCCTCTGTACAATACAAGATCATTAAAAATAATGTTAACTATCGCATTTTTATGAAGGGTCAATTTTGAAATATTAATTTGGATTTAAAAACTTGAAAAAATCATTTAATATTTTAAAGATTCGTTAGGGCGTGGCCTCCTCAAAAAATTTATGGATTCACCGCTATATAATACAATCATTGTGCTCATAAGTTATCTTGCAAAGTTTATAGTATGAAAAAATAATTGTCTTTTTGATTACAACAACATTTATGATAATTGTATAACTTTTTTTTTACTGGCTCTTTCTTATGATAGATTCTACTGCTTTATGGTAACTTAGTCATAACTGAAAGTCTATCTCTAAAAATTCAAAAAAGGACAAATACAAATTTTGAAACATTCTAAAAATGTTTCTCAGCCAACCAACAAGCATATATAAAATTGTAAAGGAACTAACAATAAAATAAAATAAAATTGAAAATTTAAATAATGCAGAATGTTAATGAATTAATTTTGAATGAATAAATATCCTTTTTATTTTTATAGCCGTTTTTCAACGTATATCAAGTCATTAAAAAAGTTGAGCGACGTTTATTTCCTTTTAAAATAATTAATTTATTTCAAAAATATGCAATGTAATGTAATTTATTAAGTGGTTTACTTACACCAATGATTTTTTTTTCGTTGGTGCTTAAAGGAGTAAAATCCTTCATGTTCGGTCATCAAAGCAAACATTTTAACTCGATTTTTTTTTTTATATGTATTGAAAATAAATAATTCACACGCACGCATTCAAACCATAGAGAATTAGACAGTAAGTGATGAGTTTTGAAACTTTGTACTAACGCATTTTCGGAAAGTGCCTTCGATAGATTTTGGGCTAGTCCTATTTTATTTATTTTTGAAAGTTGTAAATTATTAAGTTTTTCAAAAATATTTTTAATCCAATAGCTAATAGGTATAGCCCAATTACTATTTCTGTTGATGGCTTCATGGAATTAATTTTTGATGGGTTTTATATTATCAGTCGAACAAGAAATATCTTTGTCATCTACAGAAAATCGTTTTACGCTTTTTGGTAAGTTGAGCTCAAGGTCATTTATTTCACATGAGGATGAAGATAGTTGTTCTAAGTACACCATTAATGTTTTTATGATCTTGGGATAATTCTTAACTTAGTCGAATCTAAAAATGGTGATTTGTTAGAAATTGTTTTCAAAACCTAGATATTTTTCATGAATTCCTTGCAATGTAAAATAATAAACACTCAAAATAGACAACATCCCTTTTCATCATCACAAAATCGCCAAAATCCACTTGTTGTTTCTCTTTCCTATTCCCTGTTACCCGGACTTGCTAGGAGAAGATTAAAAACACTATGCCCGAGTGAAACCTGCTTCAGTACTATTGATCATGTAAAAAACTTCATATTCCTGCAAATCAAGAAAAAACAAATAAACACCACGATCAAATTTGCTTAATGGGAAACTACGCAGGTGCAAATTTATAATAAAAACATGATATATAAAAAGATATATATTTAGAAATATAATTAGATTCTCTAACTATTACGATAAGGAGTCTGTCAATTACCACAAACTCACACGTTTTCAAGAGTCTTTAAGCAGGAAAATGCCAGGAACCTTATTTATCACTGATGATTTATTCAAAATTTACCCTTTCAAACAGCACAATGAAGCAATTGTGTCTAACTCTACACTTTGCTGCATTATTTCTTATGTCTTATAAGAGAGACATAAATTACATATTACATGTATGACATTATAAAATACATATTACAGCTATGTTATTAGTTGAAAAATTCCAACCAAAGAGCCTAAATAAAATAAAAAATAATACCCGTACAGCTTGTTTTCCGTTTTATTTTAGGGACTTAAGGATTTTTAGTTGGATTTCTTCCACTAATATCTTAATTTTCTAGAATAAATTAGCGAAAATTGTGAAAAAGTCAAATTTTGGAGTGATTCGCTTTTGATTCTGTATGCCACAAAAATATACTGTATTTTTTCAGTCCAATATTTTTTTATTCTAATTTTAAATGTGGCCATCGATCGATAAAGTTTTAAATTATATATTTGGAAATTTAATTAGATTCTTTTATTCTGGAGGTCTGATTTTTACCTCACCCTCACACGTTTTCAATAGAGACTGTAAACACGAAAATGTCAAAAATGTTCCAGGAAACTTATTTATCACAGATGATATATTAAACATTTCCAGTTTCAAAGGACACAATTATCCAAAAACGTTCATTGTCTGATATTTAATAAAGTTCACCATTTCTCGGGGGGTTTTCACAAGGATGGAAATGTTTAGAATGAGACGAAGAAAGGAGCCTGGAGATTCTAAAGAAAATGACACTGAAATGAAAATCTCAAAGCAAAAACGAGCGGTGGCTAGGTTCCCTTCCCTAAGGTGCCGGCTCCCATTCAACTTAATTTCTCTTTTCATTTGATAAGTACTCGAGGATAATATTAACAGACTGTGGGCCCCGAGTCGGGATGAACACTTCCATTCTCCAGCTGAAGAGGCCACGATTCTTTTAATTGCACAGGCCTCTTCTCGCTAAAAGAAGGAGAGTGTGAAAATCTCCAATTAGTATCGTCATTAAATTAGCACCCATGAGTTGCGGACAATGGCCGAACAGAGCGCGCCCTTGTTTTTCACTTTCATCCCTCGACGCTCTTTGAACATTTGTCAGGCTAACTTAATTCAATGCGGCAATTCGTTCTCCTCTTTAAAAAAAAAGCGAGTTGACTAGCTACATAAATCTAATTACAAAGTTTTATACATGCGAGGAGGCCTTTTGCGGCAGCTATGACCGACCACCTAATAAACCCCCATTTGAAAGGCTAGTAGTCCCCATGTTAAGGGTCGGGGGCATTTTTTTGAATCTGCCACTTCTGACTTCAAATGTCTCAGACATAAACATTAATCAAATACTGGTATAGAAGAGCAAAAGCTCAAAAGAAAAGTATAGTACTTATTAAGACTGGAAAAATTCAAAACAAAAACTTTAAGTCTCTAAAATATAATTTTAAAATTTATTAATTGAAATCTACACCAGTATTATAATAACAAAAACATGAGGAAAAGATATTTTATATTCTATGGCCACATAATGAGGTTTCCCGATTACAGACTTACGAAAAGAATAATAAAATATGTAGGATCCCTTGTTAATGGAGGGTAATGGATTCAAAATTTAAGAAAGACTTGGAATTATCCATAAATACTAATGAAGACACGAACACAAGAAACAGTTTTAAACTTAAAGTTGAAAAAGAAAGGTTAAACCGGACACAAAAGCATCGAGAACTGGTACAAAATGGAGTGAAGAAAGAAAGGCTGAATTCTCGCAGAGAATGAAAACTTGCTGGGCAAATAAGAAGAACAAGAAGCTCCAAACCATCCTTACTCAGCGTTTTCTACCTTGTGGGCTAATAACAATAATATAACAAGTAAATAATAATAATAAATATAAGTCCATGATTGAAAGAATATTGCTAAATGGAGCAGAGACATGGACGATATGCGCTGCTTTAGGGGAAAAGCTACTTGCAGCTGAAATGGTGTAATAAAGGAGAAGGAACTGCCTGAATATCCAGACAAGAAAGAAGAACTAAGGCTGCGTTTACACCAAAGTCTTCCACTAGTTTTCCACAAGTTGCGGCAACTTGTTGCCGGTTTTAAGAAAGTACAGCAACAGTTTTTGTCTTCCACTTGTGGACAACTAAAAGTGGAAGATTTGTTGCTGCGCGGGTATCTAGCAACTTGTGGAAAACAAGTCGAGAACTGTTCCCCCTCACGCGCCCTATTCATAATTATAGTGCTGTAAACGCATTTATTCTTAATAAATAGTGCATCTGGGGTATGTAAGAACCAAAAGAATTATAATAAATTAGTCAAGTATTTACAAATAATTTGTTCTATATATTTTCAAGGTTACTTATTATTATATTTTTACAATCTGTTAATTCCAGTATGTTATTAGATACAGTGGTAATGAACCAGAATTAATAATGGTACGTGATAAAATGAGTAACATATTCCAAAGTAATATTAAATGTCACACTTGTTTTTACTATACATATTTCAATATTAAATATTATTGTAATAGAGTACAGAAGCTTGTTATTTAAATGTTCTATTTCAATTAATAATTTTAATTACTAAGTTAATCATTAAATTGGGTTACAAGAGGACTACCTAATAAACCTTACATGAACAATAATAGTTTTGTTTAAATCAATAGTATGGACTATTTGAACCAAGGCCGTAGCCAAGGGGGGATTATAATTTTATTAAATTTATTTAATGTGTTATTAGGTTTATTTTTTTCTTTGTTCAAATAATTTAAAATGTTTTTATTAAGAGTATTTCTAAGGCCATTTCTATGGGTTTCGGGAGTTTCTAAATTTATGATTATAGATTCAATGTCCGCTAACATTTGAGAAATGTTGATTTTTTTTATTATTTGGGTCATAATTAATATTATCCCCTAGACTTAATAAAGTTACAATGTTGTTGGGTATTATATTAGTTGTTAAGTTAACGACTCTATTGTATTTGCCTTAGTGGCTCAATTGGTAGAGCGCTGTCGCGGAGAGACGAAGGTTCCGGGTTCGTATCCCGGCCGAGGGCCTATCTTTTCTCTTTAAAAATGAAAATATTTCTGGAATTGTTAGAAAAGACTGTTGTACAATGCTTATTTGCTATTTCATTGTTATTATATGGGTTTCTGAATGTTCATTTCTTAGGTTTATTTGCTTTAAATTTTATATTTATTATTTTGATCTTTTTTAATATGTTACTCCATTTTTTGCATATTTTATAGATTTGTGTATATGAATTATTATCTACATTATTAATTTTATCTAAGTGAGCTTGAAACTTTTTCTTATTTGTTCTGATTAGCCAATAAGCTTGTTTTTTATCTAGGTTTAATATTTTATTTCCTAGAATATTGAAGAAATTATTTTGTTTAGTGTTATTTAAATAATTTTTATTAAAAATTTTTCCAGATTAATAATGTGAGACAGTAAATGGTTAGGTATGATTTGGTTATCTATACATATTTTTAAGTACAATCATTTGCATTCTACGTATATGAAATTTTGGTTATTGTTAATTTAAATATTTTTGCTTGTACCAATAAATGCCCTAAAACTTTTGTTAAAGATAAGTGTTTAGAACAGGTACAAGGGCCCGCCTCTTGGCAATTTATTACACAAGGGAACAAATTTTTATTAATTTTTTGTTGCATGGAGTTTTAGGCCTGTTGTTTACTAATTAGAGGTTGGTGATTACAAATCTAGCCTCAGTTTTTCTCCAGCACCTTTTGTTTTTGGCAAACAGCTGATAGACATATATTTGTACTAGTCACATTCAAACTTCAATTCAACTGAGTTGTTTAGTGAAAAAGTTTGTGCTCTTGTGTTAAATAACAATGTCCAAGTTAAGAAATATCTGTAGAAACGATCCAAACTATTTCTGTAACATTTGTGGTGAATATACATTCAAAAATTGTAGGCTAAGTGTGTCAGAGTTTATAACACAGGTATATTTTGATTACTTTGGATTCGCTTTGGACATCCGTGACAAGTACTGGATCCCTCATATGGTATGTAAAACATGTGTTGAGTATTTGAGATTATGGGCAAATAAGAAAAGACCCCATTTTAAGTATCAAACACCAATGATTTGGCGGGAACCTAATAATCATCAAGATGATTGTTATTTTTGTGTGATTGATATTAATGGAATCAATAAAAATAACCGGTCGAAATGGTCTTATCCAAACTTGTTATCTGTTACTCGACCAGTCTTGTTCTCTGGCGATGCACCAGTACCCCAAGCTTCTTCATCTGTACAAAATGATCATGATATAGAAAAACAAAACTATTCTTCAAGTGATGAAAGTCGGACAAGTGATTCTTACCCTGATTTTACTTCTGAGCCCCAGCTCTTTAATCAGGAAGACCTCAATGCATTAATCAGAGATCTTGGTCTTTCTAAAAAGACATCGGAGATTCTAGCTTCTCGATTAAAGCAAAGAAATCTTTTAACCCCAGAAACAAGAATTTCATACTATCGTAACCGAGAGGCAGAATTGCTGTCATTCTTTTGTAAAGATGACGACTTTGCTTTTTGTTCAGATGTTCCTGGTTTATTGAAAGCAATGGGAGTACAGAAGTATGATCCAAATGAATGGCGTTTATTTATTGACTCCTCTAAACGTAGCCTGAAATGTGTACTTATGCATAACGGCAATAAGCTGGGTTCGATACCGATTGCACATTCAACTACAGTCAAAGAAGAATATGCTACTGTAGCTTCTGTAATGGATAGAATCAAATACAACGAACAAAAGTGGTTGATAAGTGTTGATCTAAAAATGGTGAATTTTCTTCTTGGACAACAAGGTGGATATACAAAATATCCATGTTTTATTTGTTTATGGGACAGCAGAGCTAGGTCTGAGCACTGGATTAGAAAAGATTGGCCTTCCAGGCAATCTATGGTTCCGGGACAACTGAATGTAATAAATGAGCCCCTTGTGCCCACGGATCGAATAATACTGCCACCTTTGCATATCAAACTAGGGCTCATGAAACAATTTGTCAAAGCTTTGAACAAGGGTGGTGATTGCTATAAATACATCTCTAAGAAGTTCTTTAATTTGAGCCAAGAAAAAATTAAAAATGGAATTTTTGATGGTCCCCAAATAAGAAGGTTGATAAAGGATGAAAACTTTATTAGTTACATGACTGATATCGAAAAAAATGCCTGGAATGAATTCGTTTGAACTGCTCAAAATTTTCTGGGAAACAAAAAGGAAGAAAGCTATGCGGAGCATATTGAACTAATGTTGTTACACTTCCAGCAGCTTGGTTGTAATATGAGCATCAAAGTACACTTCCTCCACAGCCATTTGGACCGTTTCCCTGAAAATCTTGGTGATCTGAGTGAAGAACAAGAGGAACGGTTCCATCAGGACATTCGAACTATGGAGGAACGTTACCAAGGTCACTGGAATGCTCACATGATGGCGAACTATTGTTGGAGCATTAAAAACAGCCCCCGTGAACCGAATCAAGCCAGAAAATCTTACAAAAGAAAATTTGTTGATATGTAGTGGTAATTTTTTTAATAGTTTTCTTAATAAAAAATATTTTCATCTTAAAAAACAGTTTATAATTATAACCCCAAAAGTAAAGCTGATACAAACAAACTGACTTCAGATCTTAAATCAGCACCTCGAGGAAGTAGAATATTAGTCAAAATATTTCATGCAACAAAAAATGTTGTTCCCTTGTGTTATCAGTTCAAACGAACCCGGCGGTATTCGCCTCTTCAAGGAGCACTGTTTGGGCCCCAAATGGTAATATAGATAAAACGAACCCGCTGTACAGGCTGCGAAATATTTTTGTGAAGGCCACACTTTTGCTAGGTGCCCAGGTTATTGAGAACAAAGAAGCCGCACTGGTAATAAAAAGGCATACCCTTCTGTTGAAACTTTCATATTGCGGTGACCATATTTAGAAAATGTTTCTAATAACATACTGGAATTAAAAGATTTTAAAAATATACTAATAAGTAATCTTGTAAATATATAGAAGAAAATTTTTTTAAATAATTATTGGTCAGCCAATTTAATTTTTAAATATTTTTATTTTAAAGAGAAAAGCCCTCGGCATTAAAATTATTTGTAAATACTTGACTAATTTATTTTAATTCTTTTGGTGCTCTCATACCCCATATGCACTATTTATTTATGAATAAATGCATTTACAGCACTATTTAATTATGAATAGGGCGCGTGGAGGGGGAACAGTTCTCCACTTTTAGTTGCCAACTTTCTTTGATCTTTACCGACTCTCCGCGGGAAACAAAAATTTAGTGGAAGATTTGTCTCTCCACAAGTGGAAGACAAAAACTGTTGCTGTACTTTCTTAAAACCGGCAACAAGTTGCCGCAACTTGTGGAAAACTTGTGGAAGACTTTTGTGTAAACGCGTCTAAAGAAGAACTTTTAGTTGACAACTTTTAGTTTTCCATAATGTGTTGTCAACTTTTAGTTTTCAACTTTTAGTTGCCAACTTTGGTGTAAACGCACCTTAACACGGGGGCAGGTACTCCTCCTCCCCCAGACGGTTGTTTGTGTACTGTGGAGAATCCATTACAGTACATACTTATAGGCAAATCATGTGATGATAGTTGTTAAAATAACAGAAATAACATGAGTGAAACTATTGTTTAGATATTTTAATAAGCCTTTCTACAAATACTACAAGTGAATTTCTAAGTTATTGTTGATTTTTTTGGCCATCTGCCCGTTGTGCCCTCCCAGAAAAAAATCCTGGATCCGCCCTTGAGGACTAACACCGACCGATATTAGAGAGCAAATGCAAACTAAACAAAACGTCCTCTGAAATGTACAGGAAAAAATGTTGGTATGGTATGGTCATCTCAAAAATTGAGGAAGAAAGACTGTCCAATTTAATTTTCAATTGGAGTGCTGAAGGGAGGAAACGTCGAGGAATACTACGTAAGGATGGACAGAAGAAATTGAGGATAGTATTAACGAGATAGAAGAAAATGGAAAAACGAATTAAAGGAACAAAAGGTCAATCTGAGGAAACCCTTAGGAAAAAAAAAATTAATTGAAGGATACATAACTTAATGGATAAAGGAATGTAGAGAATCTACCCAAATAAGAAATTCAACTTAAATGGTCACGAGGATTTTTCAGACCCATGGAGGATTATCTGGAATCGAAGAGGTGGGCTTGAAACTATTAGTTTTGATTTTCATGTATGTATTAGTAATGATTTTCATGAAAGTCTGGGTCCAGCCAAATCAGCATCAAATGGGACATTAAAGTCATATGGATGCCTTTATTACTAAGAAAGTAAGAGCATCAAGGATTTTACGAAGGGTATTGGATTATAGCGATTGGATATGAGAGGAATCCGATGGATTAGTCTAACCCTAAAGCTCTCTAGAATATAAACACGAAACGAAAAAATAAAAAATATACCCGTCAATATTTTGCCTCTCAGGCACCTTTAGATCAGAATGAGAATAATAGCAAAGGAAATTAACCAACTTCCACCTCTATGAAAAGCTAGAGATAATTCCCACCACCTTCAAGCTCCTATTGCAACTATTTCTACCAGCTGTTGTACGTTAAACTTCCTTATGGTTCAGTTGTATTTGGGCCTTGGTGGTGTTGGGATATTTTCTCAAATCGGTGTATAGCTATACACTGATTGGTGTATAGCTAGATTTTGAGGTTGGGATTTGCTTTATTTCACTTGTTATTGTTTTCTTTCAGTCCTAAAAATGACTTAAGAGGAGAAATGTTGACTGGTATTTTTGTTCCTGTTTTTATCACAGAGACTTAAGGCTTTTGGTTTGGAATTATTCAATCAAACATCATATAAATGAATGAAAACAAAAATTCAAAATTTCTGCGAAGATTTTATGAATTATTGGTACGGGCACCAAGTCAGTAACGAATGCAGAAGCCCCTGGAGGTATTGGACAGCATCAACAAATAAATAGGCATACTTAGGTCATGTGATCCGAAATGAAAATACCGCTGCTGTAGCTTATCATACAGGGCAAGATTGAGGTAAGGAGAAGTCGCATGCTTGGACAGGATAAACATGTTAGTAAAATAAGGTGGGCCGGTATAATCGCCAATATCCAAAGAAGATATTGAACCACTTTTAGAAAAATATTGATTGACCTTGAATATAACAAGCGTTGTTTGTATTTCAAATATTCGTTACATTACTTGATATTTTACTGAGGCTATAGTAAGAAGTTAGAAATTCAACGTTATATAACTGTGTTTTGTTTGTTTTAGAAAGTGAGTTATAGAAAAGAAAAGTTTATAATAAGATAGATACATAAGATACTTTTATAAAAAATAAGAAACATGCGGTAAGCTGTTCAAACAAACAACAAGTTCAGCTAGAGGGAGTATTATATTCAATATATATCAACATTACAACTAGCAACAAAGTTCCAACCAAATAAACTCAGAAGTTCTAAAGCTTTACTAGGCGTCTCGTATTCAGACCGAGGTACCGGGAAAATTTCGGGTTCCTACCATAAAACTCGATAATCCGTATTTATTTACAAATAATCCAATCCGTGTTTATCATATGACAAAGAAAATTATGATTTTTTTTTTTACTAAGGTAGAGTGGGCGTGAGGGTCCATTTTGAAAAGCAAACCGCTTCATATTTATGCGGTAAAGTTAACATAAAGAGCTGTCCAGGTGGGACATAACTCAGGATTTGGCCGGGAGCCTCTCGTTAAAATGTAAATAGCTGGGGGGAGATAGCGTTGTCTTTGGCTACCTGCTGCCCACTCGTCCTCCCGGCATCTGTTTTATAAGGAAGGCTGTAATATCCAGTTGAACAACCCAAATACCTGCGTATTAGTAAGGCAATATCGACCATGTGTAATGGAGCAACGGATATTTTCAACCTAATTCCCAAAACTAGACTTGAGAAGCAGTGGAACTGGCTTGAGTCTTGCTCCACTTATTATTTAAAAAATACCTATGCCACTACAATGGTCTTGGGTGCAGTACATGATAGATACTGTACTGTAGCAAGGACGAAAGTGCAAGAGGTGATTTGTCCCTCCCAACTTAATTGAGGCTGGATTAGCATCAGGATACATCCCCGCACGTAGACAGATTAAATAATTCATCTGCCACACCCGGATTCGAACTTGAGAACTTCCATTGCTTCTCGTTCCTATGGCTTACTTAAAATTGATCTCCACTTTTAGAGGCTGGGTGAGCCTCAGAAGGATCCTAGGTCCCATATGATCCATCTCCGGCTGCAAACAGACTAAATAAAATTCTTAGCCTGCAGCAGGGTTCGCACCAGGATTTCCAGAATGTGCTACTTAAAATTAAAATACGAGAAAATACTTTTCTTCACATCATTTCATTATGGCTATCCCATAATCCTAACTCTTTACATAAAAAATAACGTATTTGATGTTAAAAATTCATTTCGCTCATCAGACAATTACGATCTCTACACATTTCCTAAAATTCTAACCTAGACATTGCTGAATGACTGTTGAATAAAATTCCTAATAATAGATATATATTGTAGGTAACTGGCTTATTGTATAAACACATAATTCACATGTCACCAATCATCAGTTTTAGCACCACTACCTTTTCTGTAGCTTTTTGAATACTTTTAAGGCCAAAACAAATTCAGGCAAAGGTGCATCTTCGGAACAACCTTCTAGACTCCATATTATCTATATTCCCTGATGATATTATGTTAATTAAAAATACCTATTTGAGCTATTATCAGTCCTTAACCCGGCGATTTCCTGATATTCTTGCCACTTTCAATTCCAATCACTCTGTTTCACATTTTCGTATGGTTCAAAATTTAGGAGCTCGAATTAATCAGTCGTTCGATTACAAAAAATCATTTAGTCCTGAACACTTTAATCACCCTAAAAACCGACCAATGAAAAATGTTATTCACAAAACAGACTGAAACCGATCAGACCAATATCCTCCAATATTTATTTTCTGCTCTCTCAAATAGTAGCAATTCATTATCACAACAAATATGTGTGCATATGAAACTCTTAATTGTATAAACCATAATTGTAAAATTTAAAGAAAATATAAAAAAAAAAAAACGAATTGTACAAATGTTCTGGATTATCTATTTTTCTTGGGTTTCTAAAAGACAAAATTAAGTTTACTTCAAGGCCAGTTACTAAACAATAAGGTTAACAGTTAATAAACATTAAGGTAAATTAATATGATAATATCAATTGATTGCTTTATGACATTTATTTGTCACTTAAAACAGGCTATTATAGCTAAAAGAATAACCTGTTATCTTTAACTAAGGAAAGAAAAATTCAATGTCCATTATTGAGTAATGACCAGCTCCGTGCCTGAGTGCACCTGACAAAGGGAGTCATCGACTATGAATAACCAATAGGGAAAGAATGGAACGTGAAGAACACGAGACCCAATGCTAACTTGTAATTAGAGTCGTGAAAGCTATAATTATGGTTTCGGTTGTGAGGTAGTGCTTCGTGAACTGATCAGTGCCTCTGTTCTATATTTAATCACCGTTTTCGTGGAAATTTTAGAATTACATATAAGTAAAGGGAATTGAGGAAGGTGTTCTGATTTGTTAATTTGTGTTTTAAATTTGTAAAAAAAGCAAAAAACATCCACCAGAAGCAATAAATGTTTCCTATCGAATGGTTTATGTTAATAAAATGTTTTCTTTTTTTAAACAACGCGAACATTAGCATTTACCAGAATTAATGTTATAAAATATGTTATTGCACATTAATAGCTAAGAACATAACAATAATTAAACTAATACAGATATTAATCTCTATTGAAAATTCTTCAATTGTCTGATTTTTTTTTTACAATTACTTACACTAAAAAAATCTCTTAGATCATTATCAATCCCTATGCCTAATATTCTACTAAAGTAATAGTAAATAGTTTTTTAGAAATGCTGCAAATGATCGGAGGGTGCTGTAAAGAAATTTTACTCAAAATAAAAATATCTTATTTTATATTTTACGTGTGCCAACGTTTCGGCCTTATTTTTAGGCCATTTTTGGGACTAACAGTAACTAACAATAATCTAACAGTAACTCAAGCATTGCAGCAATTGAAAGTTTGGCACAAATAAAATGTTATACTTATTTTGTGTAAAATGTATGGACTACAGCCTGCGACAATTTCAACATCTCCAAGGATATATCCAGTCAGCATAATGATTTTTTTTTTAACTGACAAAAATATTTAGAAATAAAAACTTGAAGTACAAATTATATTCATGTATGCTAATATAGAAAGGGAAAAACTCAACAAAGAAATGAACCCATTTTTGAGCTCAAGCTTTTAGTCTCTAAAATATTAGAAATAAGTGTTAATGATTCCTGAATCAGGCATTGTCAGAGCAGAAGAAAAATAGAATTCAAGATATCTAAAATGAAAAAAATAATAGACATCCAAGCATCACAGTCCAAAAAGACACCAAACAGTAGATCACCACCACCAAGGCCTAAACATAACTACTGATTCATAAGGAAAGCCAGTAAAACAGCTTGAAAAGGTAAAATAAAAAGAGCTCTTTGTAATAATCTATACATATTATAAGTCCTAGGCCGCGTTTGTTTTGCACTCAAACTCAATTTGCACGAATTTTCATGCTGTTTTCACCAATAGATAGAGTGATTCACCAGGAAGGTTTAGATATATGATTTGTCGAGGTTTTGTGTAAAAGGGTTGGAATATAACGATAGTTGTCAGAAATGTTGGAAAAAGTATAGCCGCATAGAGGTTTCATTTAAGACGCTGCCTAATATCTCTTATCGATATATCTATCTATACATATAAAACAAAGTCCTCAGCCGCGTTTGTTCGCGGTAAACTCAATAACTACAGCACGAATTTTCAAGCGGTTTTCACCAATAGATAGAGTGATTCACCAGGAGGGTTTTGTTATATAACTTGTCAAGGTTTTGTGTAAATTGGTTGGAATATAACAATAATTGTTGAAAGTGTAGGAAAAAATATAACCTCCAGGGAGGTTTCATGGAAGATGCTGCGTAATCCCATTGAGATAAAATGAAACTGTGCATGGCGGTATATTCCTCTTTTATACATCCACAAAAAAGTCAGAGATAGGATATATATAATTTTAAGGAAAGCTTACTTTACCTATTTTATCTTCTAAAAAATTGATACCTGTGGTGTTTGGAAAGCTATTTATACGAGAACAGTATTAATCCTTAACAAATTATATTTGTTAAGGATTGAGGACTTTGTTTTATATGTACTTTAGTTACCTTAAGCAATTTAAGGGCATTATTAGAATACTAAAAGACTTTGTTGATTTCTTCTGGTTTAGATCATGTTGATAAATTTTTCGGCAACGTTTCGACAGCCATGCTGCTCACTTCTTCAGGGCTGAGATGAGAATGAGCATGAATGAGCTATTCTACCATACCATACCAGAAGAAATCAACAAAGTCTTTTGTAATTATTAGAATATTTTATACCATATAATGTTAATGGGTTATTGCAAAAAAAAAACGCTCATGAAAATAAATTTGTATATAAAGAAATATTTTTTTTTAAGATTTATAATATCTACATAATAAAATACTTTAGATAGACATAACGTGTAGGCATAATATGCATAAAATGCCTTAATAAGTTATAAAGTATTTAATTTAAATAAAAATCTGTACTACTACATCCCATGGAGATGGTCTTGCATTCAGTACAAGACTGTACTGTTTCTTGGAAAAGAGTCTTTATAGAGGATTTGTGTGTCCTAGGAGGGTCCTCAGGTCCTACTTGGTTCAACTAACAGATAAAACAATTTGCCTGACAAAGCCGGATTTCAACTCAGAAATTTTGGCATTGCAATACAGCCCTACCCACTCAGCTAACGCGTTCCCAAATATTATATTCAATAACTATTTAAATTTTTAAATTTAAATTTTGTCTTCGAGAAAAAAAAAATCTGCTTCCAGTCAATTATTTTATTGTTTTATAAAACAAAACGTTTCGACACTATGGTGTCCTTTTCAATTATTTCTTTTTCTGCATTCCTTAACGGGAAAGTCAATACTTTTAAAAATAATTTTTAAGGAGATCTCTAGTCCTCCATAGTCAAAAAATTATATTCAATATAATTTTTTGACTATGGAGGACTAGAGATCTCCTTAAAAATTATTTTTAAAAGTATTGACTTTCCCGTTAAGGAATGCAGAAAAAGAAATAATTGAAAAGGACACCATAGTGTCGAAACGTTTTGTTTTATAAAACAATAAAATAATTGACTGGAAGCAGATTTTTTTTTCTCGAAGATGAAATTTACAATAAATCCAGTTTAAAAAAAAGGAAAACAATTATAAGAATTTAAATTTTGTTGTGTTTTTTTTTAAATATTTTTATTTTGAAGAGAAAAGATTTGTTCGGTCCGGAACAAATCTTTTCTCTTCAAAAGAAAAATAGTTAAAAATAATCAGCATCAAAATAACAATTAATTAAGATATTTTTATTATGATATACATTTTATTTGTTTTCAATATTATGTGAAGAAACCCTTATTCCATATTATAACATATATAACTTTTAAAATGATGAGGTATGAATATTATAATAAGAATGTTTTGATGATAGGATTTATGATGCTCAAGTTGATTTTAAATCAATGTAATTGCATGATTTCATGGAGAATATTCTTCCAGTTCTTCTTTGATTGGTACGACAATACATTAGTGAGTCTTTGAGTTCCTTGAGCAGGCTTCGCCAGTCCAATCGATCAAGTGCAGCTACTCCACAATGCTAAACACTGAGTAGGGTTCTCGACATTTTAGCAACAGCCATTACCATCGAAGCTTTTTTTTTAGTCTCGAGGGTCCTATCCTGGCTATACTACGCCCATTGCATCCTACTGTGCTAAATAACTTGATAAATCAAATTTTCTATTTCTCACCTCATTAAAAGCGTCATTTCCTCTTATAGTAATTTTTATTAATTTACTAGGACGTATATATGTCTCATGAATTTCCTTTCAAAAGTTATAAGATCTCCTTCAATGTTCTTCCAGAACGTCCCGGTTTCTGTTACAGTAGAACAGCTCTGACTAGTGTCTTGTGAATATAATTTTTTTTATTACTGATGTTGAGCTAATTTCCAGATTTTGACGTATGCAGCAAATCATTTACTGACCAGCCATGGATAATTTCTTGATTTATCTGTATTGGGCCTTTTCATATAACATGCTCGTTTTTATTAATTGTAAAATTCAAAGTGGAATTAGTCGACTTCTGTTGTTAACTGGATTCTCCCTTTTCTAATAATATTTCCTCTCATTACAATTAAACGAACATTTTTTTTGTTTGTCATAAAATATGAATATGGAAACATGCGGTTTTCGCGTGTTTTTTTTGTTGTTTTTTTATAGTTTTAATTTGTATGTTTCAATATGGACTATCTAGTGTATGATGTAAAAAACATTACAACCGCGTTTGGGGAAGGTTGCTGTAACGAACGGACCATCCGCCGTTGGTTTGAGAAATATTCAGCTGGTGACAGATTAATTCATAAATATTTGTTTTTCATTTCTATACAGGGGTGTAACGATCACACCTCCATCGTACTGCAGGGATATTAGGAAAATGCAACAAAAACCTGCATTGGTTAATCTGAAGGGACCTATACTCTTACTCAACCAGACCTTATATTTTACGAAAAACATTGAAGAAACTAAACGAACTGGGTTACGAAGTTCTCCGTTTATTGTATAGGGGCGTTTCATATGTAATGTCTGTTTCTGTTATTTCTAAAATTAAAAGTGGAATTGGTGAACTTCTTTAGTTTATGATGCCATTATTAATAATGACGTAAGTCAACAATCCATCGAAAAATTGCGAGAACAAGGAGATATAGGATCGGTGAAGAGAACGGATTTGCCTGGCTGGGAGGCTACCCCTGGTAGCTCAATTGGTTAGAGCACTGCCACAGAGAGGTGGACGACCCGGGTTCGAATCCCTGCCAGGGCATATCTTTTCTCTTCAAAATAAAAATATTAAAAAAAATTATCGGTTTCTGATTAGTTGTCAATAGCAGGGGTAATTCAATAATTCTATCCACCCAGAATTGATACCATCACATCTATATCGTGCTACAAGGATGTTGGCATAATGAAAAAATCTTATTAAAAAAAACCTCTATTACAACCGTAAAGGACCATCCGATGTCTTAAACGACGTCGCCAACCTTATGTTTTACTGTAGGTAGTGAAGAAACTAAACGAGCTAGGTTACGAAGTCCCCCCGCACCCACTTGATTACCAAACTCATCTACAACAGATTTCCATCTGCTCAAAAATTTGAACAGCTTCCTTAAGGGTAAATTTTTTGAAAATGATTCTCAAATCAAAAAACGCATTTTAAGGCTTTATTTCATTACAAAATCCTGATTTTTTCAGTTCTGGGATTGACAATTTGATAACGTGTTGAGAAAATGAGGATAAATAATTGGATTCGTAAACTACATAAACTTTGGTTTGAAAACGAACATTTCATATGAAACGAACCAAGTAACCACCGTACAGAAAGACAAACTAGTAATTTGGGTAATTGTATTTCAAAACGTTAATGGAATTAAATCGGTAATGGAAAAAGGAATGGTGGTTAAGATCGGAACGGAGGGCTAGAGGAGAGGCATTAGGTAGAAATATCAGAGCGTGGATGGGCCTAATGAAGCCGTAAACAGTTTTAGCCGAGTCATCAAATTATTTCTCAGGCTGAGGCTCGACAAAGAACTCGCCTTTGTGACACGCGCCTTTGAGTTGGGCTAATGTCTTCCAGCCCTTCTCTGCTTTCTAATCTCTCAATCCGTTTCTAGTCCGGAAAACTATTTTTTGGTTTAGTCTTCCGTCTTGTCCGATTAGATCTGCTTCAGATACCCGCCCATTTTCTTATGCAATTCTTGTTTTTCTTATTGCGTTATCATTTGGTGCAAAGAATTATTTTTTGTTCTATTAAATAATAGAATGAATTGGCTCATCATCGAAACCTATATAGAATAGAATAGAATGGAATAGAAAAGTAACTTTATTCTGGGACTATGTCCTTTTAGAATAACAAATATAAACCTATCATCTTAAAATCAGTACCTGATCCGATACCTACTTGGCAACTTTTATATTTGAATAAAAAACATTAAAACTTAACGTTTCACATATTCCATATCATAGATATATAAGCACGAGGCTGATTGATTAGAAGACCGGGCTATAGTGAGGGATTTCCATATCATACTAACAACCAATAACCATTTCCATATCAAACTAAAAAATTAATAAAATCCACAAATTACAAACTAACGCAGGCTTAAACTGAACGTGGACCAAATCATACTTACACAGTTTCACCATAATCAATGGCAATACTTGTTCAATAGACAAAGATGAACATACATTTTAACACATAATTTATGCTGCCAAACGTATGAAAGGCAAAGGTCTAGATTAATTACTGCTAAAACATTAAGAGTGAAACATTGGCCAGTAGCCGAACATGAACTAAATAATAATGTTGATTTTTGTTAATTTTAACAGGATATAAGTAGTAATGTTTATTCGTTTATTTTAATTATCAAATATGTTGTTAATCCTTAATGTAATTAAAAGGCACATAATATACTGATGTATGGAATGTGCCAATAAATAAACGATCCTTTCAAAGGATTACTTTAAAGGGGAAAAATAAACATAATAATAAACATTCCATCATCATAACTCAAAACACCTAGTTTTTCAATTTAGGTATTTGAAAGTTCCATGTGAGGAAATACAAATTTTAGAATCGGTAAACCAAAGCATTCCTATTGTATTGATGGAATTGAAATTCTTTTATTAACCATTAGAAAATTTTTAAAAGCTAGAAACTTTTTTTATTTTAAATTATGTCGTTATTCCCATAAATCTTCTAGTTCAACTATGAAACAACTCAAAATATGACTGTTAAAAACAAAACAAAATAACATGTTGGAAATGAACTATCAGATATATAGATATCAGATATAATCTGATATATATATATATATATATATATATATATATATATATATATATATATATATATGTATATATATATATATATATATATATATATATATGATGGATGGGTCCAATATGGCGGACTGTGTAGCACTACTTAATTTTGCAGTAGAACTTTTAAAACCAGTAGGTGAATTTGTGACCTTAAAGAAGGAATTGAAACAGCAGTTATTTTAAGGATTAGCGGTTATTCAGCAGGTACAGGAAAAATTAAACGAAGAAAGAAGACAGGGACATGCTGAAATTCCAGTTAGGGCATCTACATCTGAGGTTAGTAAAGTTCCAAGTTATTCCCAAATAGTTAACAGAAAAATCAATAAAACTAAAACTGTACACAAAATTATAATTAAAAATAAATTAGAAAATAGTTCCCCCGATAACACGAAGCATATCTTTAAAGAATTAATCAACCCAAGGGAAATGAAGGTTGGAATTTCTAACATTAAAACCACACATAAAGGTTTATTAATTATAGAATCGAACAGTAAATCCGATATAGAAAAGATCCAAAATAAACTTTCGTGCTCAAATTCCAATTTGGAATCTTACGTAGCTAAAAGAATATGCCAAAAATTATAATTAAAAATATTCCTGAGGAGGCTACTAAAGATAACCTCGAGGCCACGTTGTTGCAACAAAACGAGTGGAACGTGGAGTTGGAAGAAGAGGTTAGGGTGCTGTTCATCACCAGACCGAGAGAAGGATCCAAACGGCGAAATGCGGTACTACAAGTCAGCCCGCGACTAAGGAGGTCACTTCTAGAAGGGAGAATAAAGCTATGGTATGCTATCTGCTATGGCGAAGACTTCATCAGCGTCCGACGATGTATGAAATGCAGCAGATATAACCATGGGAAGGACGTCTGCGGAGGAAAGCTAACCTGCCCCATTTGCTGTGGTGAGCACGAAATGAAAGATTGTCCCAACAAGGAGAATAATGAACAGTATAGGTGTATAAATTACAACAGCCATTGTAAACCACAATTAAGAGTTGCTGTTAACCACACTGCTTTCAGCCAGGTATGTACCTATATCTTATAAAAATGCTATTGATAGGATGGTCCTTAACACCGAATATTAGGTGGGCTAATGTCTTTTTAATTGTTAATGATTGTTAATTCAGGAACTTATAATGATTCTGTTATAAACCTATTCCTCGTGTCTGAATAAAACATGTAAAAATTCTTTTAAAACTCGAGGTGGCAATTTTAAATCAACTAGGATTCATATGCCTAAGCCCTGTTGGAATGACGAACTGACGCGATACAGGAAAGAAACTAACCGACTACGAAGGATTTACCAAAAGACTAAGGACGACAATGACTTACGTACTGCAAGGAAGAATCAATACCTTGAAATTAGAAGGCAATACGTGAGGCTTATCAGGCGGAGCCAACTGACTTCTTGGAGAGATTACTGTACTAACATTGACCCTACGAACCCTTGGAAATGGCCTTACAAGTATGCTACTGACAAACTACGTGACAAATACACTCTAAAGACGGTTCAGAAAGAAGATGGGACATATACAACTAACATTATTGATACATATAAATATATTCTTGAAAACTTCATTAGAACTGACTTGATAAGTACAGATTCACCGTATCACACAGAAATTAGACAGTCGATTATATCTCACGGAGTAACACAAGATGATCTACCTCTTACAGATTCCGAAATAGCTCATACGATTTATAACTTAAAAACAAGAAAACTCCAGGTTTAGACGGCATAACCACCGAAATATTTCAATATACTTTTAAAATATTTCCCAATTTTCTCACTAAGTTGTACAAAGAGTGTTTCTCTAATGGAATTTTTCCAACAGAATGGAATAAATCTGAACTTGTATTGTTTCCTAAGTCAGCACGAAAATATAATAGTATATCTGCCGTAAGACCGATATCACTACTTCCGACGGGAGGCAAAGTTCTCGAGAAATTAATAAATGGAAGATTATCGCACTTTCTGTATATAAATGATCACATTCATAAAAATCAGTTTGGTTTCACCCCCCAAACTTCTACGGCAGATGCACTAAAAAATGCAACTGATTTTAGTCAATATGGCTTGAGTAGAAAACTACATGTTGTTTTAATATCTATTGATATTAAGGGAGCGTTTGACAATGCCTGGTTGCCATCAATTCTACATCCCTTACAGACAATGGACTGTCCACGGAACATTTACAACTCGATTTCAGACTATTTCAAAGACAGACAGGCTTGTATTGTAACATCTCATTGTCAACTACGAAAAACACAGACTCTAGGAACTCCGCAGGGGTCTGCTCTATCTCCGTTATTGTCGAATTTAATCGTAAATGGATTATTGATGAGAGAATATCCGGAGAGCGTGGTTGTGCAGGCATTTACGGATGACATAATTTTACTTACACAAGCTGACAATGCTCGAACACTTCAAGAATTAATAGATCAATACACTCAAAAAATTGACAACTGGGCACACGAAACCAAACTAACTTTCAATACTATAAAATCTACATACATAATTTTCACCAGATTAAGGACTTTAGCAACTTTACAGGTAAAAATTCAAGGACAACTTCTACAACAAAGAAATAAACTGAAATATTTAGGAGTAACATTTGACCCAAAATTAAGATGGAACGTACATAATGAATTACTGGAGACTAAACTAGTGAGACTTACCAACAACTTAACGATAGCAGCTAGGAATACATGGGGACTAAAAACTGAAGCATTAAGGATACTGTACAAAGGAGCCATATTACCAATACTAACGTACGCTATTAACATCTGGCACATAGGACTGCAGAGAAAATACAATTTACGGAAACTTCGACGTGTACAGAGATTAATGGCAATCAAAATAGTAAAAGGTTTTTAAGACATTATCTTATGAAGCAGCCTGTGTACTTGCAAAACTGATCGCCATCGACTTGATTGCTCAACAGTACACTACATTATATACCTTACTTCGGACCAACCAAGACTGTGACGGGATACTTGCCGATGACGTTGAACGACCTATTAACTATAAAAATTGGAAGCATCCTGCGCATTTCCCAGAAATCAAACAACCTACAAAAGAAGATTATTCTTTCTGCAGAAATTTATACTTTACTTCACTAACAAAATGCAGGATACAACATCAACTTCAGGTGGGTGAGAGCGCACTCTGGCAACGTGGATAACGAATTAGCTGACAAGGCTGCTAAGTCAGCTGCCAAAGACGGCTCACTTTCAATACTCTACAGTAAATTGACTAAGACTTACTTGAAACACAGACAAACAGTTACAAATATAGATCAGTGCCAAAACACATGGGATACGACAACTAAAGGACAACATCTTAAACTATACATAAATGACTTACATGAATATTTTAGGAATAACAAAATAACAACTGACTTCTGCCTCACGCAAATGTTGACAGGACATGGACCCAAAAAATCCTACTTGTATAAATTTAAACTTACAGTCAAATTAGTGTGCAAATTTGTGAACAATTAGAATTGTTGGTACTTAACGTTGTGCAGACTACGTAAAAACGATTCTTAAATAACTTTATTATATTGATAAATTGTGTTCCTTTCATATTAATGCACAATACTTTGGCAGAATATGAATTGATTTCTCCGAAGGAGCAGATAAAAAATTGTAAAGAAGAATGTATTTCTATTCCAGCTTTCATTTTTGTCGAGGACCATTGAGGGTATTACGGTGGGAGGGGGGGTGGAGTCGTGGAATACGGTTTTACTGTTGCCAAGAGGACTAGGAGTGTTGAATAGGGAAAAAATGCTGTGCGGTGCCTTCAATTTCCGCGCTAGGGTAAGAGAGGGAAATTTGAATGCAGCCATTGTCGGGGCTGTATTGGAGGGACAAAAGGCTGACAACGACCAGGTCACAGATAGCGACTTCCAACGCGGCTACTCAATTTCCTCAGATTACTCACAAAGGAAGGAGCCTTCAAACGAAAAATATCATCTTTTCCGCAATTTTCGCCTTACAATAATCTTGAATTTTCGACAATATTCTCGAAAAGCAATGCAGTATAATACTGGAATTTAGGTATTCTATAATTCTCTTTTCAACTTACAGACAAAATGGATATAGTTAATATGTATTTGAGTAAAAGAAATACAAAATGACTGTAGAAGATCTCCCGCCACGAAATTGGATTCACAGTACCCACAAATTGTTGTCATATTTATTCAATAAGCTATCCCATTCCACTATTCTTCCATATGATGTGTTCAGTACCAAAAGCGAATAACTCTGAAATTTCAAAAATTCTTGTTCACTAGATTAAAGAAGTAACTTTATCCTTCAGAAAATTCAGGTTCAGAACAGGATCAAAACCTTAAGAAATATTAATTTTTACTATATATCATTATGAAAAAATTGAAAGAGTTTGAAAGAATTGTTTGATTAAACTAGCTATTAAATGTTAAAAGTCGATTTTTGAAATTTTAGATTTATTCGATTTTGATCCTGAACATATATCATATAGATAATATTACTGCTATTATTTTCGGAAAAATGAAAACCAACGGTATTGAAAACTGATTGATCGTGAATTAAGTTTTCATAGAAGATGGGATACTTATGTATGCCAAGTAGTTCAATCATACCATATCAATAGACATCATACCAGAATTCAATCGATCGACAAATCTTTTTTTTTGGGTTTGTTAAGCCATGGGCAAATTGACGTATAATTCATGTCATCACAAACTGTTCAATTTTCGAAATAAGACCTGCGATATTCTGAAAATCTCATATATAGTTCTCCATAGAATCGAGTCGGCAACACTTTTCGAAAAATCTTAATAGAATTATTAAGAAATTAGAGATGGTAATAAAGGTATTCAAAAATTTTAGTCATCGATTGTCGTACTAATTAAACTATGTTTGTGTTGATAAGTGGTGACTGTGAAGAACATTCATTCCAAAATTGAACCATCTTGCTTGATGGTGAATAGAATTAAATTCAACTCATGAAATTAACATCAAATATGTCGTCGCTGTGAAAACAATACCGCCTTTTTACTCTTTGATCGATTTCACAGAAGAGAAAAAAACCGTTCCGACTGTATGCTTGACAATTTTTTTCAGATCTATAGAAAAGAAGTATCAATAAATCATAGCCGTGTTGCTGACCTTAATATCTGCCTTTCTTAGCGTGTAATTTAACCTGTAGAATGCGTTACCGTTACTCTCATTTTCATAAAAAGTTGTAGATAGGCGGTATTGTTTTGACAGCGACGATATGAAAATAAAACATTAATTAGCTAATTTTATTTTATAATTTCTCTGATAAAATGGACAATGATATTGACTTTTTATCGTACTACATTTTTATAAACCTTTGTGTCCTTCTTTTCTTCTAAAATTCTTATATTTCCTTATTTTTCCATGTAAATCATATTCCTGCCATAATCACAAATAGATTATCTCTATTAGTAATAGACACAACTTAAGTCGCATCAATTACATTTATTTTATTTTTTTTTGTTAGGGGGTAGTAAAGAAAAGTATATAAATAAAATGACATTAATACAAACGAATATAAACAGAACATGACATAAACAGAATACTTCCAATAATGAATACAATGAGGCGATTGGTTGCCGGACGTCACGAATGATTCTGCTCTTTGAAAGATGATGACAATAGCTAGAGCGAGGAAAAGGTGAACCGTAAACAGTTCGAAAGGGAGCAGGATGGATTGATCCATCAAGAGGAAGATAACTGTTTTTGCCTCGGGATCCTCAGGAGCAGAGCTAATTGATTTCCTTCAACGGGACTCCAGCGGTTGTAGATCCGACATGCACTGCCCATCAGCGGACAGTCATCGCGGATTCCTCTGGATCTACTGGGAATGGAGTAGCGGCAACCTCCTCCCACTTCTATGGGCTTCTTATGTCCCCTTTTTATAGGCCAATAAACACAAGTGGCTATATACATTGTAGTTACTTTTTCTATCGGACCAGTAAGGCTGTTGAAAACTACATAACATTCTTTACTTTTTATAAGCTGCTTTATAGATAATGCCGTATGTTGAATTCTCAAGGTATGCATTATAATCTACATCTAAGAAGGATTTATCAAATTAAGTGTGTCTAAATGAGTGAACTGGTGATTAATAATATAACAATAACTATTACCGACAAAAGTGTACAATAAAAGGAATTTATTGAGCCCCAGAAGGGTCTGCAGATTTCACAGGGTCCAAACGTGGGTATAAGATTAAATTCAGTAGAATTGATCCCGGGACCTTCAACACAGCAAGTCAGCGCTCTACAAGCTAAGCTATCCCGCTCCCAATATAGGATTATGATTCTATCAATTACATTTATTTTATTTTTTTGGTAGGGGGGTAGTAAAGAAAAGTATATAAATAAAATGACATTAATACAAACGAATGTAAACAGAACATGACATAAACAGAATACTTCCAATAATGAAAGCAATCCATCAGATCATCCCCGAAAATGGGTCCGAGCTATTGCAACAGATTTAAACGTAGTCTTCCTATGTTTCATCAAATAATAAGTGTATTAGTTTAATTAAGTAACTGGATAAGTGGATCAACAATTTTATTAGTTAAACTTTTCCTTGAACCAATTATTTTAATAAATCCTAAGTAGATTCCTTCCAACTGCTAATGCTAGATTGCTTATTATAGAAATTTTATGTTTGAGAAGAAATTAGTTGACTGGAACTTCTAATGTAAGGATAGAGATAGTTGGGGGTGCAGTCAAATGAAACACCAAATAAGCGCATGCTTATTTATTGTGTGCCGACGTTTCGACCTACTTTGTAGGTCATCTTCAGGGCTGTGAGAGAAAACAGACAAAACAAAATAACTATAAAATTGCATTACAGTACCAAAAAAAATGTAATACAATAATGTAGAGTAACAGAAAAGATGAACGAAATAGTGAGGGAATTATATGGATAAAAATTATCAAAGAATAAATGTACAGAAAGGTGATAATGCAAATAAAATACAAAGAGAAAAAAAATGGTAAACAAAAATTTTACTTGTATGATATTTATCATATGTTTTATCAATTATAAAGTGGGGGTAGGGTCAATAAAAAACATCCGTTCAACAATTCTTATTTATGACCAGAAATTGCATCATTAGGGCCGAGAACACAAAAACAAAGTAATAATAACATAAACAATGTTCCAAAGTCAGTAACATAATAGTTCAAGAACACATTTATAATGATATAATAACTTATATCAAAATGATGAATAAAAAGAACAAAACATCAATATATAAAAATGATCGATGGTACATTAAAAAATCGACTACATAAAAAAAACATCAATAAAATCTACATATAAAGGTAACGAAATGTTTGAAAATAATTTATTTTGATCATTAAATAATGACAGTAACCATTAAAACACCCTCCCTCCTTTCTTATCTTATAACAAAACAGGTTCTAGCAACATTGCCATGTTGGAACGGGTGCGTACATGTTAATGGAATATTTGAACCTTTTCTCTATATTCAATAATTTCATCAGATTTATTTTGGATCTTTTAGGTTCGGAGGTCTTTAAGAAATTTATCTTTCAAAATAGAAATGTTTTTTTTTTTGTTTTTTTTTTTGTTTTTTTTAAAGAGAAAAGATAGGCCCTCGACCGGGATTTGAACCCGGAACCTTTGTCTCACCGTGACATCGCTCTGCCAATTGAGCTATCCAAGGCACTTCTCGGTCGAGGACAAAGCTTCTCTCTTTTAGATCCTAAAGCCCCAGTGTGCTCCCCAGTTATAAATATTTTTATTTTTTAAAGAGAAAAGATAGGCCGGTCAAGGTGAGACAAAGGTTCCGGGTTCAAATCCCGGTCGAGGGCCTCTTTAAAAAATAAAAATATTTATAACTCATAAAAAATGACCAATAATTATAAAAAATTATAAATAATAATATGACGAAAGTCAATAAGATCCTAAATTAAAATTAATGTTCAAAGAACTTCCTTCTAGTGTATTCATCGCAAAAATGGCGGGAGCACACTGGGGCTTTAGGATCTAAAAGAGAGAAGCTTTGTCCTCGACCGAGAAGTGCCTTGGATAGCTCAATTGGCAGAGCGATGTCACGGTGAGACAAAGGTTCCGGGTTCAAATCCCGGTCGAGGGCCTATCTTTTCTCTTTAAAAAATAAAAATATTTATAACTCATAAAAAATGACCAATAATTATAAAAAATTATAAATAATAATATGACGAAAGTCAATAAGATCCTAAATTAAAATTAATGTTCAAAGAACTTCCTTCTAGTGTATTCATCGCAAAAATGGCGGGAGCACACTGGGGCTTTAGGATCTAAAAGAGAGAAGCTTTGTCCTCGACCGAGAAGTGCCTTGGATAGCTCAATTGGCAGAGCGATGTCACGGTGAGACAAAGGTTCCGGGTTCAAATCCCGGTCGAGGGCCTATCTTTTCTCTTTAAAAAATAAAAATATTTATAACTCATAAAAAATGACCAATAATTATAAAAAATTATAAATAATATGACGAAAGTCAATAAGATCCTAAATTAAAATTAATGTTCAAAGAACTTCCTTCTAGTGTATTCATCGCAAAAATGGCGGGAGCACACTGGGGCTTTAGGATCTAAAAGAGAGAAGCTTTCTCCTCGACCGAGAAGTGCCTTGGATAGCTCAATTGGCAGAGCGATGTCACGGTGAGACAAAGGTTCCGGGTTCAAATCCCGTTCGAGGGCCTATCTTTTCTCTTTAAAAAATAAAAATATTTATAACTCATAAAAAATGACCAATAATTATAAAAAATTATAAATAATAATATGACGAAAGTCAATAAGATCCTAAATTAAAATTAATGTTCAAAGAACTTCCTTCTAGTGTATTCATCGCAAAAATGGCGGGAGCACACTGGGGCTTTAGGATCTAAAAGAGAGAAGCTTTGTCCTCGACCGAGAAGTGCCTTGGATAGCTCAATTGGCAGAGCGATGTCACGGTGAGACAAAGGTTCCGGTTTCAAATCCCGGTCGAGGGCCTATCTTTTCTCTTTAAAAAATAAAAATATTTATAACTCATAAAAAATGACCAATAATTATAAAAAATTATAAATAATAATATGACGAAAGTCAATAAGATCCTAAATTAAAATTAATGTTCAAAGAACTTCCTTCTAGTGTATTCATCTCAAAAATGGCGGGAGCACACTGGGGCTTTAGGATCTAAAAGAGAGAAGCTTTGTCCTCGACCGAGAAGTGCCTTGGATAGCTCAATTGGCAGAGCGATGTCACGGTGAGACAAAGGTTCCGGGTTCAAATCCCGGTCGAGGGCCTATCTTTTCTCTTTAAAAAATAAAAATATTTATAACTCATAAAAAATGACCAATAATTATAAAAAATTAGAAATGGTTTGGTTTCACTGCAATTTTCGTATTGTACATTTATAGAATATTTGTAGTTATAGGATGGGTTCATGACCTATTATGGTATTGTAATATCGATTTTTAACGAAAGAAGTTGCCATTCCTTCCTTGATGTCAACAATATAAACTCCCCTTCCTCATTTATATGTATATACACGTCAACTTATACACGTGAATATTGTAAAGGGTAGAAGAAGTAGGTAGGGAGAAGCGAAGAGTATAGTATAGAATGTATAGAAAATAGAAAAGATGGTTGTGTAATCAGTAATCATTAATAATTGAGTAATATCATTCCATTCGACAATAAATATAGTTTCTTCTTACAAGTGAAGTTTCTGTCTGTTAATTGTTCGCAAAATCTATTTAGTACAAGCTATCATTCTTAAAAGCAATTAAGTTCATTTTGGCTAAAAAAGAAGGTTTGTTCTGTAGGAAGAACAAAGAGGGTCAACAGTTCCCACTGCTTAGCCTTGAATCGTTAGCACAGCTGCCCTGTGAGCTATTGGCAGACCCATTATTGTTTAAGATACCACTTTTCTGCTTACCGTGGTTGCATGGTGGGGTAATTATGGGGTGGGGGTGAGTATTTTCTTAAGGTGGTGGTTTTGGAGACTGCCACTCATCAATGGAGTCTTTTGGATTTTCGCTAGTTGCTGGGTTCTTGGAAATTAGTACATTTATTATTCTGTAGATTAGCTGAGCTTTTTTTTTAAGATGATAATTGAGTGGATCTTAATCTTTGCTGAAAAACACATCCATTATGCTTATTATTTAGACGAAATCCTAGTTAAATCTCTACATATTATGAAACAAAGTTCTACGCCGCGTCTGCCTGTCTGTTCGCGATAAACTCAAAAACTACTGCACGGATTTTCATGAGGTTTCCACCGAAAGATAGAGTGATTCATGAGGAAGATTTAGGCATATAATTTGTGTAAATAGTTAGAAGCGTTGGGAATAGTCGAACCACCTGAGAGCTTTCAACGAAGACGGTGCTAAATTCCTATAAGATAAAACAAAAAATGCTTGGTGGAGTATTCCTCTTATATAGACCCACAAAAAAGTCCTAGCATGTATCTATCTTTTAAGGATAGATTACTATACCCATTTTATCTTCTGAAAAATTGGTTACGTACAATGTGGTAATTGGAAAGTTTAGTTAAAAAAAAAAAAAAAACCTTTATTTACAGTTTTACATAAACAAGTAGCAATAAGTGTAAATACATGTTCCGGACTTCCCTTACACGTTTAAAGAACAGTGATTTTAATTAATTAAAGTTGTCTTTTATAAATAAATTTTACAATAGCAGGAAAAATGTAGAAAAAACCCGCTTAAAAAAAAGAAAAGAAAAATGAACCATAATAATAATTGTAATTTATAAATAAATAAAAATAATACTAATAAAGTAAGTAAATATAATAATAATAATAATTAAATAGAAAATAAATACACAATTAAAAATAACTATAAATTAAATACAGATAACTAGATTATGATACCTACGAATAGTGATTTGTTAAGTGAGAAGTATATGTTTTGTTCTTTTGTGCGTGTACCGTCGTAGTGAGTGTTTATCATAGTTACCGATTCTCGGATTAATGGGTTTTCGGAAGCTGGAGTTTTTTCGAAGTATGCTTTTCAAAGTGGTAATTGGAAAGCTATTTAGACGGATATAGTATTAATCCACATCAACTTGAATACTTTAGTTTCCTTTGGCAATTCATGCACATGTTATAATATTTTACTCCATATAATTTAAATGAATATCTTAGGAGTTATCTACTACAGAATAGGTATTTAATAAAACAAAAATTAATTAATTCTTACTAGTAAGTACCTTTCATATGAAATGCATTCTATTCAGCATGTTAAAATATATAAACTTTGAAGGCAAAAAAAAAAATTGTCATCTGCTGCAAGTAGTTATATAAAGGACTAGTTAAATGATATTTAAACTTGCCACAAGTTGACACCTTGCGTGAATCATACTTAAGGCGCCGCCCTCGGTAGCTAATCGATTAGAGCCCTTGCTAATTAGGAAACCTTTTTGAGGCATATAATTCACCACAAGTGGTCTAATAAAAACTAACTCGATTTTCAACACAGATAAATGTTATTAAACCATTATCTTTTAAATAATTCGAATTTCTGAAACGAATTTACTAATAATTGAAATGAGTAGAACACTTAAATTAAGAATGAATTATAAATTGGATAAAAAATATCGATAGCACAGTAAATAAAAATAGTAATCGCACTTGCTATTACTCTTTTCTAAAATGGAGGTACGAATCTCTGATCCTATAAAGTTGTTATCAAATATTTTACACAAGGCAGCACTAGCAGTTTCAAAGACAGGATATCTTCAAAAATTAAAAAAAAATGGACATAGTGATATCGCTGGAATGAAGCAGTACAAATGTAGGTTAGCTAAATCTGCAACGCGAAATAGTGTTCATTCTATAGCCTACCATTTAGTTTGACATTGATGTTAATAAATGTTTGGAATAATGAAAAGCACCAGGGTGCCATCAATTAAATTTATTCCAGTTCTTAATTTCTCTAAATATGACAAAGCTAAAAGTGCGGATTACTAAGTGACACTTAACATAGAAAAACGATACGATTTCAACAAAAAAAATTTGACAACAGTTTCGAAGTTCTTTGTTATAGTAAAACAGCAAGTATCTTTTGGTCACTTGTTATTTAGTTAATTGATGTTAGCCTGAAGAGTATTTCCCAACCACTATTCTTGTCATATTATTACTTGAGAGAAGGTATTCCATCAGCATTATCACTTGTACTCTGTGCGAATTAGATAATGCAATTTGGTTCTGACTATAAAAAATCAACTAGTTCAGAAACAGTTAGCTATTAGCGAATACTAGACCATACAAGAAGTCTATGCAATAATGAGTGTTGGGAGCGGCTGTACTATCTGAGGGGAGATGTCAACGAAATTGATCGCAAGGACCAGACAGGGAGGTGTGATCGATTGGGGAGAACAAGTGGCATTGTCTAGCGTCCTGGGATTGGAATGAGTTGTATTATGGCGGGAGTTGGCCATTGTGCTAGCGGGCACAAAGCAGTTCATTTAGTCCAGTTTAGGCTTAGTCCCTCCCAGTTCCTTCTTACCTCTCTTCTACCACTCCGCTGTTTGTTGGGGCTGATAGCAAACCGCTATGGAATTCGCTAGGCTACTCAGAATATAATGTATTTAAAAAAAGAGATAGATTTATTTTATCGAATAATTCCTCTTAAACGTGTGCTCTTGTACACGCTTAACCACCGTTTTATAGAAGTTATAAAAATTATAATCCGGTAAAACTGTAAAATAGGAGCGGAGTTGCAGAGCTCTGAGTTGCCAAGGTGAAGGTCCTGGGTTCAAACCCCGCCAATAGCAAGACTTTTATTTAATCTGTTAGCAGCCGGAGATGGACCATATGGGATCTAAGACCCTCCTGGGACTCACACAGCTTCCATAAAGTGGGTACCCAAATAAGGGAGAAAATCTGGAGAAAAATGAACTCCCTGCACAACCGTTATTCATGTAACAGTACAGTCTCTAGCATGTACTGAACCGCAGACCCTTTTACGTTTTGTAGTGGTACAGATTTATTAATATTGTAAAATTAATAGTATTAATTATTAAAGTAATTTAAAACAAATAAAATAGGGAGTCATGAGGACTGCCGTTAAAACTGTAGAGAAGATAAAACTGTATTCTTTTTTTAATTCTGAATTAACTATAGTCTGAATTATGTTAGAGAAGAATTGGTTGACTGTAACTTCTAATATAAGGAAGAAATAGTTTTATTGACTGCACTCCCAACTATTTCTTCCTTATATAGTCTGAATTATTTAAATTTAAAATCTGTTAATCTAAATTATTAAGATTAGTCTGATTACATATACAAGCACTCCGAGCAATACAATCACATAGGTGCTAATGAATTTTATTTTCATTTTTACCATTATTTAACAATACATAGATCATTTTTACTTCCACTTACTTACTTCTTTTCATAAAACAAGACATTTAACTATGATTGATATTTTGTTTTAAGGGAAACAAAAAGTTCAACCAGCTATTGATGGTTTAAATTATTATTAGTAACTATTGCACAACTAGAATTATATTTTAATAAAATATAATTATTATATTTATTATATCTTATAATATTATAATTATTATATTATTATTATAACCAATGGAATTCTAACCCTTAAACTTTAGTTGATTACACAGGCTAGGCGTCGCCAGTCTCTCTCAATAAATCAGGAGCATGTCGGTGACGCGAACCCATGAGTTTTCCCTTAAACGCGGTTAAAGAACTTTTCACTTCGAAAAAAGGTAGATTAAATTTAATATATAATTGATATTGAACGTGTATCCGAATAATCGTTTAACCCCTGCAGATTTATATAACATGTAAAATTGTAGAAGCGGTAATAATTTATAATCAAATATCTCAATTATTAAAATAATTAAAAACCAGCATCAGGTGAGGATACTCTTGTATCTGAATTCTTCTAAAATCGTGGAGAGATTATATAGACACAATTATATTACTTAATTTTAGAAATATGACATGCTCCTACTTAGTCAATAGAAGACAGAGCAATGAATGTGAACTGAGCTTATTTCTTATTATTAGACTCATTAACAGTAAAATTTTGTCACTAAGATTAGGCTTTGCAAAAACTAAATTATACTAATACTCACAAGTACGGTGTTGGACACACTGCTGAGGTAAAAAAACAGATACAATTTTTAGAGCGAAAGGTTAAGGGGAATTTATAGTCTGGTTTTCGATAATATAAGCAATGCATGGAGAATTCAGAATAATACCAAAATACATTTCTTGAATAAGGGGGCCCGTGAGGTGAAATTCATCAAGGCATGCCTTGTAGAATAGTCAGACCATGTAATAAGAATGCCAGACTGAAGAGTACTGAGCAAGTTTCTATATTTAGCATACAAATAATTCGCAGGCTGTAGATCAAACTTTTCGAAGAGTATCTTAAAGTATAAGGTTCCATCACTTTATGGAAGAAGAATGCCAGAACAAAAAAGGCAGGAAGAAAATTGTTAAGGAAGCCAAGGCCTATCCCGGGGTGTAGTGCAAGTAGTAGCAATTATTAATTACTAATTAGTTGCAGTCATTATTATTTAAATTATCGTCAGCAGTATCTAATTATAAAGCACATAATTAAAAATCATGGGGCTCAACCAACCTCTGTAAAGTTGGTGCCGTAAAGATGGGAAAACATAGCTGATAAGCATAATCCCGGAAAAATCACCTTACTGCACAATTGTTGTTCTAGAAACATACAGCCTTACGACATACTGAACCCAAGACCAGTACAATTTTTTTCTAATAATAATCAGTATAGACACAATATGTGAAATTTACTTAATCTAATTTTACTATTTATGAATTATGACAACCGGAAAAAATCAGAGCGAATACACACACACACACACAAAAAAAGGAAAATGCTTAGCATAAGTATAAGATAGTGTGACGCTACACGACAATAAGTGGCATTGTTGCTACAAAGAGCCGGAGCTCTTAGTGGAAGTAGCCACTAGCATGGACCATTAGGCCCTACACAGATTTGGTCCATCAATCTGTTGGAAGAGCGCTGCCTCCCGGCGATATGAGAACATTGTTTGCCGACATTGTCTCCCCGTCAATGGGCTCTTTGTCCAATTATTTGCCGATCATCGGGAGGGTAGGGTTTTGTCTATTCACCGCACGAGGATAATGCCTTGTTCCAATCGTTATCGAACTCTTTTTAATATCAGCTCCGACTCATAACCCTTTCTAAATTTTAAAAAGTAGCTCGATTAATTTAAATTAATGAGATAGGTTCATAACAAAATTCTAGAAAGAAACTTAAACATGTGTGTCTTATTGTTTGTAGGACCTTACATGAGGCGTTCAGGATCAAAAGCTGATAACTCCTAAATTTTAACAATTGACTTTTTCGATAGTTTTGTTAAACAATTTTGCACGACACACAGCAGACTTATTTCTCATGGTTTTAATCCGATTCTGAACCTGAAGTTTCAGGAGCATAAAGCACTGCTTAACTAAGCTAGCGAAAAAAGTGAACAAGTCGATTTTTGAAAGTTTGAGTAATACGTTTTTGAATCACCTCACACATTATCGAAAAATATACCTGTATTCTAAAATTCATTTATTTAATTTTTGTGTAACTTAGGTTTGTTTTAATTTGTATAAGTCCATGATATACAAGAGAGCGGTACAACCTAGTAAGTTCAAATCCGACTGTGGTCTATTAATTTAATCATTTAACAGCCATAAATGAAAGCTGCAGAACCTCCTGCGGATAACCAGCATCTAAAGCGGGTACCCGAAATAGAACCTAGAGGTTCAGTTTGATGATCTCCGAATAATCACCTCCTAGCACAATCGTTGTCTTAGAAACAGTACACTCTCTACCGATCTCAACATCCTTTATTGGTCCCAGAAGCTGATATAAAGTATATATAACATACTCGTACATATTGTAACAGTGGATTAAATATCGTATGAGCAGGAGGCAAATCAGCATTTGAAAATCTATAGTTTACGGGTTCATGTGACACCTCCTTGAAGAAAAAATAGATCCTGCGGTCAAAATACGCAGTGTGTTTTTAATGAATTCTCGAGCATTAACATGGTGTCCAATCTTTTAATGCGGGGGCTAAGATCAAAACTACTCGGTTACCCGCTTAATGTTGATTCATATAAATGACTAATTAATTAAAGGTGAATGATTTAAATTGAATTTTCTTGATTCAAAAGAATTGTCTCTATATAAACATAATTGCGAATTCAGAAAAATGCTTCTGTGTGATCAAGTGCAGTTTGAAAAAAAAAAATATATATATATATATATAACATTTTCAAATTTAGGAGTTCTGAGAGTTCATGCTAAGTTGTATTAAAAATATAAACTATACTTCTACAATTCATTAATTGTCTCGGAGTCATCTGGAGGTTGAGATTATACTGATTCTTGGACGACGGTGGTGTAGAGAGGTAATAGGTCCTAGATCATGCTCAACCGCGTTTGTTTTTCCCCCCAAATTAAATTTACCCATTTTATGGAGGCTGAATGGACTAAGTGAGCCCCAGGACCCCACAGAGTCCATCCTTAGAGGTAAAAAAAATAAATAATCTGCCAGAGCCGGATTTGAAACTGGGTCCTGCTACTAAGCTACCCACTCCCTATTAAATTGTGTACAGTGGTGCCATGTTTACAACATAAATGGGATTGTTTCCTACCACTGTGTGAACCAATCTGTCTATAATAAGTGTAACATGATTTTATTTTGCCTGGTTAAAGAACAATTTTTTTTTTTAATTCACCTTTGATTTAACGAGAGGTAAACTATTAAAATTTCACGCTCAATAAGTATTTAGAAGGAAAACAATCAGCTTCATGAAATAAAAGTCTAAATTTTATTAATTCATTTTAATAAATAAAATCAATTACATTGGTAAAATGAGTAAAACATTCATAAAATGAGATATGATGATTACTATTTAACTGTGAACTTCAATTAACTATGAATATAATGTTTCTCATACAAATAATTATTTTTTTTTCATTTTTATAACAGAATATTTAAAAAAGGGTGAACTGCATGGTTACTTTTGAGTTGAACCGGATGACTGAGTGCTATAATAGCGGTACTCATGTTGAGAGAAATCGAGATCATAATCAGTGGGACATTTTTCATTATACCACGATGAATAGGTAATCAAACAAAATAAAGAGGGCTCTTTACATATGAATTTGACAAACCCTTCATTTATTCGAGATCAATCCAAAGCCATTTAAATATTTGAATGAGCACTTAGTCAAGCATTCAAGCTTTTTGTGCAGGTGTTTTGTGGATAACACTTTACTTCATGTGACGAATTTTTAAGTAGTATTTCTCGGAGTAGGATACATGATTTGTAATAAATTTTAATGAATATGTTATGATATAGAAACCCTATTATAAAAACTTGACATAATTGAAAATAGCTGTTATAAAGGTTCTCATAGGCTAGATTCTGATTTCAAAATGTCTTAAATAGTCGCAAGTTAAATTTTCTTTTTGTTTATATAATCACACGAATTTAAATATATATATATATATATATATATATATATATATATATATATATATATATATTGGTTTTTTACTTTTCTTGACTGTTATGGAAATAATATAATATTTAGATCTTGAGTTTCAGTCTTTTATTTCTTTATTAATTTTTCAGGCGACGTTTCGAGACTGGGTTAGTCTCATATTCATGCCCTGACAGTGAACAAATGAGCTTTTAAGTAAAAAACATCAAACAGCACACTAAAATAGATGTAAAATGACCTGTGTAAGATGGGGTGTACTTACATTTCTAAAGAATGAATCAGTTTTTCTTTTTTTTTTTTAGCTCCTGTTATGCAAATTTAATCAATTCATAATATATAAAAATAACACTAATCTAATATGATTCAACAATTACATAAACTGCTGTTCGTAAAAAATGGATTACTTGTTCATTGATCACAGCAATTACAATACAAACAATTTATGCTGTTTTAAGAGGCAACAGATTAATGAAAAACTGATTCATTCTTTAGAACATGTAAGTACACCCCATCTTACACAGGTCATTTTCATCTATTTTAGTGTGCTGTTTGATGTTTTTTACTAAAAAGCTCATTTGTTCACTGTCAGGGCATGAATATGAGACTAACCCAGTCTCAAAACGTCGCCTGAAAAATTAATAAAGAAATAAAAGACTGAAACTCAAGATCTAAATATTATATATATATATATATATATATATATATATATATATATATATATATATATATATATATATATCAATGGGTGGTTAATTGCCAAAAATTGGATTTCAGCCAGAAAATATTTCCAATTTTATCACTTACATTTGTTTCCACTTAGACAATTTCAATAATATTAGTGAAGATTGTTTTTTTATAAGGACTATTGAAGGAAATTCTTTGTTCACTACTCCTTATATTTTATTGATTAAACAAAATGATTAAAGATAAGTGTGAATTTACCTAAAAAAGTATGATGGTACTTATTCTAGCCTTTCTAACCTGGATCACATATATTTTAATAATCATTTGATCGAGCGCTGATTAAGTCCATCGTTCTCCTACTAGGAAATAAGGACTGGGTTTCCTTGTGGTCTCGCTTTGTGCTCCACACGAGTATGGTGGAGCTGGGCTTGGAGATCCGGAGAGTAATGTGGAAATTATGCATAAAGTTTGTGTGCTCATAGATCACTAATACTAATCACCTTTAAAATGGCAGATTGTACTTATTGCCAGCCAATAAAAAGGCATTTTTAAAATGAAAAAAGTTCATCAATACCTGACCGAAGATATCCGACGTCAAGAATATTTTTTAATGTTCCTTAAAAATACAAGCAATAAAGAGGCAAGAATAATGGGTAAGAATGAAAATATTCTTGGAAAACGTCTGTAATCAGCGAGGAAAGGAAAACGAAAAAAAATCTCAGCAATTGGTTATTAGAGATATTTAAACATAAAGATAATGTATCTAAAATCTCTTTTATAATCATGCTTTCATATATAATCATTTAACAACAGGCGATGGACTCTGTGAGATCTGGAGGCCTTTCTGGAGCCCTATAAAGTGGATTAATACAAATAATCTATAAGTACAGTCTCTACCAAGTACTGACCCCAAGACCTTTCATGGGTTTTGGTGGTACTGGTTTTTTTTCCTTTATATTTTTATATGTCAGGGGTGGAATAAACACCACATTTCATACTCTGTGCTTTAAATACTAGGAGTTAAGCTTAGATTTACGGAACAGTGGTCTAGACCTGACATGTAATAGGATAGCTTTGACCCCCTAGTCCCGAGATGATAGTGGAAAGTTAAATAAGAATTTGACACCGAGTTGACATGAGGAAGGGTTCCTTTGTGAGTCGAACGCGACTGTAACAAGCTGAGAGGAGATAGCCAGAAAAAAGGTCGGATTCCGTTAGGGGTTCCCTCCTCTTCAATGGCAGCCATTCGCTTCCATCTTCCTCTCCTCTGTCCTCAGATATATTCGTCCAGATATTATTCCTATTTACCAAGCTCTCGGCGTTCTCCGGGAGGGCCACGTGAAGTCTTAAAGAAGGATGGATTTCCCTTGAATGCATGTGAAGGAACTGTGTTAATCGATACCAATACAGACAGTTTCATTACAAATGTATGAATGCAAAAACTTAGAACAAAGGAATATAAAACATAAATCAGCATAAAATATCTGCAGCACCGGTAAATAAGTCAAATTTTGTTCAAAGAGAATTAACCAAATCAGTTTTTGGCAACAAATGGAACAGTAATATAAGCAATAACTACTTTTCAATCCAATGCTTTAGCCCATCATTTACTAGGAATGTAAAACAATTCCGATCCCTTAAGTACATGAAACTCACTTTGAAGAATAATCGAATTAACCACTTATTCACCAAGGCTGTACATATTCTATATATGTTTGTATATGATATTAATCTGCGATTTAGTAGATCAAATACATTTAAATTTATTTTGATTCATTTAAATTTAAAATTATAGCGAAATAGATGTTATTAAACCAATAGTAGTAGCTATCTGTTTTAAAAATGTCATGATATACTTATATATCACCTCATTCAGAAGTGGTTGGTAGCCCAATGAAACTCAGACTAAAAAAAGATTGATTCTGAATCTATAACACCACAACTCATGAAGGATCATTGAGACCTCGGAAGATCTGAAAATTCCAATGAGTCGATCCGTGGCTATTAATAGATTAAATAGCATCTCAGTGCTCGACCAACTGGGTTACCCGGCTCCACATTGATATTTAAATACTCCAACATTAGTTATAGATATTTAAGTTTTCTATCATCCTGAAAAATTGCTAAGCAAAAGCATTTCTAAATGGCCAAACTTTAAACAACCATCAGTAAAAAGCCTTTAGATTTGCAAAACGTTTTTTTCCTTAATATTTTTGAAAATTCGGAACAACTACTAATAAATTAGGCTATTAAAATCAATCTATCATTTCTGGGAGAGGTCATCTGTGAAGAATGGGCCCCGAGAGATGGCCGAAAATGAAATTAGACTATATCCCAGAGGAGAAACGAAAAAGGGCCACCCAAGGAAAACCTGGCTGCAAGGAGTTGAAGAGATGGTGTCAGCAAGATGTTCTAGATTTCGGCATATGGCCAAAGGTTGTAAAATTGTGGGGTTTGTAATATAAAATCATGTACACGATTAAAGCTGTTATAAGATTTTAGAGAATTTTTTTTTAATTATTCCCATAAGATGTCAAGAAAGATTTAATTCATTGATTCATTGTTATATAACGAAATAAAACAGTTTTAATTAAAGTGCACTATTAATTGAAAATATCATTGTCTGGGAATGGCCGAAATTAAGCCAGTTTTTACTTTTTTTTAAAATTTAACTTATAAAAAATTAAGAGAATAGAGAAAATAACAATCTTTGAATTTCGTCGTGCGTACAGAAAATCGTCCAACAACTTTATGATATTTTTCGAGCTTGTTCCAATCGAAATAGTTATTATTGAGTAATTGTAGTTCTTGGAAATATTTTATCTTTTGTAATGTAAACATGACACCTCCCTCCATTCACATTTTTTTTCTTTGTCCCTTTTGGGTTTGGGGGGTACGTTGTACAATTTAAGATTGGGATGAGAAACCAAAGAGATTCTAATATTTTTCATTTATGTTTCTAATTCTATTTTTTCCGGTGATGGGGCTCACTGAACCTTTTATTTTTATTTGTTTATTTATTTTTCTTCTCTCTCTAGGCTGAGATTTTGTACGTAATCTAGCCATGTCTTAGAATCCTTATTTTGATTGTAAGTTTAGTAAAGCTTGGGCTAATGAGTGCCCAAATTTAAACTGATAAAAAAAAAATACAGAAATCTCGTATTTCCATAATATTTGATGGTATTCATAACAATGATAGTTCAATGGTAGTGATAGTAAATTATCACACAACAGAAGCATAAGTCCTTAAACAACAGAAGCCCACTACTTACACTTTAAATTTTAGAATTAATAGCGTCTCATATAGTTTTCATACGGTGGACGATTTGTAAGAGAAACAAAAATACTTATGAACTACTAAGAATGAGAGACATACTTATGAACTAACTTAGTGACTTATGGCTATGGACTACATCTAGCTTGGGTACTTCTCTCTTATCCTAATCTTAATGGTAGTATTGATACATGCAAAAGAAGAGGGGAGATTAAGGAGTAGTTACATTACTAACATGACGGAAGATATTTCATAACTTAAGGGTAAGGAGCCCGGAGGTAATCGCAATATCCCTTGGTCATCAACCCATTCCAACTATTCATTGACTATATGAAACGAGCCAATGCAATTAATGTAAAATTCTTCACGCCTTGAAAAGTGCACTGCACCATTGTCTCCTACTTCACTTACCGGATCTATAAAACGAACTTCACCAAAATGAATCGAAACAGCCCAACAAAGTTTACAAAGAGCTGTGGAGAATTACCAGAGGGAGAATGACAAACATAGGGAACGGGGTTTCATTTTGTTTACAGATTGGCTTTAATCCCAGATCCTCATTAAGTTGCTTCATTATCTTCTAGCTCGGCTCTTGCCTCAGTCAATTACCGCTTGGACGAATCCTGTAATTCCCAACAATTGATCGCAGCTTTCTCCTTTCACCGAATCCGCCATCTTTTATTCCTAGACCCAATTATTAACTTCTCATTTTCATCCGATATCTGGCTCTGTTTTTATTTCGACCTCTTGTATATTTAATCTGGTGTTTATACAATTGGAATAATGCACAAATTATTTGTGCTAGTCTACATTAGCAGTGTTAAATTGATATAAAAATTATTTTGTCAACAAAAACCCATGTTCGCATATTCCTAAATTAGAATGAATTTTTCGAAGATATGTTTCTCATCAAATAGTTCCACATTTAAATCCGTATAAAAACCTAGTTTCAATAAAACCCATGAAGTGTCTTAAGTTCAGTATGTGGTAGAGACTGTACTGATTCTAGGACAACGGTTATGCAGAGAGATAATTTTTTGAGATCCGCCAGGTTTCACAACCAATTAAAGGGCACCCACTTTATTGAGGTTCGTTGAGCCCGAGAAGGGTTTCTGATTCCAAAAGCAAATTTGAACTTGAGTTTGAAAATCAGTTTAGAAACAGTACAAGCATTACTAAGAATTGAATTGAAGACAATTCGTGGATTGTGGCGGTTCAAATTTCTTCAAATTCACAAGATCTTTTACCTTAACAACACTTGATTTATTTATCTGTTCGTTTCATTGTAACTTATATTAATCAGACGAATCTAAGGCAACTTTTTTAGCAAATAGGTCAATTGCCAACAACTACTGACTACTGTGTTCAGTTTTAAAACCATTTGGTATTTTCACAAGTATGTTAATTAATCACCAACTCGGAAATCACAATTCTACATGAGTTTGTTTCTATAGCCCTCCTGTCCTAGTGGCACCATATTCTCATAATTCATGCTGCCTAAAATGAATGAACTATTGGTGCCAGAGCGGTTTTGATGGCAGAGGACACAATGTGACCCGCCTTAATGAGGAATTTTGGTGGCAGTTTTGTCGTAAACAAAAGTGTTGAAGAGAGGCATGACGAATGTTTCCGCTTTGGCAAACAGATCTTCTGGTCAGGATTTTTGCCATTGTGAGGATGTCAGGCCATTGTTCGGGTGCATCCGTCATTAAAACGACTTTCATTTGTCCCCACGCTCACTTACCGATTCCGAATCTGATAAGCGTTCTGTGTTTTTCAATTTTACTACTCTATTGTACCAATTGGATCTTTTGTTCAGGAAAGACTTCATTCATTTTTTTTAAGTTTAGGAGAATAAAAAGATATACTTTGGGCCAGCAGGCTTTAAGTATGTGATACAGATAAATTATTGTCTTAGGCGTTTATGGAAATCTAGTTGGATAATGTATTCAATAAGTAATACATGAGTAATATATCTGCCCCGGAGGTGAAGGATACCATGACCACAAAATATTCCATTTTAGGAAAATTGTCATAAGTAAATACAATGATCAATACTTCCAATAACTTAACAATGTGACAACTTTTATTTAAGCTGTTTCTATAACTAAGGAAGAAACAAATTTTAACAGTTCAAAATTATGGAAAATTGGCTCTACTAGTATGGAAAGTAGTTCAACACCTCCGGCGTAGAGATATAAGCCTAGGTAATGGGCGGTCGATTGTAGTAGTGAAGAAAAAATATATGTTAGTTACTTGCTGAATCCATCTTCCCAATGTTGTTGGAGGATTGTCTGTAATGAGACAGATAAAAAAAGAATTCTTATATAATATTACTATTGCTCACAAAAATTATATGCTGTACCATAAAGACCAGTTTCAAACTTAAAAATAATTACCATTTAAATGTATCTATACAGAATTATGATGAAAGTCATATCATGAATCAGAATATATAATGAAAGAAAATAAAATACAAAAAACTTTCAACAGAGAAGATAAAAAAAGTAATAATAATAAAATAAACAAAAATTGTAACTATACATTCTTAATAACTTATATACATATTTTTTATGGTTGGCTCTACAGACCTTGTAGATCTTTGGCTGCCTTCACCAGCCTTCTCCTCCTTTGTCTATCCTGGGCCGCTGATTTCCAGAGGCTGTATGCAGCTCCGAAGCATCTTTGTTGACCTTGTCTATCCCTATCTGGTCGTTCGCCAACTATTGTGGCATTCATAGTTGTGTAGAGGAGTCCTGACGGAATACTTTGACCTACATGCCCCGCCCATCTTGACCTTCTTGCTTTCATATCCTGAGATATCGCCTGACAAGTTTCCATAACCAATTCTTTATTGGTCCTTCTCCTCCAAGAGTGTGTCCTCCTCCTCATCCCATACCGCTCCGGTTATCGTGCGAAGGATTTTCCTTTCATGTCTCTCTATTCTGCTTTCGAGGGTGCCTGTGAGATCCAGCGTCTCACAGTCGTATATCAGAATCGGCTTTATTACAGCATTATACACCCTTAATTTTACGTATACTCTTGTAAATACTCTTGAATTTATATATATATATATATATATATATATATATATATATATATATATATATATATACAAGTTAACTGGTGTAAATAGACACTTAGGCTTAGTAAATATCAACAGGAGTTAGGATTAAGTTTTGTTATTCTTAGTTTTATAATACATCCAATAGACTATATATAGAGCTGTAATAGAGAAATAAAGTCAGTTTTATGTTCAAGAGCGTGTCGTTATTCTGCCCAAAATCCCCTTTTTTTATGTTATCATTTCAGTCTCATTCTAACTGGTGCCGAAACCCGGGAGTTTTGTTCGTTCACGGTTCGGAAATTAATTAGAGAGAAAAAATAAAAAGGGGTCTGCATAATTGTACGATGGTGGAAACAGACGAGTTAGCCCAGGAACGCGCGAAGTTTGAGTTCCAATTGGCCAAGGCAGCGGAAGAGCATGCGCAGTTGATGGCTCAGCTCACAGAGGCCAAGAAATCAGCGCAGATCGAGTTAGTAAAGGTGAGAACTCAGAATTCTGCTTTTATCCATGAGGTCATAGGACAATTGGAACCGTTCACCGGTACAGTTGGTGACCTGGACCACTTCATTAAAGGAGCCGACAGGATTATGGCTCTTATCATGTCCCGACAAGAGAATGGGACCATATTTGAGTCGGATGTGAAAATGTTGGAAGCTGCGCTGGTCAGCCGGATTTCAAGACGGGTCTTGAACGCCATACAGGGCGACACAACTGTTTCCTGGGACACCCTGAAGAACAGACTTAAGAAGTTATATGGCGGAGGGCGCTGGACTCCTGAAGAAGATGTGTTCTACCTTGTCAAGTTAAGACGGAATCAAGGGCAATCTGAAGGTGAGTTCGCTGAAAAACTCCTAGTGCTCTACAATAGAGTGGTAGAGAAGATGGTCGAAACGTTTGGTCAGGAAGAGGGCAGCCGGCGTTTGGAGTTCGTACGAGATCTTCTGAAGGTTCAATTAAGCCATTACATGGATCGCCCAGGTTCTCTAGCTCGTGACCGTGATTTTGTCGAATGCGCGCACGAGCTGGTGGATGCACATGACCGGAATAAGGCTCGGCAAGAGAAGTGCGAGGGTGAGTGGATCGAAGTAAGATCCACAAGGAGGCAGCATCGGAGTCCACCAAGACGTGATGGGGGAGGTAGAGGATTTGAAAAACGACCCAATAGAGGCATCGAAGATAGACGGCGGAGGCAAGAAAAGAGGTGTTACGAATGTAACCAACCAGGACACCTGGCCGCACAATGCAACCTCACCCGATGTTATGAGTGTGGTAGGAAGGGACATGTGGCAAGGGAGTGTCCAAGACGCAACCGAGCGAATAGGAGGAGTTCACAGCCGGAACCTATGGAGGTTAACACACAGGAGTGGAGCGGAAGGCGGAACTACCAGAGGAGCAGAGGGCAATTCTCCAGTGGGGACTCATCCGGAGAAGAAAGCATACACTCTGGACGCAGCACTCCGGTTTCAAGGAGACACGAGGTAAGAAGTAGGGACCGCGAAAAGGGGGGACCTTCGGGACCCGAGACGGGGGCGCGACAACTACGGGCGGATTGAGGGTACGGTAGTCGGTGGGGCAACGGTCCAGGGGAATTATTAATTAATAATAGTGAAGAGAAGGGTAAATGGACGAGGTTGCCCGTGGCGAGACTGAGGGGAACGGGGATGAAATTTCTGGTGGACACGGGGAGTACAAATTCCTTAGTCAGTAAAAGGGGGGCTGTAAAGTTAGGTATCTGGGAAATGCGCAAACAGTGTGAGTGTACAATAACCACGGTCAGCGGCCGATGCAAAACATTAGGCGAAGTTTATTTCGATTGTACAAAACTAACGGGAGGCGACATAAGAGTGAAATTACACATCACGGAGTCCTTGATGCCGGGGTACGACCTTATTGTGGGTTGTGACATTTTACGTAAGGCGGGTCTGAAGATGCGGGTAGAGCGCGGGGAATGGCGGTTTTGGATGGGCAAGCGGCGGTATCGAGTTGCCACGTCAAAAGGAATTGGTGGTATCGAAATCGGGGCGGTCGAATTCGATAAGGAAGTTATTCGAAACGTGGTGAACAGGAATAGAGACCTTTTTTATCGAGAAAACGAGACGCTACCGACTACTGGGAAAACGGTACATCATATTATCTTGAAATCAGACAAACCTGTGTACGTTAAAGATCGTAGGTACCCCCAGGCGATGAGGGATATTATTAGGGGACAGTTAGGAGACTTACTCCGACAAGGAATTATAAGGCAAAGTAATTCGCCCTTTAACAGCCCACTGTGGGTGGTTGAGAAAAAACAAGGAGAGGCAGGTGGGACGGAGAAACAATATCGCGTCGTCGTCGACTACAGAAAATTAAATGAGGCTACGGTAGATGAAAGATACCCCCTTCCACGAGTCGAAGATATCCTGGATCGACTATCGGGCGCAACAATATTTAGCACTCTCGACCTCAAGAGCGGATACCATCAGGTCAGGATGGCGGAGGGTGATATAGGGAAGACCGCGTTCTCCTGGGAAAGAGGGCATTATGAATTCGTGCGGATGCCCTTTGGGTTGAAGGGAGCCCCATTAACTTTCCAACGCCTCATGGACGAGTTCCAGAGGGGACTGGGGGAGGATTTCGCGCAGGTGTATATAGATGACCTGATAGTGTTTAGCCGGTCACAGGAAGAACACATAAAGCATTTAGAGAAAGTTTTCGACAGGTTACGGGAATTTGGTCTCAAATTGTCGCAAAGTAAGTCAAGGTTTGGACTGAAAGAGATTAGGTTTCTAGGGCACGTGGTCTCGATTGATGGCGTACAACCTGACCAGGAGCGCGTGAAGGCTATCCAAGAAGCTCCGTTACCCACTAACGTGCGAGGGGTCCGTAGGTTCCTGGGAATGGTAAATTATTACCGCCGGTTCATTCCGGGTATTGCGGCATTAATACAACCGTTAACGGAGATCCTAAGAAAAGGGCGACGGTTCGCTTTGGGACCAACGCAATTGGAGAGCATCCGGAAGTGCCGGGAAATTCTAACGTCGAAACCCGTGCTCGCATTCCCAGATTTCAGGTTAATGTTCCGCGTAACGACTGACGCGAGCGAAATTGCTATTGGGGCGGTTCTATCGCAAAATTTTGCCGAAGGGGAAAAGCCAATAGCCTATGCGAGTCGGCAGTTAAACGAGGCGGAAAAACGCTATAGCGCCATCGAGCGTGAACTGTTGGCGGTAGTGTGGGCGGTGGAGCATTTTCGGCCTTACGTTTATGGCAGACGCTTTGAACTTATGACCGACCATAAACCCCTGGTTTATTTAAGTACCCTTAAGGAGTCCTCAGCTCGGGTATCACGGTGGAAAGAGCGGTTGGCAGCATATACGTTTAAGGTCGTTCATAAAAAGGGTGTCGAAAACGCGGTGGCGGACTGGTTGTCGCGGGATTTAGTCGTTAATGCTATCGACGATGAAGGAACTTCGGCTGAGCCGTTCGCTTTGCGCTATTTAAGGGATTGGGCCGAAAGCGGACCGGAGATTCCATTAGTCAGACAGGATTCAGCAGACAGCGCGGCGTCATCGGAACGTCCTAAGGAGTTACCACAGATCGACGAAATCATCAATGACAAGAAATTGCAAATCGTTCTCCGTTCGAAGCAGGGATCCGGGACGGAAACCAGGGCTAGTATCTATGAGGGGTTATCGACAGTGATAGCGCGTATGCCGGTGACGGTAGACGATGCGGAATTAGAAAGAATTTTTTTAGAATTCGGTGTCCCCGGCCAGGTGTGCCATATATTTTCGGGAAATAAGCTCATTACCGAGAAGCTTCAGCGATTATGGAGGCAGGAGAGGATAGGAGTCGGTTTTCCAATAATCCAGTGCTTACGTCAGGTTGAAACTGTTCCCGACCCGACAATCCAACAGCAAATTATTGCCGATCATCATACGGGCAAATCAAATCACCGCGGGGTGGAGGAGACGGTGCGCGCACTTAAACGTATGTATTATTGGAAAGCTATGAGCCGCACGGTTACGGAGTTTATTGGTCGATGTTCTGTGTGTCAGCGAGGGAAATACGATAGGCAACCGCCGGTAGCGGAACAGGTAGTTACCCCAACAGCGCTGGAGCCCCTTCAAAGTGTCCAACTGGATATCTATTCGAATGAGGGCCAGTCCTGGCTCACCGCGATTGACACATTCAGCAAGATCGCAATGGCTTATCCCATAGAAACAAAGACACCTAGGGCGGTATGGGAAGGGGTGTTGCAATGGTGCGCAAGTTACGGAGTGCCCGAGCAAATTGTTTCGGATTGCGGACGGGAGTTCGATAATGCTTTGATACGGGAAGAGAGTACTGTCCTGGGAATTACGTGGCGGTTGAATACTCCTCACCATGTCAAGGGCAGAGGCGCCGTAGAACGCCTTCATAATACGCTTGGGGAACACCTTCGGCTTCTCAAATTAGGGCGAAACCTAGACGCATATGACGCCATGCCTAGGGCGATTATCGCCTATAACAATACAATTCATTCGGTGACGGGATTATCTCCGGTCGAGATTGTGTTTGGTCAAACAAGGCGCGATCGGGGGGATTTATTAACAGTTACTAACACGGAGCTATTGGCGCAACTTTCCCGGAAACGGGCCGAACAGACGTCGTCATGGAATAAGGTTCGGGAAAAATTGATTAGAGAAAAGACCTCTCGGGTACACAAAGCTAATGAGAATGTGAGGGTACATTCGAAAGGTTCACTTCCGTTGGGAACTGTTGTTTATCGACGATTGCGGACAGCACGAAATAAAACGGCTGCACGTTATGAGGGGCCCTTTAGGATAATCACGATCAGGGAACATAATTTATATACAATCCGGGACGTCAATCAGCCATCTAGGGTTCGTACAGTCCATTTAGAAGAGCTGCGTGTACCTCATACAGTGTCACCGCTGGAGCCGGAGGCCATGGTCCAGGAGTGTTAGTGTTGTTTGTGTTGTATGTCAGTTACTGTGGCCAGTGATTAAGAAGACAACTAAATTGTAACATATTGTGGAAATATTTAATCTATTTTATAGTTCTTAGAAGTATTATTTTGTGTTGTTCTTTTTCTGATCTTTCAGGTTATATTTTTGTAATTATTTTTATGTGATTCTTAGTTAATAGTTAAGCTACCCTTAATCAGATTGTAAACATTTTGTTTTTCTTGTAATTATTTTTAGTAGTTCCTCCTAGTGAAGGAACTGGAGGGGGGGAGTTAACTGGTGTAAATAGACACTTAGGCTTAGTAAATATCAACAGGAGTTAGGATTAAGTTTTGTTATTCTTAGTTTTATAATACATCCAATAGACTATATATAGAGCTGTAATAGAGAAATAAAGTCAGTTTTATGTTCAAGAGCGTGTCGTTATTCTGCCCAAAATCCCCTTTTTTTATGTTATCATTTCAGTCTCATTCTAACTTATATATATATATATATATATATATATATATATATATATATGTGTGTGTATAAACAATAACAATAAGAAAGAATGATTTATGAGTTTATAATGACAGGACAGATATCAACTTAAGGTAATATCTGCAATATACGCGATGTGATTTTATTGATTCAAATTTAATTGTCACAGTTTGAAAATTGTATGAGTGGTTTTAAATTATGAGAATCGGGCAGAGGTTTAGTTTAGGACTTTGAAAGCTCAACTGCAAGTAGACATGTTTACATTCAATGAGCATTTTGTAATTAGACAAACAGAGAGATTTCCAGCAATTTTTGAAGTCGTTCAGAGATATGTCGGTTCCTTTTTTTTTTTTAAGAAATGGTTTTAAGCTTGAAATATAAGTCCCTTTGACCATTTCAAACTTAGCGTTTTTAAGGAAGAGTTACTTTTCCATATTTTATTTTTATTTCCTACATCCCACTTGAGATTTTAGGACAGAAAAATGTTAATAATTATTTTTTTTTATTCTACCTTTCGCGTTTTCATTGTCACTTACATGTTCGCTTGAATCTGTGATAGCTAGTTGACAAGAAGTAATATCATTTTTTAATACTTATTAATATCTTACTTTTTTTTTCTAATGGTATCTATTTTATATTTTATTGTTTCTCTTTGTATATATAGTAACTTTTTTGGAAGAAATGCCAGAACTTGTAATTTTCCTGGTGCAGTGATGGTAGTTCTCATTTTACATAATTACCCTTCCACAACTCTCTCTCACACAATGATTATATATTGACCTTTCAACTATTCAGTTTTTTAGAACTTAAAAATTAAAAATCTGAAGTTACCGATACTGTTGTCATTATAATTATAAAAAATTAATAGTAACCGGTTCAGTTTTAGTATTTGAAAAAAAAAGTTCAGACTGATGTTGTTTCCTTGTAAATCAAATGATTAATTGTAACTGCGAATACTTTTAGTGTTCAGATTTCAAGAGACGCCTAATGATTTTTAAAAACTATATCATCGGCAATTTTTCGGGTGATGATGGTTAATGAAGAAAAATTAAGTCCCTCTAGTAAAAAATCAAGTTCCAATACTCTAGAATAAAAAACTAAGAATAACAAACTTTTTTTTTAAAATCATTTGTATATAAATATGAACCTAACCACATATGAATCGTTCAGGCTCAAAAGATCATTTTAGGTTTGTCAGACCCATCCATTCCATATCACATTTTCAGCTGTATATCGTCCTCCTGGTAATTATCTTTCCTATAACCTCCTTGATTCCTTATTCCGATGGCGCTACAAGTCATAAATAGTAAAAACCTTAGTATGAGCAACCAGTCTACTCTATTTTCTGTGGAAGTAGTGATTGGTAAATAAACTGAAGCTATAGTTAGTTCTCAGTGCTTATTCTTTGTTTATCCAAAAACAAAAGCCTTTTACGTTGAAGTAACGCTAACTATTAATAATACCCCTTCATCTCTAATAAGCCATTACTCGCTGGACTCAAGTACCGAAGGACCAAACGATAAGAAGGGTTCCCAGACTTGACTGCAGTCGCCCATTGACCTACTCACTCCTGGCGATAAGATGAAGAGTGGATTGTAATGAAGAGGGCGTATATAATACAATATTTCTGTAGAGACTGCCGTGTTGCCGCTTTGTTGTCGGAGATTGACAGGTGAGATAGCGGTGCCTGGGGTAACCCCGGCCAAATGAATTAGAACAATGTCCACTCAGAGGTGCCGCGCCGATGAGCTACCGTTCGCCTTTTATATCCCCTGACAATTAGTTATTGGATCAGGACAACATCCATTATGCCGCCTCTCTTGAGTATTAATCTCTGCACCACTTAGGCCTGTCTTTAGAAATGAATTGTCGGCATCCGTCATAACCTATTCTGACGACTACATTATGCTATTGTGAGAGAAATAAGCGTTGGTTTTGTCTGACCTGTTCATATCCATAATCTGATCGCTTGGGGAAAAAAACTGTACTTACAGGATACAATAATAAATAATTTACATTGATATGTAAATGAACTAAACCGAACTGGGTTAAGGAAGCAGAGAGGGACATGAGAGAGCTCATCATACTGTTGATATGTTCTTGGATGGAAGAGTACAAACCGAGACCAGGTTTGAGGCGAAAACTAAGCGAACAATTGAAATCTCCGATGAGAAAAGGAATAGGAGATCGGAGAGGATGAAGCGATAGTGGCCAGAGAGAAAGGCACGTGCACAGAACATTCAACTATGACTGATTCGGACAACCCCAAAGCTAGGTGAAACATAAAATGGGTGAAACTTTTGAAAAAAATGTTAAAATAAATGTAGAGGAAATATGCAAACATTTCTATATACAGGGGAGGTGCCCTATCCACGTAGCGGTGGGCCAACCCCCCTTGCCTGAATCTTGATTGACTGGGTCAATGTGTCAATCGGTAGATTCGTGATGTAACATGTGAACTTTTGACCCCGGGCAACCGCCCCCCCCTTGACAGCCCCCAAGAAGACCTGCAAAGTGGTTCGAAACGTTGGATATTTAATAAACATTTCTCCCTATCTAAGAGAAATTGATTGACCTCCACCCGGACCATTCTCTTCCACATACAAAATATATACTTTACGAGAAATTAAAATATTTGGGACGATTTCAAACTGAGCCACCAACTCTCACAAATTCCATCATTCAGCTGATTCACAACGGTGGATAATATAAGAAGTACTCTTACGAAAAACTTTAATAAAATCCACTTCACATTTTTCTAACGATCTAAAGTATATTTTGAGATAGTTTGCTAAACTCTTACAAATCTGAATGATGTTTTTTTTTCGGTTAATGAATTTTTTTTTTGTATACACTTTATTGAAATATTATTACAATCTGCTGCCTGTAGGCAATGAGTAATAACGTAAAATAATAAAAAATGAAATAAATGAATTTAATAAAATAAATATATATATACACATACATACACACACGCACACACACACACACACACACACACACACACACACACACACACACACACACATATATATGTACATAGAGAGGAAAACCACCATCGTACGTTGGCAACAGCGTTGGAATTCGGCTAATGCCGGAAGGTGGACCTACAGGTTGGTGTCTGACATAGGTTCGTGGTATGATCGTCGGCATGGGGAGGTGGATTTTCACCTTACACAGCTATTGTTTGGACATGGATGCTTTAGAGCCTACCAGTATAGGTTCAAACTAGACGACAGTGCTGAATGCCCAACGTATACGGCGGTGGAGGAAACAGCGGAACATGTGTTTTTTGAATGTACTCGCTTCTGACGATAGAAGAGAATTGGAGCTGGTCTGCAGAAAGAAGGTGACTCCTGAAAATTTAGTGAGCTGCATGCTTAAGTCGGATGAACAGTGGGCAGCGGTGAAAAAATTGGCCACAGGGGTCCTCAAAAGACTGAGAGAGGAGGAAAGAACTAGGAGAGAAAATCAGCAAAGACTGATGCCAGGAATTTAGACTATGAAGCTAATAGATGGAAATGGCCATGAGGCGGCACATAGCCATTCCCCTCCACGAAGTAATGCCTAATGTCAGTCCCGTGGAGTGTGGAAAACAGGTGTACGGAGGTGGTTTTAGTGAGTAAAAATCCCTCACACGGATAGGTACGGGCCTATCCGCGTCTTTTAAAGATTTCCGCCTGCACACGTAAAAAAAAAAAAAAAAAATATACATACTGTTACGGGCGTACAAAGGAAGGCGGAAGCGGGGGATTAGCGGCTTAACTCCGTCAGCGGGAGACGTTTAAATAGGATTAGGACGGTTCTAGATCGTCTTCTTTTGTCGGCAAAGGATTAAGAATATTCCAGAATTGTCTGGCCCTTCCGTGTTCTAGAATGTTCGGCTTTGCCTATAAAAAGACTTCTCTCACCTCGAGTCAGTCAGTCTTAGCCTGAGAGTAGACCAGTGAAGATCTGTGATAAGTGAGTGTCAGTGTGATAAACTAGTCAGTCAGTGTTGAACCGGCCAGTGTAGTAAGTGTATCAGTGAACTGTAACAGTCTCGCGAGTGTAATAAACTGTTTCTGTTTGTTACTGTGTGTCAGTTTGTGATACTTGAAGAATCTTACGGTCGGTGGACTAGTGAACTGTAAGTGTTAATTATTAGTTATAAATTGTAGTCATAGAAACTATTGTAACTAGTTAAGCTATCTAGAATTAGTAACATCTTACACTATTGTAATAATTAAATAGGAGTTAGGCCTAGATTATAATATTTAGAATATTGTTATTATAAATTTATATTAGCTCAATAATTTAATTGTTAATAGTTTAATTGTATCCTTTTTATCACTTTTGTTAATAAATATTAGTATCTTTGATTAAGGGATTGTTTAATTCATTTTAATACCCAGTAGCCCGTAACAAATTGGTGTCAGAAGTGGGATTATTGTGTAATTGCTATTATTTTGCATTTTGTAATTATTGGGCTACTGTATGCAGAATGGCTTCTAAAAGTGTTAAATTAATTGATTTAAAAGTTGCGGATTTGAAACGGGAGTTGCAGGAGCGTGATCTGGATTCATCCGGAACTAAAAGTGTATTGCAACAGCGCTTGCGTCAATTTTTTGTAGATTTAGGGGAAAATCCAGATGACGTTCTGTTTGAAACTGATTTAAGCAGGTTGTCTGCAACTTTTAAAAATGAGTTAAGCAATGTAGAAAATAATCTAGGTAATGAATTAGGTACTGTTAAAAATGAGTTAAGTAATGTAGAAAATAAGCTAGGTAATGAATTAAGCAATGTTAAAAATGAGCTAGGTAATGAATTAAGCAATGTTAAAAATGAGCTAGGTACTGTAAAAAGTGATTTATTGGATACATTAGAGTCTAAGTTAGGCACATTAGAGACTAAGTTAATGGAAAATGTAGATAATAAGTTAGCCGATGTAAATAGTAAAGTAGCTAATGTAGATAATAAATTAGCCGATGTAAATGATAAGGTAGCTAATGTAGAATCTAGGTTAGGAGAAAAATTGAATTCTATTGAAAACGAACTTAGGCTAAGAGTAGAAGCTCTCGAGGGACGTATGAGCAACCCACCGACGAACGACACCGACCGTTCCTCCGAGGGCAGCCTTCATAGGACCATTATGCCCGCCAATGCTGGGACGCCACCAAATCACAACACTATTCCAGTGTTCGACGGAAAGACGCCGTGGGAGGACTACATGACTCTCTTCGAGACTGCGGCTTCGATCCACGGGTGGTCAAAAGAGACCCAAGCTTCAGCTTTGTGCCTGGCCTTGCGTGGAGACGCCTTGGGAGTACTGCAGGGGATGCCACTGTCAGAACGGTCTAACTACGGGGAGCTGATTAGAAGACTGGAGATGCGTTTCGGCCACCGACACATGGACCAGCTTTATCGCTCACAGCTGAGAAACAGGATCCAGAAGACCAACGAGACGCTGCAGGAATTTGAAGCGGATATCGCCCGCCTGGTGAGGAATGCCTACCCCTCGGTCACCGATGATGTGTACGAGAGCCTGGCTGTCGCCAAATTCCTGGATGGACTTCGGGACCCCGAGACGCAACAAGCAGTTAAGCTCGCCCGGCCAAAAACGCTAGGAGACGCATTATCTCAGGCCATGGAGTTCGAGGCTGTCAGGCAGTCAGTACGGGGCCATGCACAAGTTCGAGCAGCAGAAGCGGAGCCTAATAAGGTCCCTAGCGTCGAAGATATTCTGACAAAGGTCTTGGAGGCTCTAAGGACCCGTGAAAAGGAGATACGCTGTTGGAGCTGCGGCCATCTTGGACACCCTAGAAGCAAGTGTCCATCCAAGAAGCAAGAAAAGCCACAGGAACGAAGTAGGGTTGATGGGGAGGAACAACTATCAGCCCGCTACGTCAGAGTCCCGAGGAAGACCAGTAGAGTTGCGTCTTTAGGGAGCAGAACGAACAGCTTCTACGTTGATGGGAAGGTGAACGGGCAGCTGCGAAGTCTGCAACTGGATACCGGCGCAACTAAGACAATCTTGAGCTCAAAGACAGTTCCTGCTGAGAAGATGTTGCCAACGATTTGGACATTACGGACTGCCACAGGAGAGCCAGCCAAGGTCTACGGGGAGACAGTTGCCTACTTCATCATCGGGGGTCAACATTTGAAGCACCGCGCTCTCGTGGCAGATATTGATGAAGATGTCATATTGGGCACGGACTTGATGATCACATGCGGGATCAAGCTGGATATGGCAAGAGGTGTGATGACGCTGGGAGACGAAGAAGTCATCCTCCGGCAGGGAAAGGATATCTACACTCGAGTGCGCTTACTAGAAGACACCACTTTACCTTCTCGGAGCCAAATCATAACACATGGGACGGTCGAAGGACATCTACATGAGGGTCAATGTGTGCTTCTTGAACCTGGAAAACAAGAACAGGATATCGGACGCGGTGTACTGGTGGCTAGGTCTCTCATCAAGGTCGGACGTACCACTCCGATTCGGCTAATGAACCTGAACAGCTTCCCAGTAACGCTGAACAAAGGAACACCGGTAGGTGAATGTACAACCGCTACCTCAGTGGTTCGTCAGCTGCAACGTCATCCCACCGAGCTGCGAGGACTGCCGGAAGAACTAACAGGATTTGTGGACGAATCCTGCCGGGAACTCTCGCCTGAACAGAGCGAGGAAGTGAAGAAGATGATTATCCGATGGCAGGACGTCTTCGAGATCAGCCCAGGGCCACGGGGTAGAACGGATATCGTCCAGCACAGAATTGACACCGGGGATGCTAAGCCCATCCGACAGGTCCCGCGGAGGCTGCCGTTAGCCAAACGGGAGGACGCCGAGAAGATCATCAAGGAGATGGCGACTGATGGTGTCATTGAGCCTTCGAGTAGCCCCTGGATGTCTCCTGTTGTATTGGTGAAGAAGAAGGACGGCACAACGAGATTCTGCGTAGACTACCGCCTTCTGAATAACGTCACCAAGAAAGACAGTTATCCGCTCCCCAGGATTGATGATACCCTGGACACCCTAGAGGGGTGTGAACTATTCTCTACCTTGGATCTCCGCAGTGGATATTGGCAGGTTGGATTGAAACCTGAAGATAAAGAGAAGACAGCGTTCTCGATTGGGACTGGACTCTGGCAATTTACAGTAATGCCATTCGGACTTTGCAATGCTCCTGCAACATTTGAGAGGCTGATGGAAAGCGTGTTAAGAGGTCTCTCTTGGGAAATTTGCCTGGTATATCTAGATGACATCATTGTGCTGGGAAAGTCCTTCGCTCACCATCTGAACAATCTGGAGAAGGTCTTCGAACGACTGCGTGCAGCGAACCTTAAATTGAACCCGAAGAAGTGTCATCTCTTCCGAAGGCAAGTCAACTATCTGGGGCATGTTGTGTCGGACAATGTAGTTGCCTTTGACCCAGAGAAGATTGCAGCGATCACCGACTGGCCAGTACCTCGAGATAAGCACCAAGTAAGAAGTTTTCTCGGCCTCTGCACCTACTACAGGAGGTACGTGAAAGGATTTGCAAACGTTGCAAAACCTCTTACCAGGCTCACCGAGGAGAAACGGACTTTCCTTTGGGATCACGAATGTCAGGCATCCTTTGAGGAGTTGAAGAAGAAGTTGAGTAGTGCTCCTATTCTGAGCTATCCCCGTCCCGAGGGCAAGTTCATACTTGACACAGACGCCAGCAACACCGCTATTGGGAGCGTCCTCTCTCAGCTCCAAGATGGAGAAGAAAGGGTCATTGGATATTTCAGTAAAGCGCTCTCAGCTCCGGAACGCAACTACTGTGTCACAAGGAAGGAGCTTCTGGCAGTGGTGAAATCTATAGAGCATTTTCACAAATATCTATACGGCAGAAGATTCCTCCTGAGAACGGACCACGCGGCTCTAATGTGGCTGCTACGATTCAAGTCACCAGAAGGACAAGTGGCGAGGTGGATAGAGCGCCTTCAAGAATATGACTTTGAATCTGCACATCGTGCTGGAACGAGTCACAGAAATGCGGATGCGCTCTCAAGGAGGCCTTGTGGCGAAGACTGCGGGCATTGTTCTCGACAAGAAGAGAAGCAGGCAGCAGTGTTGAGGACAACGGTGGTCATGGACAGTTGGCAGGATGCAGAGGTGTCAAAGGAGCAGGACAGGGACCCGGACTTGAAACAAATGAAGCAGTGGAAACTATCAGGGCAAGGAAGACCAACCTGGCAGGATGTTGCTCCAATGTCGAAGAATGTAAAGACTTACTGGGCCCAATGGGACTCCATTCTAGTGGACAACGGGCTGCTGAAACGGGCATTGGAGAACACGGAAGGAGATCAGCGCAGACTACAGCTCATCGTCCCAAAGAGTAAAGTGCCCGAAGTACTCAGGGAACTTCATGACGGAGTATCTGGCGGCCACCTTGGAGTTCACCGTACATTGGAAAAGTTACGTGAACGCTTTTACTGGGTGAACCTCAAGGACGATGTGTTGGACTGGTGCAGGCGTTGTGCGATTTGTGCGGCTTCTAACGGACCCATAAGAAGAAAGAAGGCCCCAATGAGGAAGTACAACGTGGGAGCACCGTTTGAGAGAATAGCAATTGACATCGCTGGCCCTTTCCCTGTGACGGATGAAGGTAACCGGTATATTCTCGTGGCCATGGACTACTTTTCCAAGTGGGTGGAAGCTTACGCCCTTCCGAATCAGGAGGCAGTCACGGTTGCGGACGTACTGGTGAAGCAGCTCGTCAGTAGGTTTGGAGTACCCATGGAACTTCACTCTGACCAGGGACGAAACTTCGAGTCAGCAGTCTTCTCCGGGATGTGCGAAGCACTGGGAATACGGAAGACCAGGACGACACCTCTTCACGCTCAATCCGATGGCATGGAGCGCATGAACAGGACTATGGGTCGATATTTGTCCAAAGTGGTCTCCGACCATCAGCGAGACTGGGACCAGTATCTTCACCTGTTCCTGCTGGCCTACCGCAGTTCAGTCAGTGAGGCAACGGGGCAGACTCCCGCAAATGTGGTATTCGGCAGAGAACTACAGTTGCCTTGTGATCTGAAATTCGGTTTCAAGCCTGATGAGGAAATTGCCGGAGAGGAGTATGTCTCGGACCTCAGGAAGCGACTGGATAATATCCACGAGAAGGTTCGCACAAACATCCAGGGAGTCAGTGACAGAATGAAGGAGCGTTACGACATCAGGGCTGAGAAGGGTGGCTACCAACCTGGAGACTTGGTCTGGCTACATGATCCTCGAAGAAGGCGAGGCTACTCACCTAAACTTCAGAATTCCTGGGACGGCCCGTTTTAGATCGTCAAGAGGATCAATGACGTCATATATAGGATCAGGAAGCAGCCTAAAGGAAAACCCAAGGTAGTCCATTTCAATAGACTGGCCCCGTACAAAGGAGACCACGGCCCGAAAGAAGACCAGCAGGTCAGGTACCTAAATAACGTCAAGACAAATAACTCAGTTGCTCATACTAAAGTACCAGGGACCCGTGGAGTAACTCAGGTAATCTACAGGGATATCTTCTCGTTACCAGTGGAGTATTCTCTGGCCCATTGCGTTGCCGAAGATCTGAGGACTTCTCGAGGGATTGCAACGGTCTTCAGGAAGAAGTTCGGCGGAACTGAGGAGCTGGAACGCCAAGAACCAAGTGTCGGGAAGGCACTCCACCTGCCGCACGAGGGACGACACCTGTTTTACTTGGTTACCAAGCGGGCCACTGATCAGAAGCCAACATATGACGCACTGCGGCGAAGCCTCGACGACCTTCGGAGTAAGCTTCTGAGACTGCGTGTCACTAAGCTCGCTATTCCGAAGTTGGGCTGTGGATACGACGGCTTGGATTGGAAGATTGTCAGGGACATGATCGAACAGACATTCGCCAACTCTGGAATTTCCATATTGGTGTGCACGTTCAACCCCTGGAAAGAAAGTGCGTCTACATCAGCAGAAGCTCATAACTGCCCGATTTCTCCGGACTATGCTCTGGGGCAGAGCACTTTTAAGGAGGGGACAGTGTTACGGGCGTACAAAGGAAGGCGGAAGCGGGGGATTAGCGGCTTAACTCCGTCAGCGGGAGACGTTTAAATAGGATTAGGACGGTTCTAGATCGTCTTCATTTGTCGGCAAAGGATTAAGAATATTCCAGAATTGTCTGGCCCCTCCGTGTTCTAGAATGTTCGGCTTTGCCTATAAAAAGACTTCTCTCACCTCGAGTCGGTCAGTCTTAGCCTGAGAGTAGACCAGTGAAGATCTGTGATAAGTGAGTGTCAGTGTGATAAACTAGTCAGTGTTGAACCGGCCAGTGTAGTAAGTGTATCAGTGAACTGTAACAGTCTCGCGAGTGTAATAAACTGTTTCTGTTTGTTACTGTGTGTCAGTTTGTGATACTTGAAGAATCTTACGGTCGGTGGACTAGTGAACTGTAAGTGTTAATTATTAGTTATAAATTGTAGTAATAGAAACTATTGTAACTAGTTAAGCTATCTAGAATTAGTAACATCTTACACTATTGTAATAATTAAATAGGAGTTAGGCCTAGATTATAATATTTAGAATATTGTTATTATAAATTTATATTAGCTCAATAATTTAATTGTTAATAGTTTAATTGTATCCTTTTTATCACTTTTGTTAATAAATATTAGTATCTTTGATTAAGGGATTGTTTAATTCATTTTAATACCCAGTAGCCCGTAACAATACATACATATATATATATATATATATATATATATATATATATATATATATATATATATATACCTATTAGCATAATGAAAACAAAATAAATGCCAAAATGATAATAAAAATAAAGTCATAAAATAATTGCTCACAGTCATACAATAATTTTAATATTTACAATTTGCCTGGGGTCCCCGACCTAAGCTTCTTTCCCAGGAATGAGAGCAATGCAGGAATCCGGAAGAAAAACCCTTTCCCAGCCGCATCACTGGCAACTTAGTGAATATTACATTTATATTTGATAACATAAATATAAAAAAATTGTATTTGATTGAACTATATGAGCACATTAAGAAGTGTTTCCATGAAGCAGCAAGTGAAGCCTTAGGAGAGATAGAAACTAACCCTCCAAAAGAATGGTGGAACATGGAAATAGAAGAAATGATAGGCAAGAAAAAACGAGTCTTCAATAAATGGTTATGTAGCGGAAACCAAGAAGATTGGAGAGAATACCGAAGCCTTAACACACAGGTAAAGCGCACTGTCGAAGAAAGCAAGAACCAAGCATGGGAAGCCTGTTGCAGGGGGATTGATAATACCCTGGGCTACAAGTTCTTGCTGCACTCAGAAATGCAAAATGTGGGAAAGCTGCAGGACCTAGAGGTATTTCAGTAGAGCTGTTAAAGGCATGGGGGGGGGGCCTGCATTGTTAAAAGTCCTTAAAAAGCTTATAAATCTGATAATATAAGGGCAAGAGCTACCAAAGGACCTTAAGATAGGATTTCGTACACTATACACTTACACTATACATAGAAAAGGAGACAGGAATGTATGCCGAAATTATAGAGGTATTTGTGTCCAGAGTTCGGTATCAAGAATAGTGGGCAGAATTCTGAAGCAAAAATTAGAAGAGGAGTTTGTCGAAGAGGAAAGGGCATAGACATAAACGGACATATGCTTTTCTCTCTTTTCTTTGGCGATGACCAGGCAGTGGTCACATATAACAGAGCTGGTCTGGAAGCCGCAGACTTTCTTATTAGCGGGAAAATATGCAAGCGGGTGGACTCTTTCAAGTACTTAGGGTCAACAATAGATGGGAACGGCAAATCGGAACCGGAAGTTAGGAGGAGAGTTGGCCTGGCAAGAAGAGTGACTAGAATGTTGCACCCAGTTCTTTGGAACACAGTCATCTCAACAGACAACAAAAGGCGTATTTCCAGAAGCATTGTTGAGCCCTCCCTCAGCTACACCTCAGAGACCTGGACACTGAACCCGGTACTCTACTCCAGATTACAAGCTGCAGAGATGGACTTTTGGAGGAGATGCCTGAGGCTCACCGCCTGGATAGAGTCAGAAATGAAGATGTTAGAGACAGGCTGGGCGTGACCGAAGGAGTTCCGGAGAGGATTGGAAGGAACAGGTTGCGATGGTACGGACACTGCCAGCGGATGACAGAACGTAGGTGGCTGAAGAGACTTTTGCTGTAGGAACAGTCAGGCAGACGAAGAAGAGGAAGACCCCGAACCCGGTGGAAGGACTGCGTGGAGGAGGAGATGGCCGGCAGGAGACTTGAGGAGGATGACTGGTGGAACAGAGAAAAGTGGAGGGAGGCTCTGACTTAACCAGGCAACCCATTGAGGGAAACACCTGTAAAAGTAAAAAAGTAAGTATTTGATAACACATACTAGTCACTTTTCAATTAAAAATAGAACACATTTTCGGGATGGAAAGTGATAAGAAATTGAAATTGGAAATTTCTCTATCTCATTCGTGTCCTATTTATAAAACGTGTACCTAAATTACACTACAATCAAATTTCCACAAATTGCCCTCGGTGCTACGAGAAAGATAAAATTATAAACTATGGATGTTTGAGCTCCCACAAAATAGTTATACTCTCCGATAAGAGCTCCGAAATGTATAACGGAAATAAATTTTTGATTCAATATACAGGATCGAATGCATTTGATTGTAACACTTTATTAAATTAATAGAATAAATAATCTTTCACAAATTTAATAAAATGATGCTTCTGATAATAAAAAAAAATAATAGATTGAATTAAAATGCACAATTTTAACGTTTTATAATGGAAAATGAAAATACTTATACTAACTAATAACCAAAAGAAAACAATTATAATTGATTCGTACGATAATAAATTTAATCCTATTTGATCACAAATAAAAAGATGGTGATATAAAAAAATGAAATCAATTGTAAAATAAATAAATGTTTATCAACTACACTATAATTAATGTTTATCTGGTTGGTCAGATCAAATATTGTAAACAAATTTCCTTATCTGACTGTCGAAGTAGATTTTCGCCGGCAAGGTGGGCGTAGAAGTAGAGACCTCAGGGGTCCCCATCGGCAGGACGAACGAAGATGTCGAAACGTCAGTGGTCCACGTCGGCAGGGTGAACGAGGGTGTTGGCGATAGTCTAGGTCAATTCGATGTGGTCGAATCGATGATGAGATTTAAACTAAACTTATTCCAACTGCAGTAGGCAATAATTTTTAAACATACTACTGAACATACAACTATTTCCTTATCCCTACTAAAATAAATTATTTTAAACAATTATGAAAATAAACGTTTAAATTATATCGTTTCCAAATAATTTGAAAAATAAATAAATGGACGGCCTTGATGCAGAAAGTAACAAGTCAAAAACTCAACTTTTCTGGAAATAATAAAAAAAAGGTTTCTACAATTTCCTTTGAAAAATAAATTGCAGGTATTCACATAAAATGTTATTATACAAGTAGTGATTGTTGAACTAATTAAAGTTACGTAATCTAATCGAAAATTTAATTAAATTTGTTTACTTGTTTTCAATAAAAAAAAAATCAAAATATTGACTTGTTTCTTTCTGCACCGAGGCCGTCCAAATGTAGAAAGAAGAAAATGTTCCCAATTTTTTTCAAAATATTTATTTAATTGTTTATGAATAAAACTAATAAGGTTACTACATCATCTGGCCTTAACAATGGACCATAAAAATTGAAAATTGGCCGAGCAAGATGAAAAACTCAATTTCAATGAATATGAGAATATTTTATACAAACAAGATAAGATCAGACAGTAAGGAAATTGTTTAAGTTGCAGCTTCATGTGTTATTAAGTTCTACAGATATTTTTTTTATATAATGCTCTGTATAAATGTTCAGTTTACGTTAAGTTAGCCCAGCTCTGAAAAATGGCTTTGAAAGCAATCTGATATTATAAAATAAACCTACTTTATTAACAAACGGTTCCTTTATTTGTCAGCAGTTTGTTTACATAAAGATAATTCGTTTATAAATACAAATAATATATTTATTTTTTTCACACCAAAAAGAAATAATTCTCATTCAAATTCCAAAGAAATTTTTGGTTTGAAGGAAACCTCATTCTGAGCAGACACTTAGGAATAAAAAAGTTATTTAGCGTTGGACCACTCATAACATTTGGAAATATCGAGATAACAATAGATTTCATATAATATGGTCTTAATATAATAATTATGATTTATTAAGTGGTGGTAGGGTGTAAAAATTCCTTGGTTGGTCCGTCCTTCGGAAAAAACGGAAAGCCCCAAGTTTATACAGTATCAAGTACTCGTTAAAGATCCCTATCCTATTCTGTCCTATATATATTAATATTTAGGACTCCTACTGTAGCACTGTCAGTTTAGCCATAGCAGCATTAAGAGACGCTAAATGAATAAATTAAAAAAGACATAGCACTTATCACTGAAACACTTATTACTTCACGATCAAAAATTTAAATTTCAGACTATATTATTTACAGAACTGATCACCCTGACAAAACGGTACACGGTGGCACCGCCATTATCATCAAATCGTCATTAAAACACAGTCCCATTCATTTACCCATCACACCATACCTACAGACAACTGGAATCACATTATATACAAAACAGAAAAATATCACGTTTGCTGCAGTTTATTGTCCCCTAGTTACAAGCTTACATCCTCGATGTTTCTGAGTTTTTTAAACGGCAAGGAAGATGTTTTATCGCAGGAGGTGATTTCAACGCGAAACTTCAATGCTGAGGTTCAAGATTGTGTACCCCAAGAGGTAGGAACTTGTGGTATGCTCTTCATGAACTTTCATTAGACACATCAACTCCAAATTCTCCTACTTACTGGCCCACTTCTAGAGGCAAAACCCCGGACTTACTGGACTTTTTTATTACTAAACGCTTAAGAACAGTAAACAAGAATGTAAATACGAGCTCTGATCTTTGCTCTGATCATTCTCTAGTCCAAATGATCCTGAGCGAATAGCCTTCTGAGGCACAAAAAAGACCTGCCCTAACACAGGGTACAATGAATTGGGATTTATACAGAAGCTATCTCAATTCTCACCTCTCAATCCCTATTTCTATAAAGAATGAAGAAGAACTAGAGAAGGCAGTGGAAAAGTTCACTACAAGTATTCAAGACGCAGCGTGGTTATCATCAAAACCCGGGGATAGAAAAGCGGATAGTTACCAAGCTACCCGCAGTTTATCAGAGATTTGATCAGAGCCATGAGAAGAGCTCGTAAAATGTGGCAAACTAACAGACAACCATCAGACAGACGAACGTTTAACAAACTGAATAATGAACTAAAACGTCAAATTACCAAATTTAACAGATCAAACTATGAGAAATATATAAAATCCCTCTCGACAGACGATGGAAGTTTATTGAAGCATACCAAAAGACTCTTAAAACACCGAGACATGTCGGCACTTCTTATTTAAGAAGACGGCTCTTGGACTGTGTCGTACGAGGAAAACTCTGAGCTTTTTGCCGACCATCTCTCTTCCTTGCTTACACCACATACTGACTTCACAAACTCAGAACACGAAATATCTGTAAATAACACACTTGACGTTTCATTACAACTAACATTACCACCACCTGCATTCACTCCAAAAGAAGTAGCAGGACTAATTAGACATTTACCAAAAAGAAAATCCCCGGGCTATGACTTAATAAATGCTGAGGTGCTCCAGCAAATGCCTAGGAAAGCTCGAGTCTACAGAACGACAATCTACAACTCAATACTTAGAACCACTAAATTCTCTATACAATGGAAATATTCTATTGTTAGAATGATTAAAAAACAATATAGAGGTATTAGCAATCCTTCCTCGTACAAACTTATTAGTTTACACCCCATTTGCTCAAAATTTTTTGAAAAATTGCTTCATCCCCGATTAATAAAGTTACTGACTGACAAAAATCAATTCGGTTTTCGAAAATCATACTCGACTACTCAACAATTACACAGAATAACCGACTACATATCGAGCAGAAGTTATATGCAACTGGAGTGTTTCTGGATGTCGCCCAAGCAATCGATAAAGTCAAGGCACAATGGGCTTCTCTTTAAGCTCAAGACTGTACTACCACTCACTTATTATCTGATTCTTCTCTCATTCCTTGCAGACAGCTTTTTCTCAGTCCGACAGGGTTCAGAGCTATCTTCATTAAGACCGATCTTAGCCGGTGTCTCTCAGGGATAATACTTGCACCGCTATTGTACATAACATGTACATAGGACAATCCACAAAGTCCTAACACACTGATCACCAAACATCAAGACGTGACACAGGCCTCACAAAACTTACAACACAACTTACAAAAGGTGAATGAGTTGTGCCAACAATCACCTTTATCATGAAAATCAGACTGAACCACGAAAATTCACAACACATCACTTTTACTCTTAGACGCGAAACATGCCCTCCCATTTTCCTTAACAACGCACCCATCCCATAGAGAGACAAAGTACGTTGGACTAACATTTGATAGGAGAATGACATGGGGTCCTCATGTTAAGATGAAAGGCCAATCACTAAATCACAAACTCAAATTAATTTACTCCCTATTCAGGAAAACTCCAAATTAGATTTAAGACAGAAATTAAAGACACTAACTTACTAAAACCAGTTCGGACATAACATTTACAAATTTACGGCACCACTAAACAGACTCACAGAAAACGACTGCAAACTTTTCAGTCAAAAGTACTTAGACTTATCACTACTAATGCACCATGGTACGTCAATAACAAAACACTGCATACGGACTTAAAAATACAAACGGTTGACGAACACATACAAACTTACTACAAACACTTTCAAGAAAAACTATTCTAACACCCAAACCCATTGATACCAAAAAATTACCACGACTCTCATGCCTGAGAACACTAGGAGAAGACTAAACAGGACGTGGATGAGGGATCTATTACAGTAGGAAATTAAAGCAAGCCAATGGAGAGGTACCGATGGGTACTGTTCTTCGTCATGCCTTCCATGCCATTCTGTATTATTTTTCTGTCAGCCAATCTGCTGATTGTCAATTACTTGTATTTGACAGGTGTGGATGAAAATATAAAGAGAACAAAAAGGAAGGAAAAAAATGAATAAATAAGCTAATCATTGGTGGACGGGACCAGGTGTTGAACATAATTCATTAAGTATTAGACTAGTAACAAGTATTCTTTAAAAATATTAGAAGAAATAGCATACTTACTCGTATAAGCGCCAATAATTACAATAGAGTGCTTATTCAATAGAGTGATATTTCTATCTAATATACTTGAGAATATTTTTAAATTATTATTGATCTCTGATAATGTTATTAACTTGTTCTATCTACTTATGACTACATATCTTGTTCTTTAATTTACTGAGCATATTAAGTTAAAATATATTATAAAGTCACTTACGTGGTGAAATTGTTTGTTTTTTTCGGTTTATAAAAAAATATATTATCACCAACAGATAATAAAATTCGATTTAATTTAATTAATGAGTATTCTAATTAAATTTTATTTAATCTATGGGTAGATTAAGGCGGACACGTTACGGTAATGTGAAAATATTGATAACTGAAAAAAATTAACAATTGGTTTTTAACACAGTCATACCTATGCTTTAAAATATTTACAGATTAATCTTCGAAAGTTAATTTTGAATGAATATGTTGGATCGACGTTTGACGAATTCTTTTGCTTTATTCTCATCTGACAACGTTCCATAGGAAATTATCAATCAACAGAAATTGAGAAATGGTATATTTGCCTTTGCGTCATTGCTTGTCAGTTTCATTTTAACTAGTTTGGAGCAGTGAATGTACCATCAATGACTGGCATGATGACTTTTTTTTTACAAGAGGATTCTAGATCTTCCTTTGGTTCGGGTTAGCTCTACCAGATCCTGACGCAAAGAATTCTTAGTGAAGGTTTTCGAAGAAAGGAGAGACGAAGATACTGCACAGATTGCTTGATGGGAGAATAAGGTGTATTAATTTAAAACTTCGTCAAGATCTGCAGGACATAAAAACAATGGATCTGAAACAATGAAAGCTACCTACCACCTCTTCTGATCCAAACCTAAACCTAACTAAGATCATCCTACAAAAATTTCATGAAGAAATGATTATAAAAATCGGTTAATCGGTTTTTCCCAATTTTTATGAAAATGAAGATTTATAGTCCAGTATTTCACATCGTTTTTTAAAATGAGAAATGAAATAGTCGTTAGTTTAATGAATGCCTAAAATTTGATGATTTTTTTTTTTATCTTCGAGTGAGCTATATCTAAAATATCAGGGCTTTAATATTTTTCTTGAAAAAATCAAATTTAACAAAAAGTTATTGATTTGTAAATTTTCAGTTTAACAGTTAAGTAGATACAATAACTAAAGAGTGTAAATGAACGCTTTATTTATGATTCTTAATTAAAGTATTTGTTATTTTTTTCATTTCATTAAATAGTAAGTTTCTTAATAGTCATAAACCATATGGATAGAAAGGTTTAAATATGATAATGCAAAGCATCACGCGTTAGATGGAAAACAACTGCCGACGATTTGAAGGTATGTGGAGATGGAGTTGGCTAGGACTGGAAGTTTAAAGTCTTAATTCTTCTGAAAAATAAATTAGTAAACATTACTTTAGACCTTAACATCAAAAGCTTATCGCCATAAGACCCCATTAGACACAATTCTTTCATAGAGCCTGCAATGGTCCGTTGAGTTGAGCACCAGTTCAACGAATTGCTAATCCAGGAGTAGTCATTATTTTAGCGTTTGTTGTCCTGTTGAGGATGAAATGAGCTCTATTCAGGTCCAAAATTGAGCCTTTGTCATTGGCATGGGATTCCTTAAGTTTTGCAGCCATGAACCAGTTCAGTACTCCCATTGTACTGTTACTTAAGCCTAATCCTCACTCCGCAAATGAATAGTCTCTTCTTCTTCTCTGTTCTCGAACCACCTCTTCTTTATGTTAAATATTTTCTATTCAGAAATGTACAACTATAACCCGTGTGGACGTACTGGGATTCAGTACATGGTAGAGACTGTACTGTTTCATGGACACAACGGTTCTGCAAGGAGGTGACTTGTCCTAGGCCACGCTCAGCCGCCAGATTTTTTTCCCTTATTTTGGGTACCCTATTTTTATAGTATTTTATAGAGGTTGGGTAAGCCCCAGGAGGGTCCTAGATCCTATATGATTCATCTCCGGCTGCAAGCAGACTAAATAAAAGTAACTGCCTGCAGCGGGATTTGAACTAGGATTTCCGGCATGGCAACTCAGTGCTCTACCACTGAGCCACTCCGCCAAAAGACTTTTATAATCCGTAAAAATGCTAATTCTAGACCCCTCCAGACATCACCAACACTTTCTACGAAAACATCTCCATTCATATTCTTGTCAAAATCCGTTTAATGATCTTTTTTCACATACTTTGATCTTTGGAGTTATTCCGAACTTCTGGAAGAACTTCACAGATTCTCAAAGTGTTATTATGTTCATTTTATGTGGACAGTATAAGACTAGAAAATTAATAAGACTAGAAGACCAATTTAAATTTAAAGGACTATAACGATTTTTAATTAGACAATTAACAATACAACAATTATGTGGTCTAGTGGTTAGCATAACAAACTATTATTCCCAAGATCGTGGTTTCGCAGCCTGGCAGGTCGCTTTAGGATTTTTTAAAGAGATTAGAAAATCCATGGTTATACTGTAAGGTTCTTAGGAAGGAACGTAAAATGGAATTCTCGAGTACTATGTCTTAGGTACTCATTAGTGATCCCTATCCTAATTAAACCTGGGTATGCAAAATTTTGGACTCGTCCGTGGGATTAGCATAAAGAGGCGTAAAATAAACAACACAGAAATGTTCTAATATGAACTAACCAGATTGACTTAACTATGGACTAACGTGATAACCTATGAGCTCAAATGTTGACTGCTCTCTACCTTAACTATTGTCTTAACATACTGTCCTCTGCCATACCATCTACTCTCTCCTCTAACTCTCCCTATATTCTCTCTCTTGGCATCTTTTAGTGCAGATATATATAAAGAGGAGAGGAGGTTAAGGAAGTTTACATCGCTGATAAAGTGGCGTTAAATCTATAAACAAACAAATAAATAACTCAAACGGGACGAGTACTAAGAGGACGGTACACGAGATAACACTAGATAAAGAGGTATGTTTCATGGCGATCTACTAAATCACTAGTACCGTTTACGGAATCCCTTCAGCGGGGTTGAGTAATACCGATCTACAGCCTCAGGCCTATTTAAGTGCCCTTGGAGTATTACATTAAAACTTTTCGTTAAAATAAAATTCTCAAAGGAACGAAAACAAAAGTAGCGAGCAGTAAAACTGAAGGGTAAGTGTTGTTGAGAAAGGCACCCCTGGCGGCGGGTGCGTTCATTTTTCCCTTTCGAGTCGACAATGGCTACGGTCCAAGTCGATTCTTTCTTGCAACAGCAAGCGCAAGGAGCCCTAATGAGTCTGTTCGTTTATTACTTGTTTCAATTGATTGCGGCTCACCCCTACTTCGAGGGCAGCTGTACACCGTCGCTCGGAGACAAAGGAGGAATGGCCATTCTCAGCAGCGCTCTTAGCGAGGGGATTAGATTGACTTTGTTCGCAAGTAAAATGAAATAAATGGAAGTTAAAGTACTCAATGCTGTCTCAATGGCTACGGCTAGAAGGGGCTGTTTTTCAGTTAGCGTTTCATTATTATCTTCAATAAACCTTTTTAACATTAAACGCCTACCCCCCTAGCTGCGAATGAACTTTCTCGCATTGAGTCCCTGAATTGGAGTCAATAAAGTTTTGTACGAAGGGTTCAAAATAATTATACCCTTCTTATATAATGCAACAAATGAATTCATTGTTTTGTTTAGTTTCTGAGCCAACAGCACAAGTACCATACAAGAAAAAAAAATAGGGCAGCATTGAAACATGGGCTCACTAGGAAGTTAACAATTAAGAAGCTTATGGTCCACTTTCTTTATTGATTATTTACCTAATTTCAAGTCTGCACTTGCAACTAGGACCTTCGACTATCATCTGTAACTGGGCTCGGAATTTATGTAATACTGCAGATCCTTCAGAATATTTTTTGTAGTTTTTTTAATTATAATTTGATACAGCCATCTATGGACTACAGATACATAACAACTGTTAGGCTTTTCTTCTTAGAGGTGTTCTTTCCTTGCTGTTAAGCTTCCTACAAGAGATGTTTCAGCTTCTGATTCCTTTTGACTCATTCTTCTCCAGAAAGCGTAAGTCTGGATCCTTCCCTCCTTTGCAACACTAATTCTAAATCTTGTCTTGTCCAATTTCAGTCGGTACAATGTTTGACCTTTTGAAGTCCTGATATACCTCCTGAAGCCATGGAGGTTACAATTTTCTTTTTTCTTGAAGGTTGAGAATTATGTTAGCCAACCTCTTGATCAACAATCTTTTAATGTTTCTCCTCCTCTACCTGACAGAAATTTCTTCATGCTTGTCACATAGTTGTTGGTTTGACCTACATTGAAATTTGTATCCATCTTCAGAGATTGTATACATTTGTATCCTAGAATTTCTCATGAGATCTATCTTTCCTTTTTCTCAATTTCAGCAATTTTCTAGCTTGCTAAGGTTCCTGCTGTATAGAGGTAACCAGGAAGATGGTTATACTTCGATAAATGGTGCACTCCAAAATGTCTTCTTTCTTATACAGTGTGTATAGCTTCCACGGCTCTGGCCTCCATTCCACAATACAAGCTGTCAGTATGTTGTTTAGACAAAAATGTTGTTTAGAGCTTCGTGAAGCTCTTCGCTGCCAAACTTGAAAAGTGGGGTTCCATCTTCATTTAATGTCTTATTATTGTTCAGAACAATGATGGTATCTACAATATCGTCAAATGTTGGTTGGTCGGGTGGGTCTGGGTTAAAATGCATACTTGGTTCATAAAAATCTCCAGGTCTAAATCCTTTATCTTAGCTTTATCTCATTTTCGAGTGCCATTAAGCGTTGTTAATCCTTTATATTAATCAGACTTTTATAATATTCAAAAAGAATAAACAAAAAGAGAAGAAAAAAAAAAAATGGCGAGAATGAAAAATAAATGCATGCTAACTAACGTGATTTTATTTCTTTCTGAAATTCGTTTTTTCTATTTGCCGTAGATCCTGAAATGTTAAAATCATGGACATATTAAAAATGTATGTGTATGTTTCAATCGCTATTTTTATATTATCAGTAGTTATAATTTATTTTATTATTCCGATTTACAAAAAGGTGCCAAAGACGGATTGTGGTATCGTGGAATCTCACGCATAAAGATATATTCCTAGATAAAAATACTAGAAACAAAAAAAGAAAACAAAGGCAGTTTATCAGCTTTATATCGATGACTAAAAGGCTTGTGATTCCATCTGTGTATCATAATAGTCGAACAGGATATACCAAATCAGTTAGTAAATCCAAGAGAAATTTGCATGAACGAAATATTTAAAGAAGTTTAATTGACATTTAATGGTAATTATTATTTTGATATGTTCAAGGTTTGGTTAGTTTAAAAAAAAAAAAACTGTACCACTAGGACCCGTGAACGAGTCTGGGGTTCAGTACATGGTTGAAACTGTACTGTTTCATGGACAACGGTTCTGCAAGGAGGTGACTTGTCGTAGGTCACGCTCAACCACCAGGTTTCTCCCCTTATTTTGGGTACCCTATTTTTATATTATTTTATCGAGGCTGGGTGAGCCCCAGGAGGGTCCTAGATCCCATATGATCCATCTCCCGCCGCAAACAGACTAAATAAAAGTAACTGCCTGCAGCGGGATTTGAATCAGGATTTCCGGCATGGCAACTCAGTGCTCTACCACTGAGCCACTTGGTCAGTTTTAAGAAATATAAAAGAAAAATAAGTACATGACACATCTTTTAAACTCGACGCAAGAAACTTAGGTGTTTTGCATAAAAATAATTCTATAATATTTTTTTAAATTTTATTGAGAGCGTTCCCAAAGTTGAGTGACCAAATTTTAAAATAATAACTACCAAGATTAAGTTACAAATGTATGTATACAAATAACCCATATGCAATTATAATTTTAAAAAATATAATAGAAAATCATAATTCCTTTGTATTGGTCATTTGATGAAGATTGCTAATGCATAAATTTTTCATGACTGATAAAAAATTGACGAATTATCAATTCAGCTTGCATATTCTTTCAACAGTTTTGTATTATCCAGCATCTGAAAGAATGTGTTCTAAATTCTTTCTTACCATCTCAAATCATAATTTCATACTGTAACTTTTCTTTTATTTAGATGACTTAAAAATACTGGACATAAATATTATAATATCAAGAAGTATCATCAAATGAAATACAGTAAAAGTTTAAAGAAATGCTATTTGGAAGAAAACTTTTATTTTTGGATATTTTTAATATTTCCAAATTTATTTGAAAAATCATAATTAATACTCCTTATCTGATCTACGAAATATACTCGAAAACATAATATCCATAAAATAAAAATAATCCTTTTTAAGTTAAGATCCTTGTAGTACTTGTTCTAATGAGTGTGCTATATATTGTTTCTTTAAATATTTTTTTCAAGTTTTGTTTCAGTACTGATTATGATCATTTTTAATTCATTATTGACATTAAAATAAAATGCAACGCAGCACATTGTTACAGAAAACAATGTTAACATGCTGAAAGCTTTTTTTTCCTCCAAGTAACTACGTTATTATGTCAGCGAGTTAATAACACTGGAGATAAAATAAATGGAAAGGAAGTGAGATCTGATATCAGATATCTATTATATGAAGGTTCGCCATTGTTACGTGTTTTATATAGATCTCATCCTTCATGACTTTTACTATTAACATGCAATGAAATATGCTTTTCATTGTGAAATATAATCAATTCATTATTATATTGAAATAAGTAGAATGATTAATTAATCGAAACATCACGACTAGCATTATTTACCGAACAAATTTTGGTGATGATTCTATTTAAAATTATTACGACAGATATGCCCCCGGCCGGGATTCGAACCCGGATCCTATGTCTCTCCGTGACAGCTTTCCAACCATTTGAGCCACTGGAGTTGCCTGCCGGCAGGGGGAAAATCTATTCTCCGATCCCATGCCCCAGTGTTCTCGCAATTTTTTGCGATGTATTTACGATAACGAATGTTCTTTGAACATTACTTTAATTTTAGGATCTGTTAACTTACGCCATATTACTATTTATAATTTTTGATCAACTGTTTTGATTTTTAAATATATTTATTTTAAAGAGAAAAGATGTGCCCCTGGCCGGGGTTCGAATCCGGATCCTCTGTCTGTCACGGAGAGCATATCTTTTCTTTTTAATATAAGAATATTTAAAAATCAAAACAGTTGACCAAGAATTATAAAAAATTATAAATAGCAATATGATGTAAGTCAACAAGATTCTAAAATTAAATTAATGTTCAAAGAACACTCGTTCTCGTGTATACACCGCAAACATTGCGAGAACACGGAGACATGGAATCGGATAAGAGAATAGAATTTTCCCTGCCGGCAGGCGACTCCGGTGGTTCAAAGGGTTAGAGCGCTGTCACGGAGAGACAGACGACCCGGGTTCGAATCCAGGCCGGGGGCATATTTTTTCGCTTTAAAATAAAAATATTTAAAAATCAACAGTTGACCAGAAATTATAAAAAATTAATGGGGTTTCTTCACTAATCATTTTTTTCATATTGCTTTATCTCGTAATATTAAATAATATTTTAATAACTGGAAGGAACATTTTTGGGTCACTGGATTCAAAATACTATAAACCTTAGAAACCAAACACTATTTTATGATCATACCTTAACTCCTATGCCATATTTTTTTCTTTTCCTTTTTATAGGAACCACAAATGCACTTGAAAAGTACAAACATTTTCCATAACACGTCACGATCAAATAACTAGGCAAAATAATATGCAATTTAATGATGAAAGATTTTGGAGAGGTATAAGTACCAACCTAGGGTTAGAAAAATGTGCAATAATAATAAAATGCACAAGGCAAACTGAAAGATACCATTTCTAATGGCAAACATATTTTAACAGAGGAAGACAGTGGTCCCGGTGGAGGTTAAAAAAAAATCTATTTAAGTAAGAACTGTTTATTTTCAAGCCAACATTCTGACGATAACTTATTGTAATTTGGAGAAGTAGGTAAAGTCCAAAACGTCTGTAGTTGAAAAACAGACGTCTCCTTAATATTCATAACTTAGTAAAAAAATGAAAGAGATATGGAAAAGAAGAAAGCAAGGAAATAATGAATAAAACAAATCCAGTCCATAGTGGCTCGGTCTTAAAAAAAAAACAACTAGTAAAATAAATTTAAAAATAGAAAATTTCAGCAAATCTAATTAATTATACGGTAAAAATTCTTAAAATAATATCAGAGCTGTTTTCTGAGTTTTATCCCCATTGAATGTTTTGATTCAGGCCGAAACATCAGTACCCTTTAAAATAAGTTAAAGTTGTCTGTGTTTTCACTTCCCACTCTCCCTCAAACAGATTCTTGATTATATATATATTGTGAACTATTTATGTTTTAAATATTATGAATTATTATAATGAGTTTCAAACATTAAAATTACGAGATTGACGGACAAACATTAACACAAGCTCTCCTGTTAATCTTTGGAATACCTTTAGCAGTTAAGGTCACTCTCATGTATATATATATATATATATATATATATATATATATATATATATATATATATATTTTTATATATATATATATATATATATATGACATTATATTAATATGACATTCATGCTCATTTTGTACAATTAAAACTTTTTTAAAAATTGGGCGAATTATAAAATAAAAAATATTAAAATAATGTGGGTGAAAGTTTATTTTTAATTACAAAATATTTTCCAATTCCAAGAAGAATTGGACAAAATTTAATTTTGAATAAAAAAGTAGTTTCATTAGAAATTTAATTTTGCCCATTTCAGTTCTGATTTAATTATTTTGTAATTTTTAAACAAAATTTAGGTTTTTTTTTTTTTAATTTCCTAAAGCACTAACTTCTCATTCCATTGGGTAAAAATCAATCAATCGATCAGTCAATAAACAGGTTATTATTTGTTATTATTACTGATATTTTCCCTTTATTCGTTGTGAGAAAATGTCATCACCTTCTTTCTCTCCCTGTGATCATAGAAAGGTACTTATTGAAGAAAATCTACAGAAATAACAACGTTGAGTTCAACGATCTCTCGAATATTGACTTATATATAAGAGCTCTCAGGGACAGAAGCTGCAACCTATTTTTTTCATTCTCTCCTCAACAGACCATCTGCTGGCTGGGCACACAAAGGGATTCCTACAAGGGAACACTTTCAAAACGAATTATTTCTTTTGAGCCGTTGTAGTCTTAGCAAACAATCCTAAATAAATGACAGGCACTTAATTTAAAGATGGACAACAATTGCAGCTCATCTCAATTAAAAATAGTGTCTAGCAAAATCAACTTTAAATGTATAAAATATATCAATAAAACATTTGTCTTTGTTGATTATAGATTATATATTGTTTAAAAGTTTATAATAAAATAAATCTTTTTATTAAAAAAAAAAAAAAAAAAAAGTTTATTAAAAAATATTTTTAATACTTAAATCATAGTGATCCATTTTTTTATATATGTTTATTTTTTATGTAACTGGAAAATTAACAATCAAAGTCTAAAGATGAAGATAAAATATATAAATAGTTATTTAGTTTAGTTTTTCATTTAACGTCCACTTTATGCTGCTAAGGCTAATCGGACAATACTACAGTGGGAGCTCTAAATTTTGCCTATCCAGGTTCAATTAGGATAGGGATTTTTAACGAGTACCTGACATCGTACTGGCTCGGGACCCCCGTTTAACGCCCCTTCCGAAGGACGGCGTGACTAAGGATTTTTTACTCACTTTAAAAAATCCTAGGGCCATCTGCCGGGCTACCACTGGACCACAGGTCGCCCCTAAATAGTTATTTATAAAAAATCTGATAGGAAATGACAGGTAATAAGATTCCGTCAGTTGGGGTCTGGGGTGCAGGAAACTTATGTATAGTTTCATACAGAAACAATTATTTACATAAATAACAACTAAGATAAAATTTAAAATCAAACTGCGTTAAAAACAGATTTGTCAACAATTTAACTTAAAATCAATTGTACCATGCCTTCCATTAGAGTAGGAATAATGTTAAATTAATTTAAAGTCAACATTTTTTGTTGAAAATGAAATAATATTTTCTGAAAAAATGTAGAGAAATATTATTTCAAAATGAAAAATTGTGTACCCCCGGGGTAAAGGACATACCATGCCACATTTTTGTATTTACTCAGGAGAGCTAATTTTTTATAACTTTGAACTACTAAAATTTGTTACCTTTTTACTTATAGAAATATCTTGAAGGAAGTTGTTTACATAGTTACTAGCGATAATAAATAATTGAAAGTGTTGATCATAGTATTTAATTATGACAATTAACATAACGTATTACTTATTTTGTGGACATGGTGGCCTTTACCTCAGGGGCATAAAATTTTGCTAATTTAAGTATGATTGTTCAAGGTAGTATGATGGTAAGGTAAAACACAACAACAAAAGATTAACTTATCGAAACAAAACGATTATTTTTATTATACAAATTATACATATACGATATGACAAAGTAGTGGCATATATACAGAATAAATACTTTGACGAATTATATGCATACATATATATACAGCATAACTTCATGTTATTTTCAATAAAAACAATAAAGGAACTAAATAATTATAATAATATTAATAATAACGATAATAATAATTTTCTGCTGGGAACTGCCAGAACATCGTCAGAAAATTCTTTGATATTACAAATTAATCAAAAAATGAACCATACCCTTGACCATGGTCCGGTTTTGCGAATTTATCCGGCATAAGCCGAGAAAACCAAAATAAATAAATGATAATAGTTATAAAATACAACAAACAAAATGAAAGCTGCTCATTCCCTGAACAGTGTACATTACTTTGGTTTCAATTTCAAATTGTACCGATAATCCAGTTCTTTTTATAGATAGATATATATATATATAAGCATAAATAACTATACTAAGTACAACATTAAAAGCTTTTATATAACAGAATAGGCTGTATCCAGACATTCAAGTTGAGAAATAGCATTTCTTGACAAGTTATTACGAATCGAAAATATACTTAATAGTACTATAATTTATAATTTCTCAAAAAGCCAAATTTCTTCTAATGATTAGATATATATTATTTCAAAACTATTATTAAAAGGTCTTTATTTTGTGAAGCACAATTTAACAATGACAAGTTGGTTGGTAGATCAGGGAGCCTGTCCTCGGCACTGTCAGAAGCGAATATTTTTACAAATATTTACATCTTAACAATATTGTTTATAATCATAGATATTTATTATATTTAGACATATACTCTATAATATTTACATTGATAAAGTGTATCCAATATTTGAACTTGAGGAGATATATACTGAGTATTGTTACAAATCCAATTTCCCCAAACTTGTCACAGCTGACAGGTCAATCATAGTACCCGAAACTTCACTCATTTACAATTATTATAGTAATACAAATTGTCTACACCAGTATTAATATTGAACAATAAATATCAACTACAGGGAATTAGCAGACTTACATATTTTTAAGGGCATGAAAGACCTGGCCCCGGCAGCTTCAGGGAGTGCGCCGCTCCTTGACAGCTGCATTATAATATTGACTAGATAATGGGTTGTAGATCCACTCAAAAAACTCTGTCTTACCTTGTGAATGAGATCACACTGGCACAGATCACAGAACACTCACGATTTAGTATATTACTGAAACGGGCCTTCGAAGGGTATCTATGTCGAGCGGTGGCGGCCCTGAAGCGGCAGATGTCGGCGTCATGGCTTGTTCCGTGGGGCTGGAGCCAGGAGATTGCCCTCCTCCGAAGAGGAAATGAGGCGGAGGAGGCTGGAACAGTGCTGAGAGAGGTGGAGGCGGTGGTCCATAGGATTTCTGCCCCGGGTAGAGCGAGGAATAGAACGAACTCACAACTGCCGCGGCCTTATTGGAGTCCTGATGGCTGCCGTTTTGTACCAGTTTACTGAAGTTGACTGCGTCGAAGGCTGAACCGAAGTAGGGTGGTAGCGGAGAGTACGCCGCTCCCAGGCCTTCCAGCGGATGGTGGTGTTGAGAGCCGGCGAAGTAGGGTGCTAAGGGGAAGCTGGCGAATGGGCCGCCTCCGCTCCCTGGGCCGGCGGGTTTCATCTGCGGATGTTGTCCTGGTGCCTTGGGCTTCCTCCGAGGCCTGTACTTGTAGTCGGGATGCTCCTTCATATGCATCGCCCTCAACCTCTTGGCTTCGTCGATGAACGGTCTCTTCTCCGCCTCTGTGAGCAATTTCCATTCGGCTCCTAGCCTCTTGGATATTTCGGAATTATGCATCTTGGGGTTGTCCAACGCAATCTTCCTCCGCTGTATCCGCGACCACACCATGAAAGCATTCATAGGTCTCTTGATGTGAGCCTCACCGGGAGACTGTGGTTCGAGACCGGGAGGCATCGGAAAACTATAACCTGACATTTCCACTGCTGAAACAGTTCTGGCAGCCTAGTAAGCCCCCTCCAGCCAACACTGGGTAGGAAGGGGCGTGGTCGGCCCCGACCAATGGGAGGGCTCGCTCCGCCCCACTTCCAACCCTATTGTCCTCCCTCCTCTCAAGAAGGGCCTAACAAAAGGACAATAATAAATCTGGCTTAGCCGTTCTCTATCTCTCGCACTCCGTCCCCCACCCTTCCACCCCCACTCCAGTGTATTATACACATGTTACATTGTTACAGCCGCACTTGCCCTTCTTAGCCTCCTTATATTTATCGCGTCTGTATTTAATGCTCGACTTTAGTGTCCTTTCCATCCCATCTACTCTTCCTGATCCTAATCTCGCTCCTGAGACCGCATTTACCCCGTAATCAGGAATTGACTAGGAATTCAATACAGGTGCACATATCGCTTGTTACAAATATAATTGTGGGATTTTTTTGCATATTAAAATGGTTGGTCTCTTGGAACTAAAGGGATCTGAATTCAAACATTGCGCTGTTCTAACAAGTAATGGTAAGATTTTGAATTTAAGATACTAGTAATACAGTTACATATCTATTGCAATGTAAGCAATTCAGTTACACAAACCCTATAAATTGAAATAAGTCATTATAAATAATAAACCTATTTAAAACAATTGTTAAACTGTAGGTACATTTTTTTTAAATACGTAAACAAAATATTATTGATTTTTAAGACGATTTTGGCTAGCCTGCAAAAGTGTATACTTTTGTGTTAAAAAGCTAAGGACATTGGTAACACAAATTTCAGCGACACAAAAAGATCAACCACTTTTCACATTATATTATAGGGAAGATTAGTACGTAGAGTTACTTCCCGCCAAGACCCAATTACAAGGCCGCCTGAGGCAGATTAGTTAATTAATATATTTAACTACGGGAATCGACTCTGTGAAATCTGGAAACTTTCCTAGGACTCACCCCTAGCCCTTAATTACAGCCTTAATTACAAGGGTAACCATAATGGTGTAATAAACCCGGCAGTGAACATGATCTTGAAGATTTAAGAGAAGAATAAAGCAGAATAGCATTAGTAGTACTTTTATTTCTACTTTTCTCTTTTCTTTTAACTCCGTCGTCGTTACGTCAGTACATAACTTTTATGTACTAATTTTTAGAAGTAAAAAACGATTTTATTCGTGCTATGGAAAAAATCAAATAGTTTTTTATAAATTATAATTATAGCAGATTTAAATCGTAGTGTTCTCTAAATCCTTTAAATTAAACAGAAACAATTGAATACATATTCCCTGAAACGATATTTTTTTTCTTCACTATTTTCACCATTTATTACCCCTCAGGATTTTATCTGAATTCAGCATCAATCCAATTTTTTTTTCTTTTTCGATGGCCATACAGCCAGATTAATAAGTAAGATTGAAGAAAATATTTACATATTTATATTTAAAATTTTTTTTTTATTGATTTATAATAATTTAATATAGAGCTTATCTTATCTCTTCCGCTTAGTGATATTATTTCTTTCTGATATGAAATGTTATTTTTCATATCTTCTTGTAGAAGTTTTTTTCTATGAGGTGTATATGATTTACATTCCATAACGATATGGTGCAGAGTTTCTCGATTATTGAAGTTTTGGCATGCGGCCGATTCCGAAATTCCGATACAATGCAAATAACTGTTACATATACCGTGATTACCGTGATCTACAATATGTTTTTATTTCCTGTTTATTTAAATTGATGGTTGAAAACCATGGTCTGCGTGAGATACTAGGAAATACGGATTTATAATACTGCCCTGTAGTCGAAAGTGAATATTGATCCTGCCATGTGTTATGGCAATCTTCTTTTATTGGTAAATAAAAATCTGTAAATGGGACCAAAATTTTTACCTGTTCGCCGGTGATCGTAGCGTCTTGGGCTAATTTATCAACCTCTTCGTCAATCCAATCAACCTTGAAATCTGGATTCGCGATCCGTAATCCGTAATAACAATATTTAATTAAATACTTATTATAATTTAAAGAAGAAGAAAATTATATTAACGAGGCTTGTTGTTGTTTGTTAATTTAACGTCACTTTTTGCTGCTAAGGCTAATCGGACGATTTTTAACGAGTATCTGACATCGTATAGGCTCGGGACTCCCGTTTAACGTCCCTTCCGAAGGACGGCGTGACTAAGGATTTTTTACTCTCTTTAAAAAATCCTAGGGCCACCTGCCGTGCTACGAACCCGCGATTTTGGGCTTAGTAGTTTGTTACGCTAACCATAGACCACAGGTTTATTTTTAGGGTTGTTGTTGTTTGTTAATTTAACGTCACTTTTTGCTGCTAAGGCTAATCGGACGATGCTACATTGGGAGCTCTCCATTATGCCTATCACGGTATAATTAGGATATGGATTTTTAACGAGTAACTGACATCGTACAGGTTCGGGACCCCCGTTTAACGTCCTTTCCGAAGTACGGCATAACCAAGGGATTTTCACTACCTTTAAATCTTGGGTTTAGTAGTTTGTTATGCTAACCACTAGAACGTAGATCGCCCATTTAACGAGGGCGTTTGTTCCATTCCGAACAGTTCTTAGAAACATAAACCTCCTCATATTTTCTGTAAATAGCTGAAATTGGGATGAAGTATTGGAAGTTTTTGTGGTTTTCGAACAAGAATATATTAAAAATAAAAGGTTAAATTATTAATTATAAAATCACACCATAGTGATTATAGTGTATAATAAAAAATACTAAAATATATTCATATATGAATTAAGGCAATACTAACATCATCTTTATTGCCTTTATTGATTTTTCTTTATACTAATGATAATAATTTGAGCTCAAAATACTAAATATGTCTGATCTCTTCCATTGAGCATATGTAACTATTTCAGAGTTCATTTTTTAGTAGAATAAAAGAAGCTGAGAAGACTATGTGAATAATAAACAGTTTAATAATTTTGTGTAAACGCTTTTTAACAAAACCTGAAATCTGGATTTCTTTTATACTTTGAATATTGTGCAGTAAATATCATAGGAGGACAACACTTGACTTACTTGTACAAATAATTTCATCTAATCAAAATCAATGGCTAAAAATGCAATCCTGAAAAATATGATAATGCATTTTTATCTAAATGATGGCTGATTGTGGAATATTGCTATATATATATTAATTGAATGGTAGTTAAGAGTATTAAATGAATTAGTAAAAATTGGTATGATCATCCGAAATAGGTAAATTATCTAAAAAATGAATATGAAATAAGATTTCACGATTGCTATACATATCCAATTTATGTAAATCGCTTATCTAGGTTTTTAATCATGAATGTGAAAGCCTAGATAGATGATTTTTTCATCTCCCTTAAACTATCTTATATTTGGTGAGCAGTATAATACAACATAGAACTTTAATTGAGTAGGTGAGGTGCAAAACTCGTTCGTTCCATTTTTTTGAAAAAACTTTCTCATTTCATACTTAGTTACTTTTTTTTTGTTATCATTAAATCAGTATTTTTTTTCATTCCAAGCTCACTTCCACAGGGAAGCTGTACCTTTCGAAAGCAAAAAAAAATTTTTTCCAAAAAAAATCTGTCCACTCTACGAGATGAGGTAAGTTTTTTGAGTTTCCTGAAAAACGTGTTCCTGTGGAACAAACGAGTTTTGCAACTCACCTCCTCAATTAAAGTATTAAATATTCTTCATAATTATTAACGATAGGTTGTTTGAATATCAATAAAATTGTTGAGTATTTCATTTAAAAATAACGCTTTTTTCGAGAATAGGTAATTTTATATAAGTATATTTTAATGCTTTCGTCTTAAGCCTTCTGGCGATCATGTAACCAAAAAGGAGCATACCATTTTTTTAAATGTTTTTTTTAACATAAAAATAATAGTATAATCTTTAAGGAATGAAGACATTTCTAGCTGATGCCCATTTATTGCCGAAACACGTTCTAAATATATAATATTAACTAAACATAGACAATTAACAGTTGTTTTGGAGGACTTCTCAAAAGTCATTGTCCCGAAAATAGAAAGCAATTAGGTACCAAGTTGATTAGAACTAAATTAGGGAAGAGAGCTTCAATATCAAATAGTATTGTAAGCTTATTTCAGTTGGACATGTGCATTTTAACATATCTTCAGCTGATTTATTCTAAAAATAATTACAGTTGTAGCGCTTAGATGTTAATCATCAATTTTCAATGTTCAATGTTCACAATATGTGTTGAAGGGTTTGGCTTCTGAGGCATATTGAGAACTCCACGACAAAGGGTGGATTCCACGACGGGTTTAGTAGGGAAGGAATATAATAATTTATAACTACTGTAAAAGTCAATATTAAAAATGTAATTTTTTTTATTTTGAAGAGAAAAGATTTGTCCTAGCCGGGATTCGAACCGGGTACTCCGCCTCTCCGTGGTAGTGCTCTAATCAATTGAGCTACCAGAGGTCGCCTCCCAGTCAGGCAAATCCGTTCTCTTCACCGATCCTATATCCCCGTGTTCACCCGAGGAAGAATGTTCTTTGAACATTACTTTAATAAGGATCTTGTTGACTTACGTCATTATATTATTTATAATTTTTTATTAATTGTTTGAATTTTTAAATTTTAATAATATTTAAAAGTTAATATTTACATTACATTTCATTCGGATTGTAAAATGTTAAAGCTATTATGACTTAAAATATTCTATGAAGAAATTCTTCTAAAATAACTTCAAATTAAAATTTAGTAATATATCAAAGCAATATAAATGACTGAATTATTACTCTTAATTTGAATTATTATACTTAATTGATTGTTCTATTAGTTTAATATTTTGGTTGAAATTAAATTAAACGGTTACCATAATAATATTAGGCCATACGTTTTCATTTTTTGTTTAGTGGCTTGAATTAAATTCAGTTCATTTTTATTATAAAATTAAAACAACTTAAAGTAGTTCAGAATAATATTCTAGTTTATATATTACAAAGTTACCTCCCAACGTAGGAAAAGTTGAAAAACATATATTACAATCTTGATAATAAGATCTAATTTTATCTATATCAATGTTGGAAGGGTTACTTAGTTTAAAATAACTTAATACTACTAATTCTTACTTTAAAATAACCATTATTAATTCTATGAGCAATTCTGTTTAATTAATAGAGTAAATTATTATTTTTACTGAAATAGTTTAAAACTTCAAATGAGGCGTTCAGAATCAAAAGATGACAATTCCAAAATTTCAAAAATTGATTTTTCCACATTCTGTGATAAATGTTTAGTCAAGAAATTTTATCTAAGACGACACTTCGCCGCCTTATTTTTCATGTCTTAAGTCTGGCTCTGAATCTGAAGTTTCGGTATAAAATTGATAGACCAAAATGAAAAAAAAAAAACTCGGTGATTTTTGTGTTATTTGAGTTAACCGCTTTTGATCTCGTACGCCTAACATCTTCAGTATTATATCAAAATAAAATGTAAAACATCAAGACTCGTTGTCATCTCATTCTTCCTTATTTTATCCCACCTTATATATTTCTAAATTAACAAGCATCGATCATCTACTAACAGATTTGGAATATATCTAGATACTAAATTTTAAAAAAATATTGGAAAAAGGAAATCAGAGTAATAAACCAGTGTGCAATATACATGAGAACGAAAATACAGGGCGTATATTTGGAATAATGTACTTAAGTTAAAACTCGTTGTGATTTAAATCGAAGCATCAGCCTGCGGAACTGATACCAAAAAGAGGGAGGAGGGGGAGAGAGAGAGAGAGAGAGAGAGAGAGAGAGAGAGAGAGAGAGAGAGAGAGAGAGAGAGAGAGAGAGAGAGAGAGAGAGAGAGAGAGAGAGAGAGAGAGAGAGAGAGAGAGAGAGAGAGAGAGAGAGAGAGAGAGAGAGAGAGAGAGAGAGAGAATTTTTTCTGATTTTCTAACGTAGAACGCATAACTTATTTCTAAAAAAAAAAGTCCATTATTTCACAACAGAGCCGGCCAAATTCAACCCATTCTAGTGTTAATAATAGTAACTCATAAGTTAGTAAATTGTTTCATGATTGTACCACAGATATGTAGTGTAAGATAAGAAGTACTAAAATACTAAAATACAATAAACGGAGTTTTCATTCAAGATATTTAATTCCATTCAATTGAATCGCATAACGTCGTCGAGGCAATATTATCATCAACAGTATTCTTATTGCAATCATTGAATTTGTTTATAGTAATGACAATAATTTGAGCTCAAAATACTAAATAGGTCTGATCTTTTCCTTTGAGAGAGAGAGAGAGTATCAGAGGGAGAGGGAGGGGGGGAGCATGATGAAATTTTACTAAAATCAATTTAGCCCAAGTAGTTTTTCCAGTTTATTCTATATTAATGCTACACGGCGCTGTGGCTAAACCATCCCGCAAGACTTAAACGCTTATAGTTTACGCGGGAAACTGGTTTTTATATAAAAGATCACGTTGTATCGTGATAAATATTAATGTGAACATCAAAGACTATACTGATACATAAGAAGATGACAATATTATTATCCGATCGGATATAATTATCAGCGCGAGTGGAGGTGGAGATTTCCCCCTCTATTACCCCTCCTCTATATTACCCCCTTCTATATTACCCCCTCTGTATTACCCCTCCTCTATATTACCCCCACCAACTCACACCTCGTTCCATTGTGGGCGGCTGCTTTAATTAAGGCCCCTCCCTCAGTCTTATCCCTGTTCTCTATTATCTCCTCTTACATACCTCGCCCTATTGTCAATCTAGTTCGTATTTTATATCGATTTCTCCGGTTAACAATTAAACTGTTGAGTAGAATTGTTCATAATTATTGAACGTGCCAGTTAATTTAGCAACAACAATATACTTTATAGTTTACGGTATTCAAATATAAATTTATATTCTTAAAAACTTCTTATTAATATACTCGGTTAACAATCCTTAATAGTTAGATAATAACTTATTATACATAGGCGAAATTCCTCAATTCAGTCATTATCTAGTTCTTGGGATTTTTTCTATGACAAGTAGGTTAGGAGGTAGACAATTTACATCAGCCTCAAAATTTGTTGGAACAAAAATACAAAGTAGTTCAAACAACTTATATTGTCCCAGTTGCATGATTAAAAAAAACAACATATAACGACTATTACACATTCATTAAATTTAATTGTTAATTGTTAAGTACATGTTTTAGTACTTATCCGTAGGTTTCCTGCTGTGGTAGGGGAAGTTAAAGTTGGTAGTTTGGTAGTACCGTCAAGTGTCGTCACGTTACGTCATTTCTACTTCACGATCTTACGCTTTTTGTAATCTATTAAAGTGGAATGGTTAGAAACTAACTAGCATGAAAATATACCTCAATAAAAAATAGTGGCAGCTTATTTGGAAATAACTAATATCCTTCCTCGGGTTGGTCAACTGACGATGGCTAAGTTTAATGCTAATCGTATCATTTGATAATACAGCTATTTTCAAGAATTATAAAAAGCTTAAATGTATTGTAACCAAGACCATAAGCAAATTTAATAATGCTTTGTATTCCTGGTATTCGAGTAAGAAATATCGAACACTACTTTTAATTGCTCCTTATTCATTTGACCAAATAGATATTTACTAAAAAATAGTTTGATCAAATGTTTGTGGTCTATGTTTGCTTAAAAATCAAGTTCCCAGGGAAATTCATAGCAGTGCCTTTGATACATACCATATGGTTACATGGATGTCTATGGTCAACAAATTAAAACAATTTTTTAGGTAATACTGGTGGAGGGAATGAATTTGTTAGAAATCAAATACGCTTTAATTAATTTTTACTTTCTTATGTTTGAACTACTGTTAAATTTACATAAGTGAGTGAATTGAACAACAGATTGGAAAATATTCAATACGAACCGTTTGTTTGATTTTACGATAGCATCCAATAGTAACAAGACATAAATTTGTCGATACAAATGCAAAGTATCGGAATTGCTGTACAACTGGTAATTGATATAAAATTCATATAAGTCATTAAAGGGGGAAAAAACACTTATAATGGCACAGGGAAAATAGATTTGACGATATTTACTGATTTTGAATATAGCTTAAAACAGTTTTTTTGCATTAGTATAGACGATGTGAGCTTCTTAACTCCATCATATTTTTTTTTAATGAATATATTTATAATTTTTAGATTTATATTTTATTGTTACTTAAGGTTATACTTCTTTGGCCAAAACTAATGAGTTAGCAGCTGGAAGGCTAAAGGCTAAATACTGTCGCTACAAATGATGATTTCTCTTTTGATTTGTTTATTTATTTATTGATGTTTTGAAATTTGTGCTTAAACAGTGGGCCATCATTCAATGTTTCCAGTAAGATATCTGTGGCACCTGTGCATAGTGGGCTAAGTCGAATTTTGTGAATTTCAAGCTATCTACTTAGAATCGTAATTGTTCTGAACTTATTTTAAGTTCAAGATTGGAGTATTAGCCCACGATTCACAAAGCAATATCCTTCATTGCAATGAACACTTACCGTGTTAGACACAAGGAAAGAGAAAAAAATTACGATTCTAAGTAGATAGCTTGAAATTCACGAAATTCGACTTAGCCCACTATGCACAGGTGCCACAGATATATACTATATCAATTCGTAAATGTTACAGACAGCATGCTTTTGCAAGTTAAGATTTATATATTCTGTATGTTAGTGGTCAATTAAATTCTTTTAGCTCTGTTAATTTTCTAATGTTTATTTATCATTTCATGTGGAATGCTTTAATTTGATAGTGCACTCTGTTACTAACTGGGTATAGAGTATTGATGCATGCTTTGATATATGTTTCGCAGGATGTCGCTTCGAATTGAATCACAATAAGTTTTACTTTTCATTTATTTCCCTTATAATATTTTCCAAAAAAACAAGTTATAATGAGCTTTGCTATGGAAAAGAGAATGTAAATATGGAAAATGAGTATTCTTCGGTAATGATTTCATCAAGAAATAGTTTCAACCAATATTCCATAGATACATCTTTGAATGACAATAGTTGACCTTGATATATATGTGGAAGAAATTGGTCCTGGTGGAGATCAATAAATTTATCCATATCTAAGAGAAATTTATCGAACTCCACCGGACCATTTTCTTCCACATATAGATGATATATATTTGTAGTAGCTGAAATGATTACAGAAGAATATGCGTTTTCCGTATTTATTATTCCGTACTACAATGATAACTCACAATATTATCGAAAAATATTACAAGAGAAAGGAATGAAAAGATAAAACTTGTTGTGATTCAACTCGAAGCGACAACCTGCGGAATAATTATCCTTGCTTTTATCAACAGAAAGTAAAAATATACAGTTTAATTAAGTAAATGTTCAGTTTTTTCTTTTTATATAACTTAATATATAATAGAAACCACGAGGTTATCCAAATAATGATCATTACTTAATAATGATAATTTATTACTTTTTTTTCATTACATGATGTTTCATGCATGTGAGTAATACAGTACAACAGGAGAAAATGTTTTAAGACCGAGCCTACAGTATTCGCTAAGTATGGGCTGTAGTTTAGGTCGGTTTTACTGCCCAGTGTTCAATTGTTGAGGCAGGAGCGTTTGTTGTGCATTAGAAAAAAAAAGCTTTCATCGGAATGTGAGGAAAGATGAGAATCGTTCTAAAAAAAGAGCTCCTTGTAAAGGATACAGGGCACAATCTGGCAGGAAGTGGGAAGGAGGTGGGTGGATGAAGAGCGATCAAAAGGAAAAATGGAAACCGGGAGATGGCGCTGGAGGCACTGAATAGGAGCGGTTTCAGGAGAATGCTCTCGCCCGAGAAAGGATTGTCTTTTGATAAAAAGGACATAGAAAGGAGAGGAAACAAACAAAAACAAAGAACTAGCAGAGCTGGGAAAGGACTTCTTTCTGGTCATTGTGAAGAGCGGTTAGGCGTCATCAGACTAATGGAGCCTGCCAATATTTTACAGGAGCTAGGAAGAGAGACAAAAGCCCCTCCGTTCATTATGAGCACAGATTCATTTGTAGATAGGTCTCCGCTCCGATTGTTGCTCCATAATTCAATTTAGATGCTCCTTTGTGCCGGCTGGAGGTACCTCCGTTTATTTGCTATAATAGTAATACAGTAGGCTATAAACAGAACCATTGTCCAGCCACTGTGCCCGTTTTCAATTTCCATTGCCAGATAGCGGCCATTCATATTACACTAGTCGTACATTCATACTATTTTCAATATATATTCTACCCGGCCGCTGTGTAGCTCTGTTTTTAATTCCCTGACAATAACCGCCCCTCTGCCAAAACCGATTGTTAACCCCCCCCCACCTCCCACGCCGGAGTTATATATTCTATACAATTGTTCCGTGGTAGCGAAAACATAACGGAGAATACGGAGAACTAACTCCTTGTAAATAAGTTAATGTAAATTCGTTAACATGCTATTCACTCATAAGAATTTAAAAATAAAATTGGAAGCAGAAGTGTAATTTATTTCATGCTTATTTATTTAACGTCACTTTATGCTGCAATGGTTAATCGAAAAATGCTACAGTGGAAACTCTAAATTTTGGCTAGCCAGTTATAATTAACGAGCGATAGATAGATCGATGGATGGATGGATCGATCTATAACGAGTACCTGAAATCGTACAGCCTTATTTTACATCCCTTCTGAGAGGCGGCATAATCAAGAATGGTTACTTTCTTTTAAAAAACCTAGAGAAGCTGTACTCTAAACCCAATTCTTGGGAATACTTTTTTTAAGCTAACCACTACACCACAGGTGACCATACAGCATATGTATACCAAGAGACCTTCTGATATGAACCAACTTAATCAAGTTAAGTTAAGAACTAACATGGTTGTTACTCCCTTAACTATAATCTTAATGGTATACCATCTTCCTCTGCTCTCTCTTTTAACTCTCCGTCTATTCTTCATCTTGCTATATTTTAGTGCTGGTATGCATACATTAACGCTGCTTAGGGGTAGACAAATGTTAAAGATAATGAGATGAGACATATACATCAGAAAATAAAAAAAAGAAAAGTTCCGGGCAAACTATCGTTCAGCAAACCATATGTTTCTGTTCAGCGCCTCAGGAAACTGGGGTGTATCAAAATTAATGTCTTTCCCCTATTTGCCCCCTTCTGCTCTGATTTGACTAGTCTAGATTAATGTGTTTCTTTCCAACAAAGGATGGGGATCGAAGTGGACAAACTGTTTTGTTTAGACTGATTAGTTTAAGGTTAGCTCAATCGAAGGCGAGATTCGATTACATGCCGTGAAGAAGCAGATGCTGTTTGTTGTCCCTTTCAAATGTAGATGGTCCACATGGCGTGGATTGCTAGCCCATTGTCTCTATTCTCCGGTATCTATTCATTGCCGGAACAGGCCCATCTGTGAAGTGTGACACCAGTCCAACAAACCACTGCTGGGTGTCCCATCAGTGTTGAAAATTGATACTTTGTTTCACCCCTTAGTGCACGTTTTTTTTTAAAATTTAATTTAAATGAAATTCTGGAATATATTCGAGTGCGAAAATTACAGCAGTAATACGGCACAGCTCGAATTATCTCCAGTATGCACAGTTTGGACCGTTTAGCTCGAGCTCGTTTAGCCTCGAATTAACTCGAGCCTGTACCTCAAGGGGTTAACGAAAAGTGATTATTTTAAAAATTTGAATATTTTAGAAACATCAGTTTCATTGACACCAATAATGAATGATATCTACCTATACTTTTTTTTTTGTTTCAATAATAACTTATACAAGATATATCCTGTCCTGTTCTCATCATTTGAAATCGCAAAAACTTAATATGCGAGTAGATTGTTCATTGCTAAATTTTTGCTATTGTGGCATCATCCAATTCTAATATCTTTCAGCCACTGTGAAATTTGGTTATTTATATTTAATTATACATTATTGCATTATATTTATATTTAATAATCTATAGACTTCTGTCTTGATTATTCCAAACTTTGAAGAAAAAAAAATAAGAAAATTCTTTACATTAGTAATTATTATTACTATCGTTGCCATATCCCATGGTAACTATAATAATAATCCTAATCCTTTCATTATTATCTGAAGGATTTTATATCGAACTCCAATGAGAATGTGCTCTAGACAATTTTTTATCTTATTATATAGTTTTAAATAATTCACGAACTGCTTCTCTCTCACTTCATGAATTAAATACCTCTTCTTAGAACTGCTTCGTTGCTATGCATATTTGTCAAGGGTATTCAAGGCATTCTTCTAAGCAACCACATCTAGAACTCTTCCAGGTTATAGACAGCAAAAGAGTTCACGTTTTGGCTTCGGATAACAACACAGCCAAAAGAGTCGTTATGGGTTAAATGATTTAACTATCAAAAAGGTTGTATGGCTATTTGAATTTTGAACATAATTTCTTTATCTAGGTCTAGTTATTAATAAATTATTATGAAACTATAAAACCAGTATTACGTAATTTTCTAAATTAAACCGTGTTTACTTTTTACATAAAAAACAACACGGCCTAGTTTAATTTATCAATTAAAAATCGATTAAGATGTTATGAATACGGAAATAATTACTTTTTACAAAAAGCTCATTATTTCTCTCTTCAAAACATCTTAACCTTTTTTTTAATATTATTGACAAAAAAAGGGAAGAAATATGTGGTATATTTATTATTACAGATTCTGTCGTTTTTACTTCGCCACCAACCTTAATACAACTGGCGGCGGATTAGCCGTCAACCACTAAGTGAAGAAAAGCCATTAATTAATTCTGCATTTATATGACGCCAAATATCCATAGTAAAAAAGGTTTGTAAAGCATAATTGAGGTGTCGATGTGGAAAAGGTAGCCATTTAAAGGTTATTTTACAAGGGAAGCTTAAAACTGTTTTGACAACTGAAAATTTAAGTGTAAAATAGTAACTAGGACCGTTCATGAAAAGTAAACCACTTACAAATTTTATTTGCTTTTCTTTTTTAGCCTATTTACTTCTTTGGCATGAATACTGTTTTTCTATTAAAAAAATGAAAAATTTTTTTTTACTTACTACCTTTTCCATGTTAACTACACAATTAAATTGTTTATCCAGTTAACACTTTTGCTTGTGTATATCTATAAAATCAACGATTATCTTCATTTAAACAGTAACAAAAGCATTAAAAGTACTTGTTACGAGGTCTGATAAGTATGAATAATTTCTTCTAAAATATTTTTGGGGGGTTAAAGATAACACAAAATAAAAACATATTTTTCAATTGTGCCGACGTTTCGTTTTAACACTTGCGAACTCAAAGTAAGTTTGACAAGCCACAGCCCAGGCACCCGATATTTGCCCGGAAGATGGCCAACACCGTAGGCTGAAACGTCGGCACAATTAAAAAATAAGCTCTGCTTATTTTGTCTTATCTTTGACTGCACCCCCTGACCAACTCTATCACCATTAGTATTATCCAGTAAACTATTTTCCACTCAAATCTAAAATGTTTTTTATTGTTGAGCCACCAAATATAAAGGAAACTTCCTGAAAGTAGCATTGAACCGGCTGTTTGATAAAAACTGCACACATGGATATAATAAAGCTGGCTAAGAACCAATATCGGATGCGAAATCCCACAAGTCCTTTGTGGGGCGAAGTCGGTACTTGCTGCATTGATGGGCTTATTGCACTCATACAAAAGCCACTCAAAGCGTCCTTTGAAATCATCTTGCTTTATTTGATCTTTTGAGAAGCGGTTCATTAGGCGAAATGATTCTAACAGGTGAAGCCACCACATCAAAGGGGACCACCTTTTGCTCGTTTGGCTTCTGTACCTCTCCTAGCCCCTGCGGGACTTTGTCAACGCTACACATTTAATTGAATAAAGGCTTCGGATAAGTCGGAAAGGACTTGGTCGGTTCAACAAACACGATAATTGTTTGAATTCGGATTTTTCATTTCGTTACCTCACTATCATCTCAGTTTTCTATCTATCGGTTTATCCTCTTTGAAATTTGTCTGTTATATCGGTCATATATAATTGAATTGTTCACAAAAAATGTATATTTATGATTCAAGATCAATGTTACTAACACGTGTAACCTCAATGTTACCTTCTTTCTTTCATACATTGAGTTTAGAGTTTGTTTTTTTTATTATGAGGGTAGAATGTATAACCTGAATGCATTCTATTCTACGACAAAAAACAAACATCTTTAAACTATGTATAGAAGGATCAATATAGCATTGACGTTAACGCGTTTTTGAACAATGACGTTTAAGTATTAATGAGTGTCGTTTAAATATTCTGTACTATGGGAAAATGTTTCATATACTTATAATTTAATATGTTTCTTTCTTTAGTTAAACTAAGTTACCAAAACAAAAAAAGAAAGAAAAAAATATAATCCGAAAAATGAGATAAAACTTTTTGGTATTTGGTCTTAAGAATTTTACCACAAATGGAAGCTTTAATAAACGGAACAATTCATAACTGTTATAATTATAATTACCATAAATAACTTCATCCATATATTATGATGACGTTCCCAAATTATGGTCCATTATAAAAACGATACCAATTTGTCAAGTTGAATCAAGCCACTATTCCAAGTTGAATTGATCAATCTAAGATAAATTCCAATTAGCAAGAGGCACATTCAAAAATCACTCGGGCATATTTATTTTTTATTGATTCATCAAAAATATATAATAAATAAATAAGGAGACTTAGCTTTTAATTTTGTTTTTTTTGTGGGAGTTTCCCCAAAGTTGACGTTTTCTTCAACTAAATTTTAGGACAGTATTTTTTTCTATATCTTCAAATCAAGAGCAACTCCATTTAGACCGTATCCTGACGTAGATTTTCCAACAGAAAATAGAAAATCCACCGAGAGGAGTAGGGAGGTATACAATTTAATTTAATTTGGAATGTTAACATGCAGTAATCTATAAAAGTAAGAATTATAGCAGTATCTAATTGTCTTTTTTTCATAAGACCGGCAAGTTAGCTGCATCATATTTATGTCTATTATAATATATATAATATTATAATTATTATATATATAATATATTATTATTATTATATATTATTAATTATAATATATATAATATTATAATTAAAATTATAAGCACTTTAAGTAATACGATAGAAGTTTGAAGGAATCAGGTAAGTAGTAATTGATGTAACAATTCTTCTTTACTCCGTTTTCTACATAATTTATCGTTTAGCACTTTATAAAGAATCTACTAAAGAAAGAAATTTTTTAATAATGCAATATTTGAAGATTAATTCTAAAAATTGTCTGAATGTAGCATTATAATTACATGAATATTTTCCCTCCCTAAAGAAAGGAGATGCCGACTCTCCTATAAAGAATTGAACAAAATGCAGGGATAATAATATGTTATGTTCATCTTGAAGAGTCGCCGTAAATATTCGAGAAGGTGGACGAGGGTAGAGGACCCCCGCGATATTTCAGCCCCAGATATTTGCATATGTTAGTGGGGTCCCTCCTAATAGTGGTAACTTGAATAATTCTAATGTCCATTGTGCTTGGGCCATTGTGGCCCATTGTGCCTGCCCTCTCGCCACTGCCACGGATTAGGCACATTAATAACCGGATCCAAATTGCTTCTGCTTCTTTCAAAAGCAGCTATGCAACAGTACCACCGTCGCTCATTTACAATGGTAGCTTTATACCAGGTCTTAAACATGTTTACAATTGGTTGATTGGATAATATTTTATTATTAGGCACTTACCTGGGAGCAGAGTAGCTCAGTGGTAGAGCGCTGAGATGCCGTGCCGAAGAGACCCACCTGAGGTTTTTCCAACCTCTATAAAATAGGTAACCCTAATAGGGCGGAAAACTGGCGTTTGAGCTCGATAACGCACAAATCACCTCCCTTTTTGACCATTGTCTTAGAAACAGTCCAGTCTCTAGCTTGTACTAGACCCAAGACGACCATGGGCTGTAGTGATTAAGTTTCTTTTAGGTACTTACGACTTTCCTGGTATCTCTCCAACTAATATTCTATTCTTGATAGGATCATCTTCTCACAACTATTGAAGCTAAAAACAATTTGTTAATTTGAGTGTAGTGAATTGATAGATCATGTTATTTGCTGATCCCTTGCCTGGAAAATTTTTTTTTCACAATTTTGAAAATATTTAAACATCTTCTTCCGAACGATTTCCAAACTTTTTTCATTTGTTATTTAAATAATTTTACAAAATCAAAATCAAAAATGATCTACTGGTACAAAAAGTTAATTGCTCCACAAATAAACAATGGATAAAGTCTAACTTCGTTAGTGTATACTGGTTGGCACACTAATGAAACACCAGACAGAAAAGCAATATGGGTCATAATCCGATAGGATGTGTATCACTACGTGCTACATGTAGTTCCAGACAGAACTTGGAATATATAGAGGGTAAGCAATGTCTCAGATATCCTTCGTGATATTGTTCTTCTGAAGAGACGTAAAATAGGGAGCCAAATTTAGTAAAATTTTGGACTCCCCATATAGCATCGTCCGATTAGCCATACTAGCATAAAATTAAATAAACAAAAAATTCCCGGATGTATAATATGGTACTTAAATGAGTAGAAACGGTGGACCCTGTTACCAAGCTGAAAGATATAGGGAATTATGAGAAAGAAGTGGTACTTGAAAAGGTGTTACAGATTATTAGCGTTCACTTTGCAAATCAAGAAAAAGCTATAATATGATCAAAAACATCTTAAGCTGTGTATTTGAAATAATTACCGACTTATTTAACCGATTTAATTTAATGGCCGATGATTTCTGGAATTAATATATCCCTGATAGCGTGCGTGAATACAATTTAAAAGAATAGATAGGCAAGGAGGACAGAGCATGCTAGGATGCTATTCTCAGTAGCATTCTCAGTGCTATTCTCAGGCAACATGTAGCAATACAAAAAAGATAAATAAAAGTAAAACTGTTTTAAAGGCTATTTGCAGAACATTTAATGGCATTTGTATACATTACATTAAGGTTCACTCAGCCATATTAACCAGACACTTTTCAACTCACTGGGTCCTATAACCGAAATGCTGTTTTTTGCCGGAGGTCCCACGACGATTATACTATCCTGCGGAGGATGTCTGACATCGGAAGATAAGGAGTAATCCGTTTAGAGGCGAAATATCTGTGACCGCTGATGACTATCTCCCATCAGCGGTTGATGCTACAATACCAGGTCCCCAATCAGTTCAACATGTCTTTTAATCCCGTTCCTCCTCTTCCTACGTTGACTAATGGACAGGTATAGATTCAGTCGTTCTCGGCCATTCAACATTATCCCTTATGGTCGTGGAGAGGATTCTCAACACAATGGAATGTTCAAACATTCCATAAAAAACATAAATGTATATGCTAGGATCCATTTCTTCAATGATAAAATATGTGAAAAAGTTGGTTTCGAACTTGTGATAACATAATATCAGCAACAGAGCAATAGAGCTATGGCTACAGCATAATTTGATATCTTATACAATATATCTGCAGCAGCGGTGAATAAGTGGTTAAGTCTAATTTACATCAATGAGAGTTAATCGTATTAAGGAAAAATAAATCGTACCATTCTCGTAGTTTCGTGAAATGGAGTTGCAATATAAGTAGTAACTCCATTGTAAGCCAATGCCTGACTTGACCCCTTATTTGCCATGACATAACAAGATTCCGCTCCCGAAGTACTAGAAACTTATTTTGGATAAAATACCACTTATTCACCAGGGTTGCAGATATGTTGTCTATACATAATCAATTAATTAGTTATTCAGTAGAGAAATGTGGCATGCAGGGATGCGCGATTGTTTCGTCATTCAAGAACCTATTACAAGAAATCTGGGTTTAGATATTACTTCCATTTTTTAAACAGAAGTAACCATGTACATATAAAAAGGTAAATGACCTCATATACAAGGTCAACTAATATTATTCACAAGGTAATGTCTTCTATTATAATGAACCATTATTCCGTTTTGTAGCCATTAGTAATTATTTAGTCTTCCATGCTCCATATATATTTTATACAACTAAGCCTTTGCAATTATCCTGAATAAATATGTTACTTATAATGAGCGTAGTTAAGTGTGTGGAGCGCTGATGCATAATGCTGAAGGACCGGGGTCAAGTCTAACTGGCTGATAATTCATATAATCTGCTAACGGCCATAGATGAATCCTGTGGAATGTTATTGTTAAATTTGATCGCGGCAAAATCACTTCCCTCCATTATCTCATATTTTTTCATAATTTGTAAATATAAAATAATTTGTAAGCATATATATATATATATATATATATATATATATATATATATATATATATATATATATATAGTTTATTTCAATATAAATATTGGAATTTTGGAAGATAATATAATTCTATTAGAAGAGTTAATAATTCTTAAATTTCCAATTTATTGGATCAATATGAGATTTTTTAACAATAGTGCCATGAAGAAAATTGCACTTTTTTTTACTAATCCAGGTTAAAATACTAGTATATGAGGTCCTATTCACAAAATCTATTGGTAAGGAATTCATTAAATATAGTTGTGAACCACTAAACCATTCCTGCGGATTTTTTCTATTGCCAAATAGTATAAATAAATATTTATTGTTAAACCTGAAGGATTTTCAAAATGCCTGCACACGTTTCTTTTTTTGTTGAAGAGGCTAAGCTACCGGACATAAAACGACCTATGTTAAAGGAATACTCATTCTATTCGAGAGGGTAAAAACCAATAAATAAATACCTATAGTCAGCTGTATAAATACATTCTCTAACGAAATGCTTAAGCTTGCGAAAGGACAAGCAGCTCAATCCAAACGGTGGTCAAGAACGGATCAGAGTCAAGCAGAAGAGGAAGTCCGCCAGTCGACTCCTATCTAGAAGGGCGTGCTATACCTGAGTTCATTCATAACGAGGAGGTTCATTCATTAAAGAACACCTGACAGCCACTACCTGACCGCCAAATAACTATCCATAGCTCCTCAATGAAAAACGTTTTCTAGCATAAGGTGTTTGCCCTATGAAAGGCACTCCAGGTCGGCTCCGTAGATGAAAAGCCAAGCAAAGCTCTGTGTTGTGAAGAAGAATGGTTCATTGAAATGTTTCTTTACCTAAAGTTTAGTGAAGAAAAGGACACTTGTCTCTACCACAATACATAGACCATTTAACAGTTTTCTTTACCCTTTTTTCATTTTAAACGAATTGTTACAACAATAAGAATCAATTAGAACTCTCAGATTTTCTTCGTGAGGTAGTTCCTTGTCAAACTCCACTTTTGTTTAAGCAGGCTCAACGGTTGGAATGCATATCAACTTAAATAAAGTATTCATGAAATGAAGTGATCTGCAGTTAAAAAAAAAAAAAAAATCATCGATTTCTTTTCGGTGAAGCACATCAGAGGACCACGTGCCAAAATTCATTTCGTCCCCAAAATATATTATTATATGAATACAGATATTTAATAAAAAAAAAAATACTAAAACAAATTACCAGTTTTCAATTATACATTGTTCTGAATTTAAAAATGTATAAATAAACTAAACACAAAGTATTAATAAAGTTTCTTTCGAAAAGAGTGACCATCCATACCTAATTGGAAAGCTGTCTAGATAGATAGGTCTTATTCACCACTGTACAACGCCCAATAGTGAGTTATCTTGTAGTTTAGCTATATAGGTGAAGCTGATATATAAAATTCATATAGTATATATACACAGAGTGTCAAAATGTTAGACACACTTCAAAAATAGTTACCCCTACCCTCCCATATTTTTAAGTTACCCGTAAAACAGCACTACAATAATCTATTACTAACCTGAAGTTAATTAGCAGCTGGGCTTGTATTTTGGTTCACAAGCAAAAAATATATACATTTTTTTTCAAGTGAAAGTTAAGGCCCATCAAAATGTTAGACACGCTCCCTGGTAAAAATAAATAAAACTAATTTTAATACTTCATGGCCTTTCCACCACCATTTATTAATTCAAAAATTTTGTTTGGTAATGAATCGTACAATTTTGTTATTGTTTCTTGAGGTAATTGTTCCCATGAAGGCAGAATTGCAGATTTCAAATCCTCGATTGTTCCAAACTGTCATGATTCAGAGTTCACCCTTCTTGAAAGAGTTCACCAAAGATTTTCAATAATCTTCAGGTCTGGTAAGATAGGAGGCCAGTCTAATTTGGCAATTGTGTTGCGAGTAAACCAGTCTTTAATAATTTTTGTTGAATAAAGTGGGGCATTATCTTGCTGAAAAATTGGTTTGCCTTCAGACATGTCAATAAAAGTCAACTATTGTTCCTCTAACAAATTTTTATATTCAGCTGAGTTTATTCTTGATGAAACAAATTTCCTTTCTTTTTGTAACCAATTGTATACCCAATACCCAAAACATAACTTTTCCTCCTCCCATTTGACGTCTTGATAAAAAATTTTCTTCTTGTCTTAAGTCATGAAAATAATACGAAAATCCATCTGGCCCATGCAGATTCAATGTTTTTTCATGACTAAAGATGACTTACTTCCACTCCTCAGTCCATGACATCACATTACAATTAAAGACCATCCGGGCTAATTTGTAACGGGTACTCAAAACTGGCATTCTTTTCGATTTTGTTTTCTAACTATTGTTTCTACCATTTTTAATAATCATTGGACTTTCCTTAGTTTTGTTTGAACTCCAGCTCTCTCAGCAATTGCTCTTGCTTTTTTACAAGAGTTGGACACGATTCGAAGAATAGTCCATTTCTCTCGTAATGTCAAAGCAGGGGCCTCCCAGTTGTGCAGTGGGTTCCGCATGCCTCCCGGTGCCGAGTAAACTTCGCGACTGATGAAAAACTCCGCTTGATTCGGCGGGTTCCTATTTCCCTACAACTCATCCCGTCCTTGTGGAGAGAAGAAATCAAACGGCACTCTTCTTGGGAAAAATAGGTACTTATTTTTTCCCACAACTCACGGTCTTTTTAGGTCTATTTTGAAACAAATTCAACACTGAACTGAAGTAGAAATGGCATTTTAACGATTTCAACTCTAGAGGATTAAGAAAATAGTAAATAAAAACAAGTGTGTGTATCATTTTGACGCGTATTAAATGTCAATATTTACTGATATTGGGTTTAAAAAATCCTTAAGGTCTGAGAAGATTGTCCCCATTTCAATAACATAATTCATACTTTAAATGTGCTTAAAAAAATAATATCAATCAAAAATAAAGAAATCATGAAAAGTCTTTTTTATTTCAATGGGCGTGTCTAACATTTTGGCACTGAGTGTAGATAGATAGCCTCTGAGAGGAATCATGAGTTCAAATTGATAATGAGTTCATAAATCAGGCATTTTCTTATTTACCTAGTGCCTTCGCATTCTATCACTGAGCTACCCATACATAGATTAGGAAAGGTAAAAATCTATCATCCTAATGGACGAAGGACTAATTAACAATAATTCATCCAAGCGAGGATTACTTATATACGCTTCAAAGCATTTCCTGTCAATTTTAACTGAAATCGATTTTTAAATCTGTCATCTTCAAGTAGATTAAAAGCGGTCTTAGATAGATAACGAAAAAAAAAGTCGGGAGTTTGATTTTCTTGAGCGGGAGGGAGCCCCTAACGGATTTATAACTAGACATATTGTCTGGCTGATTGGTGGGGGTCGTTCAATACAGAAGAGGGGGGGGGCTGTCCAAACAGAGCTCTTCCGCCAGAGAGAGAAAACAATTTTCCGAGTGATAAAAGATTAATCCGGTGGCTCAAGTGTGTACCGGAGGAAGGTGCATAATAAAACGCGGTTAGCGGATTAATTTATCCCGCTGAGGACCCTCCTCCCTGCCACCTCCAATCCTCTTCCCATCCCCCGCCTCATCCAATTAGCCCCTCCTTGTCTTCCTCTTATGGCCACGCGTCATTAGTCCCTCCGTCCGAACCAAACAACTTACGCACACACTTCACAACCTATCAGGATCAGCTTTCTTTGTCATCTCTGAGCTTTTGAACGGGGTGGGAAAATGCAGGTTGAAGAAGTCCAATCCTCTTCCAATCCCAATATCATGTCCTCTTTAGAAAAAAAGACCCATTCTTAGAATTTGGAATATGTGAAAAATCGCCGATACAAATGCAAAGTACCAAAACACCACTTTTTCAACCAAACATCAACTGTTTCAAGGTTCACTCAAAACCAGAGCACGTCGTCAAATGCATTTTATCTTTGTCGTTATACGAGGTTTTGTGCCCTAGAGATGATTCTAATAATGGATTGAAATGGTCAGAGGGTGCTGTAAGAGAATACACAAAATAAGAAAAACTTATTTTGTTGTGCCGACGTTTCGGCCTAAGATGGCCATCTTCAGGGCTACCGGTGGAGGGAGGTGGGCCCGACGTGAGTCCGAACTCTGTCGAATTTCAACTGGATCGCGTGAGTCAAATTCCAAATGATGAATAGTATTTCTATGTTTACATTTATATCCACTTCAGAAATAGGACAAATGAGCATTTTTTGCACAGTCCTCGACGGACGGATTACCCATCGTGTTTTTTAAAAATTATAATGATTTTTATTGTAGGTATATATATTTTTTATTTTGTTTACTAAACAATCTTATTCATTTACTCATTAATCAAGCGATATTTGTTTTCTTCTTTCATGTATCTTGTTCTATGCATTGGATGCTTCTCGATCTAAATAATGACTTAATTACATATTAATCAGTACACATATAATATTTGTTGCTTTTAATATTATATTAAGATACGATAAGATCTCTTGTCAAGATTCGTAAAGTTTATTTACTTATTATTATTTTTTGTTCAAATATTAATTTTTAGTTTGTTTTCTGTCAGTTTGTACACGCTTACAAAATTGTATCATTTATCTTTCTAGCGAGATAAATATTATGTTTCTTTTTCTATTCGTATGTGTTATTTTAAAGGGACTTTGTCCCAGAATAAAGTTACTTTTTTCTATTCTATTCTATATTTTGCAGAATTTTTAAAGTGATAATTTATTAATATTTGAATGGTGCATGTTGGTCTTTACTTGATTATAAATCTTTATTTATAATTTATTATTAACTGCCTAGGAGCAAAAACATAATTATTATTGATAAATAATATGTTAAACATGATTGCAATATATTAGAATGCAGAAAACGTTATAGATCATATGCCATAGTGACATGAAAGAGGAATCGATAATCATTTTGGTTTTTATAGCGGATTGTCCCTTTGTACACTTGTTGCTATTGTGTTCCTTTATTCGTCTTCATTTTTATTTTATTATCGGACTGAATATTCAACTACAACAAAACATGTTCAGTAACTCAACTAGTTGCCACTAAATTCTGAATAAGTCGCTAAACGCGATCTATTTTGGCACAATAAACATGGGATATAATTTACTGTTTATGATACCAAATATATTTGCAACAGTGTGTAATGAATTGATACTAGAAAGCCGCGATTTCCAGTGCGCAGTTAAGGAATTGTTATAATTTAGAAAATGTTCCGGAAAGGCACAACATCTGAATTTTATAGTTTCGTCTGTTGGTCTATGACTTTTACTATACTTGAACATTTGTTAACAATGAGGACAATATTACGTTTTATTTCGTTGTAGTTTTCAATAAACCAAGTTCAAGTTGCAACTGACTTTTAAATAAATTAACTTTAATATCTCTCATTAGAGATCTCGTTATAATTGATTATTTATAAAGACTCAATTATATTTCTATTATTCGAGCATTTTGTCAATTTTATGAAAATAATTCTATCTCAGTAGTTCTCACTTCTTTGAATATTACCTTTCTTTAGACTCAACCCTTTTAGGATTCTAGACTTCTAGACAATCTTATTTGGGTCTTATTATATTTTCTCTTTAATCATAAACAAAAAAAGTTATAAGATTAGGTTATGATAAAGATATTTTATATTTTACAAGGGTGACTATAAGGAAAAAGTAACATAACTTCTTTGGTTATAAACCTAATTTATTATATTTAAATATTTTATTTGAAAAGAAAAGATATGATGACCAAGACCGGGACTCTCACGTATCCGTCGTGGTGCTTAGCCACCTCAGCCATCCTGGTTCGCTTCCCGGCCAGACATATCCCTTCTTTTTCACTGATCCTATATCTCTATATATAGGGAAGCGAACCAGGATGGCTGAGGTAACTAAGCACCACGACGGATACCTGGGAGACCCGGGTTCGAGTCCCAGTTCTGGTCATATCTTTTCTTTTCAAATAAAATATTCAAAAAATTATAACATCTAAATAAAATAAAAGATATAAATTATACTAATTTATTATAGATTTATAAGTTATAAACCTATAACCTAACACATAAAAATAATACAAACATAATTCCCCCTTTTTATGATTGTGATTTTGATCATCATAACCCGAAAACAGTTTGCAGTAAAAATTACAAATTTTGTACTTAGGATAGGTATAATAATTAGTTGTTTGTTTGTTGCTGAAAAAGAACATACACGTATTTAATAATTATTACTATTATTATTCCTTATTTATATTAATATTATATTTTACTTTTTCTCAGCTTCTACCGGAGAAGACACCTACCTGGACATAAGTCAAGGGTGAGGTCGGGACAGTTAATTTATTTTATTCATACATTTTTAACAATACTCTCAGTTCCGAGATATTATTTTTATTATTCCTTAATATTGTTATTATATTCCAACATAAATAATTTCTTAGTTTCTTGATTATAGATTTGATACTTGTTTCTTTGCTAGAGGTCGTTGAGGTTTGAGTTTGATGATACGACATGTTTTTTTTAAGGTATTGAGATTCTATATTTTTTCCTTACTGCTTAATCCGCAATGTTAATGATAATCCTCATAAATTCTTAAGCTTCCATCCATTAATTCACCCCCTGACTTATGGTCCATTACTCACAATGAAGGCTTGAAACAATCTAAAGACTGGTTTCAGTTGTTGCAAGCGGTCCCGTTGGCAAGTTTGAAGTGGCTGTAGCCCTTGACTCGATTTCCCAAGGCTGTTGGAGTGTCGGTGGAGATTGTGAACATTGAGGTGAGACAATGAACGGGGAATGGGAGTGCCGCCTCTAGTACCGTGGGAGTACGGCAACAGTCTCGAGTGCTCCACCGTTCGACTTTATCAAGGGAGTCAGCTCAACCGGATAACAAAGTCTATTCTCCTTCTAGAGTTTTCTTCTTCAGCCAACTAGCAACCAATGTTCCATGAATAGAATTTACTTTCCAGTTTCGAATTTGAGTGCCACTTGGTTTTGTAACTCGGAGCAAGATTTTCAGCATTGTGAGTTTTGAAAAGCTGAACCCCCCCTACCACCATTGTTACAGTTCGAGTCAAGATCTACCCTCTCAGTTCCTTGATACTTGAATTTAATAAACTTTTGTATTTCTATTCGTATAGAAGACATAATATAAAGAACCCAACTGTGTTTATTGGAATTATGAATAGGTTGTATGAATTTTACTTTCAATGAACCGTTACAGAATTTAGAGCTCTCAGACTAACTGCTCAATGCGTTATAATTAATCTATATATCACAAGTCTAAATCACATGAGCATAGGGAGGTTTTGCAAGCCTTTTTTTTTATGTTCGTACTTAATCAGCAATTTATCCCGCTCAAAGTACTGCAGAAGGATTGGCTACTGCATGTGGGGTAAACAAACATAAAAAAAAAAAATTAAATGGGCAGTCATGAGGACGGGCGACAGAAGTGAAAACTCAAGACTTTGGAATAACTGTGTTATTTTATTAATTTCTAAATCAATTAGAATTTGAATTTCAAATTTGTAAACTTAAATCATCAACATTAGTCTGGTTTTCACATATATTGACACTCCGAACAATAATCATTAATAAGCTCAATACAAAATATCAATAATTAAATTTAAATAATAATAAGTAATGCATATAGTAAAATCATGTATACCTTGTATTTATTTACATAGATTTTATTTTCATTTTTAGCAATGGTATCAGTGTTAAATTCACCAATCTACGTAATAATTTGTACTTTCAATCAGTTCATAAAACAAGACACTTAACTATTGCAAGTAAAATCTTCCAACATAAGTTCAACCGGTTATTATTAGTAAAAATTCCACAACTATTAAACGACTTTTTTGATAAATACAATTATTCTTATATCAGGGAATACTAACGTTTAAACTAAAGTGGATTAATAAAATAAATTGCATAACTTATGCATAAGCCGCTAGGTATCGCCAGTATCAAGTTAATGACATGTTCATATTACTGACATGAAGAACAAGTTTACCCTCTACCAAAAGTCGCTGAAGCGGCTAAAAAAGTTTTCAATTCAAAGAAGATTTTATTTCAGTATTCACAGAAATTTATATTTTTTTCTTGTCAATCGTTACTTAAGTTTTTTTTAACGTAAATAGTGAGTATTCCGGTAAATTATCCTTTGAAAAATGTTATTCTAGAGGCAATACTATTAAGCCGACTGAATAATCATTACAACCAAAACTAATTGTCTGCGTTTGTTGATTTTTCTCGATTAGTGAACCGCTAGCGTTTAGTCATTTGGAGGTTATTTGCTAAGTTTCTCTGAATCAAATGTACTTTCTTACAGCCCAGCAAGAAAGGTCCCATAACATCGGGACAACTAGTTGTTGATCGTACTCTCCGAACTCGAGTCTTCCTAGGGAATGTGGCCCTTCTATGTATTCTACTGTACATGACCTTATGCCAGAATAATTGATTAGTGTACTGTTCTGTTGTGTGTAGCCGTGTACTGAACTCGGGAGTCCGGATGTTCGTTAATCCCCACTTACCAGGCCCTTGGACTAGCTCCTGCGGAATAGCTAAAGACCAAAAGATATCAAATTACTAATTACCATAATTGAGGACTTCATGTATGAAGCATCTCGCGGATGGAGGGGTAAGTGCCGCAATTTTGAGTATTGAGTGTCTAGATTTCCATTCGGTATAACTTTCGACTCGGACAAGTTCCGACGTTCATTTAGATTTCAATCGTCAGCTTTCGTCAAATCCATCGATTTTGTGATAGAATAAATAATAAGGTGTAGAATAAATATCATTGCGAAAGAAGTATGTCTTTAGCTATCTAGTGGTCTAATTGAATTTCGGATGGAGATGACAGATATGTAGCTGCAACATCAAACTTTAAATATAATCAAATATTTGGTTATCATTCGTTTTTTTTTTAATTTTTAATTTAAAAGCATCTGGGAATTTAGAAGAGGTAGGAAAAGTTTGGATTTAAATGAGGTTAAAGAAGACGCATGACGGATATCGAGTGGGAGTGAGTTCTAATGAGAGAAAGAACAGGCGAGAAAGGAACGCTCAAAAGTTTTGGTTCTATGGGAACGGATATAAAGATCGGAAGGGCGAGATATTGTGTCCTGGGATTGGATGGAGGATTTGAATTGTAGGAGACTAAAGATATAAGATGGATGTTGTGAGTTGATAGTTTGATATAAATAAGAACCAAGGAAATAGAGTCTACGGATAGAAGGAAAAAGCCACTTTAACTCAACGTAACGGCGGGACAAATGGGACCTTCTCTGGGCGTCGAAGAGAAATCGAAGCGAACAGTTCATAATTCGCCTCAACCTCTTCTCGAGCCTGTTCGAGAGTCCACCATATGCCACACAACCATAGTCAAAGTGAGGAAAGATAAAAGATGTGATGAGGAGCTTATGGATTGGTAGAGTTAGAAGATGTTTAGAACGGTGGAATAACTTTAGAGAGCTTATTGCTCGACGGGAAATTTGGGCAACGAGGGGTTTCCATGAAAGGGATTGGTAGAAAATGATTCCGAGGTTTCTAACAGAGGAACTGAAGGAAATAGGGTGTTCATTTAAGGATAATCGGGGAAGTGAGTTGATAGATTTAAGAAGGGTGTTGGAACCAATTAGGATGGTCTGAGTTCTCGCAGCATTCAATGACAGTTTATACAAGTTTGCCCAGGCACTGATCCTATCTAGGTCACCTTGAATATTGGCAGATGCAGCTATTATCTCAGATGGAGGAAATGACGAATAGATCTGGGAATCGTCAGCCTGCGCCACTCATGTGTTCAGCGGTGGGAAAGAGGATAGGCGTTAATTAGGGATGGAGACCTATCCGAGAGGAAAGCTTGGACCCAGAGTATGGAACTTTTGGAAAAGGAAAGTGATTTTAGTTTAGAGAAAATTGATTCAGCGAATTGAAAGCGTTTGAAAAGTCGAATAGAATTAGTACTGTTAGTTTTTTTTTCTTCCATGGCAGTTGTATGTCAGTAGTAATTTTAACGAGGGAAGTTTGTGTGGATAAGCCAGGACAGAAGCCTGATTGAAGTGGATCAAGGATTTTGGATTGTTCCAGATAATTTGACATCTGGGATTGAACTATTCTTTCGAGTGGTTTGGAAAGATTAGAGAGTATAGAAATAGGCCGGAAATCATTTGGGTTTGAGGGATTGGGTGATTTGTTAATAGGATGGACTATTAATTTTTTCCAGGAGGAAGGGAAAACTGCATTTTGAAGGGAAACATTGTAAATGTACAGAAGGGCAAGTAGAATTTCGGGGATACATAAGAAACAAAACAAGTTTTCATTTTTATACTTACTTATTTACATTTATATTTATGTTATGTTCTTTTAAATGTAAATATTGCTCAAAATGTTGTCCCCTTGCACCAATGCAAGCATTACATCTAGCACTCATTTGATAAATTGCAGCTAAACATATTTTTAACAATTTTATAAACTATAAAGGTGTACATTATATTATAAAGATGGTCGGACCTTCTTGGCCTGAAGTCAGGACAGAAACCTTGGTTTCCTCGTTACCAACCTAGTGGCAAAATCCTCAGGTGTCGTTACCGTTTATAGAGGAATACTTTAGAAACACGTCAATAACTATAAATAACGTTTCAGGTATTGTAGTCTAGACAACAAATGGAAGAATGTCGACTACACATTAAAAGGTGCTAAATTTTTATGTGTTTACTGCTTTTCTTTGAAAACTTTGCTTTTGTTTGTAGGTATTTAAAGGCGTAAAACCCATAGGTGAACAAAAATGAAATTATAAATATCTCAAAAACTATTAATTGTCGTATTGATCCTATTCCTTGAATTGGGGCTGAAATACATACACCGGTGTATAATAAGGTATTATATAAATCAAATCATAATATTATTATCATTTTCAGTAAATGTACTAACCACCTAAAAAGATAAAAATGAATAAAAACTTACTGTTACGACGTTCATTTAGGTTTCATTCGTCAGCTGTCGTCAAAATCCATCGATTTTATATAAACCATTAGTGTAAAATAGTGGTAGTGATTATATTAAAGTGTAGAATAAAAAAAAAATATCATCAAAACTATATAACGTCGGCCTATACGCGGAGAAAAGCCAAATCCAAACACAGAGATCGTAAACGGTTGGAAAGGGCGATTGAATGGTAACAATGAAACACTCTTCGACCAGGCAAGCAGACCTATAATTAATAAAGTTATATTGGAACACAATAATTATTTGTTTACTTGATTTTTCCTGTATTTTAATAATATTTCATATAAAAAATATTACCAGTTACGTAAACCTATTCACGTACAACACACGGCCTCTGCCACACTCAATTTTTTTCCTCCGTTGTATGAATTATAAATTTGTGAATCAGGATTGGAAAAATTTGCACTCGGATCGTTACTTTTGTATCAGATAACTGGAACTAATGCAAACATAATTTTCAATCAGACCTTTTGGTTCTTGAAATAAAAAATGAACCTTCAGCTTAATATATTTGTTTACATTACATTATATAGACTTGTCACCGCAGACCACGCCCCTCAGACCAGGTATATTCGCCTTGAAGATGGCCTATATCTTTGACCGAAACGTGGGCACAATTAAAAAATAAGTTTCCCCTATTTTGTGTTATCTATGACTGTATCCTCAGACCAATTCTATCTATCATATTAGTTTAATATATTGTTTCCACCACTTTAAAATAAAAAAGTAATAATTTTGGAATTCAACAGTTATATTACGGGCAAAAACAACAATAACAATAACTTAGAAATAAACTTGTAATATTCATCGAAAGGTTTAAAGGTTTAATAACTATTAAAATATCAAAACAATATATTACTTTTTATTTTATTGTTAGATGTTATAATTTTTTTAATATATTTAAATATTTTATTTGAAAAGAAAAGTTATGACCAGGACCGGGACTCGAACCCTGGTCTCCCACGTATCCGTCGCGCCCCGACATCATCAACAATCCCCGTGTATACATCGAAAATCGCGAGAACACGGAGATATAGGGTCTGTCAAAAGAAAGGATATGACTGACCGAGAAGTGAACCAGAATGGTAAGTATGTACTGTCATGGATTCTCCACAGTACACAAACAATCGGCACGCGCCCCTGTGCCCTCTAAATCCACCCTTGCTAATTTAAAATAATAAGCAATAAGTAATCTGAAGGAATGTTTTGTTGGAACAAACAAAACAACCTTGTATGTACAAAAAAAATCGTTCTAATACACTGAATTATTACAGTCGTGTGCTTAGAACATAACCTTACTCTCCAAATAACTGTACATACGAGTACATTGGCTCTTATATTACATATCACTAAACTAACATTTTTCTAATAAATACCCATATAACTAAAAAAGAGAAAAAGAAACAGCGAGTATACGTAAAAATTACGACAGCTTAGTGAAGCAGTGACGTTTCTTGTTTAAAGTTTATGGAAAAATGGAGGATTTTAATTCATTTACTTTTGGAAGTTTTTTGTAAAAAATCCTTATTTACTTAAATGGTTATTAGCACTTATTATTATTATCCTTATTAGCACCAGTTTATCCGCCCTGTAATCAATGTAAGAGGGGAAGGCTTGGGAGCTAAACTTGTAAGTAAGAAAAAATATGTTCTGATCAAATGTCGAATGTCCAAGGATCCGATATTGGTTTGGGTAGATAAATTCTGGAAGGTAGCAAATATGTCCAAGATGTTTTGGAATCTTTTAATAATAGTATAAATATATACATAAGGTGCGGAATGGCTCAATGGTAGAACACTGAGTTGCCACGCCGAAAATCCTGGTTCAAATCCCGCTACTGGCAAGACTTTTATTTAGCCTGTTAGCTGCAGGAGATGGTTCATATGGGATCTGGGACCCTCCTTGGGCTCACCCAGCCACTTTAAAGTTGGTACCCAAAATAAAGGGTAAAATCTGGTAGTTGGGCGTGATCTAGGACAAATCACATTATTTATTTAGGCTCCGAAAAGAGCGGCTTATCAAGTTATTTTTCATTTCACAAAGGACCACTGATAGTCATGGGTCTTGGGTAGTGGTCCGTGGATAGACGTTTGTAAGTAGAGATTGGTGGCATCGGTATCGAATCTTCGGGTTCGCTAAGCCTTATTACTATTATTGATTGAAATTGAAAACAGGTAACGTGTAATAGTTGATTTATACTAAATAAATACACAAAATAAAATAAACCTACAATAAATAATATAATAATGTATTAATTATTAAATATAAGTATTATCATCACGTAGCTGTTTCTGAAAAGAATTAGGTTGCTAATTTTTGAACGTAGAAACAGTTATTCATAATTAGAATATTGATTGAAATAATTTATCTCATCTTAGCATAGAATAAATGTAGGCAACTAAAGGAGAGCGAAGGCTAACTAATAGTACGGAAGTATCTACAAAGGAAACAAATTTTTTTTATCATTATTTAAGCTGAGATAAGTAAATGAACTTTAATGGATTTATGTTTAACGCATTTTAATGATTAAATTAATAATGATCAAATAATATATTTGGGATGTAAAATGCCGATCGATTCTAGTCAAACATAGAAAGTTTTATGCAATCCGATATTTGATGTTTTATTGAAATGGTTGAACTTATGACGGCATTGATATATTGTTGGTACCTTACTTCCCTAAGAACAGGTAGCAGGGCCTTAGAAAAGGAAATGGCAAATACGGGGATATTTTACAGGGGCAGAGTGGACATCATAGTGTTTGTACCTGCCTCTTAAGCCGCGTTTACACCGAAGTTGACAACACATTGTTTGTAGAAAACTAAAAGTTTTTCTTCAGTCGCGTTTACACCAAAGTATTCATTCGATCGCAACTGTAAATATTGTTGTTGAATAAATTCAGTTAAATCGGTGAGCTCAGGAAGTTGTGTAGTATTTTAAAATGTTGCTTCAAATCGTTCCGTCGTTTTTGAATCCCAGAGTCTCAGTCCTAAAATGCATAAAATAAATTCTGCGGAGTTAACCAAATTTAAATTTCTCAAGTTCCACTGCAGAAAATTGTTCCAACGAAGATAGGCTGCTCTTTGTGATTGGCTTGGAATTCACAATCTTCATCAAATGATGGTTGCCAAAATCCTCTTGTTATCAAAGCACTTGGTCAACATTTGTCATGCCTGACTATATATGGTAGATGATACTTCAATGGCCGCTATAGCCTGGGCTGCCCTACCAGTTAAAGAAGACTTCAAATAATCGTAGTAAAAGGTGGACGACTTTTAAATATTGATAGGTAGCGAAATTTAAAGATAGTTTTCTACTTAATGTCTTTAATATTAATATGCGGCCCATAAACTTTTCGAAATAACTTTCGAGTCAAGAAAGACGAACAGTATGGTATAAAAATAGTATAAAAATATCCTTTCTTGTGAGGCATCATTGAGCGCTTCTTGTCCCACTTGATGAGACCTGTCGATTTCCTCAGCCAAGTCTTCAACCTCTGCCAGTACTTCTTCATAGCGCGATGTGTCTTTAAAGGGGTCAGCTTCAGCCGGCATGATGTTTAATTGAAATGAAAATACAAAAGAATAATATAAGCCAATAAGGTAGGGTTAATGCGAAAAGAGAAAAACCGGCCAGCGGAGGATCAAAATATGATGGGGAGAGCGGCAGTTTTGGATAAAAAATTACAAGTCTCAGGCCCCGTTTCGAGCTGATCCGAATCACTATCTGAAAAGGTTAAATGTGAACAAAAAAACTATTAAGGAAATTACTGAAAGCAAATCACAATCAATTCAATCACAATAAACAAATGGTTTAATAATTAAACAAACAAAAAACAAAATAAATGAATCACCTTAATTATAGATAAATTAATAGGTCTTTACAAAATATATCATAAAGGTTATGGGGTAAATATTTCTATATGCTACTATTTGAGAAAACCCTGATAATTAACAATTTCTTTTGGTTGAATAAAAAACATTTAATGTTTAGTGTTTTCGTCTAACATAAGAGGTTATACTTCTTTAGCCACAAAAATCGATTTAACAGCTGTTAGAGAGACTTGAAAAATATACTTTTAAAAATAAAGAATGCTATGTTATGTTGACTTGGTTCTGGACCCAGATTGTTTGTTAGTTAAGACCCTTGCGCAAGTAATTGTAAATAAGAAATATTCAGTAAGTTTATCTTTTATATTTAGTTTATTATTTTCAATATTGGTTACTTTATGATGTTATTTGTTTTGTTATTAAGTTTAATGTTAAGTATTGTGCACTTACTAAAAGTTAAGGATTATTTATTTTTACATTGAGTATTAGAGGATTTCTTTGTATATTATTTTAAATACAATTAGTAAATAAATAAGTAAAAAATTATTAAATAAAAAATTAGTAAATCCTAAAGAGTTAAAAATATCATTTCAAAAAGTTTCTGAAACGAAAAAAGGTTCTTTGATAGTAATCACTGACAAAGAGAATGATCTTACAAAAATCGAGGAATCTATAAAAAATTCAAACAGAATCGAATATAAAAAAAAAGAAGAAACGAAATCCTAGGCTAATTATTAAAAACATTGAAGACGACATAACCTTAAACAATATCGTTGATCATATTATTGCCCAGAATGAAGATATTCCTCTCAAAAAAGAAAAGATTCGCCCAGTCATAATTCTGACTTCCAACAGGAGCTCTTACAGACACGATGTGATCGAAGTGGATGCTGCTTCGAGAGAATTACTACTGTATAACAGAATAAGTATAGGGCATCAAAAAGTGACTATCCAATACTACTTTAGAATCCTACGATGTGGTAAATGCCTTAAGTTTCACCACAAAAACAAGGACTGCCAAGGAAACGTAGCATGTTCCAGATGTTCCGGGAATCACGCAGCCAGCAATTGTACTTTGTACAGAGATATTCAAGTGTGTGACCTGTGAAAATTACAACAAACACACTACTAGCCGCAACAAGAGACCTACCAACCATTCAGTCTTTGATAAGAATTGCTCTTCTTATCTTACTGAAGTTCAGAAATTGGTTTCAAATACTGACTACAGCATCCCCCTTATGTAAGTGAATACTCTCTACTTAGACTATTTTTAATAAAATACAAACATTTCATGATATTCTATAATGGTACATAAACATGTTAAAATATTGCAATTAAATACTCATCATTCAAAATACACGTTGGACTTTGTAAAACATGATTTATCTTAAAAAACATTGACTTACTTTTAATACAAGAACCTTTCACTAAACAAAATAAAATTGTAGGTTATGACAGACATAAAGTTTTCCAAATAATTAATAACAACCCTAGATCAGGTGTTGTTATAATAAACAAATACATGGACGGCTGCCTTATCACTCAGCATTCCGACTCAGACTTGGTGTGCATAAGCATTACATGTGGTCAATTAACTTTCATCGTAGTTTGTGCTTAATTCGATATAAATAGAGACATTGAGCATGATTTGAAAAATGAGACAATTTTGCGGGATTTTAAACATTTCGGTATTTTAATTACTATTGATTCCAATTCCCGTTCGAAATTTTGGTTCGATAAACAAACAAATGAAAGGGGGAGAGAAATGGAATAATTTATTATGACCCAAGACCTAGTGCTAGTGAACGTTCCTTCTGAAAATAACACTTTTGAAGGTGCTAGGGGCATCAGAAATATTAACCTCACTTTAGTTAATCCACAGTTGATTTGACGTAGCTCAATAAAAAATTGGTCGATAATAAATGAAACAAATTTTTCGGACCACAATTCTCTATCATACGAACTACATTTAATCGACGCTGCAATTCTCAAGGAAAATATTTTTAACTATGTATACCTGACAGATAATGCGAACTGGGATAGTTTTAAAAATAACTTAAAATACCAATTACAGAAACATTTCTTGCAACATGATTATGACGATACTCTTGACTCACTAACAACAGGAGATAGAATCCTTACTAAATTAACTCATATAAGGACGGATGTGATCTCTAGCAAACTTACTCTGGGTATTAAAAAAGCTTGTAATATGAGCTTTGCGAGGTCAGGTAATAGAAAACCTATTAATGAAAATCATCGAACGGTCCCGTGGTGGAACTCTGATCTAACAAAAATTTGTAAAAAAACCAACGCTTTGCGTAGAATTTATCAGCGTACTAAAGATGTAACGTTGCGTGCAATACGCAGATAAGAGTTTATTAAGAATAAATTGGTCTACCAAAAACTGATTAGAAAGTCAAAAGCCGAAACTTGGAAAAATTATGTGGAAAATATTTCCCCTTGGACTTGGCCTTATAAGTGGGCTGCAAACAAACTGAAAACTGAGCCTATCCAACAAACCATTCTAAATGAAAAAGGAGAGTATACGACGAACACAACTGATACTCTGACACAGATAATCAATAAGATAATTAAGGATGACTTGACCGATTCTGACACAGTAGAACACAAGGAAGCGAGAATTGATTCCCTTAATCCACCTTTTAATGACAAAGACTTTAACCTGGCTGACGAAGAAAAATCGAATGCGATCAATAAAACGAAAACTAAAAAAGCGTCTGGAATTGATAGAAAAAACGCAAACATTTTAAAAAAGGTTGCTAAATTCTTCCCACGTTTAATGTGCGGAATTTACAAAACATTTTTTGATAGGTGCGAATTCCCCGCTAATTGGAAAGTCGGTAGGCTAGTACTGATTCCGAAGGCGGACCGACGGACACTTAGACCTCTCAGTATGCTTCCATTAATGGCTAAAGTTTTAGAAATTGTAGTAAAAGATAGGTTGATGTTTCATCTTAACTCAAACCATGTTCTCAACAGGCATCAATATGCTTTTCGACCCCAGTCTGGTACCGATGACGCTCTACAAACACTAACTCAACACATTACTGATACGCTCCGACAGAATAGTAATTAACTTGTAGTCAGTTTGGATATTAAATCTGCTTTTGACAGCGCCTGGTGGACTGCTATACTGTGCAATTTGAAGAAATTTAACTGTCCAGTAAATTTGTATCGAATTATACAAAATTATTTTCAAAGCCGACATTTAACAATACAGACTAACTACTGTTGCGTTGACAAAAAAATAACAATAGGGACACCTCAAGGATCGTGCTTGTCTCCTATCTTGTGGAACGTGTTGATGAACACTATTTTTGATACTGACTTACCAAACTCAGCGACAATTTTAGCATATGCTGACGATGTTCTACTACTTGTCAAACGACGCCAGTTTGATGAATTACAGACTATAACAAATTTAGCACTTATACGACTTGCACAGTGGGCTGGACGGAACAAATTGCAATTCAACCCTGATAAAACTAAATTTATAATATTTACTCGAAGAAGGAATTCACCTCAATTAAAAATAAAACTCAACAGGACCCTACTGACTAAACAGGATACACTTCAATACCTAGGTGTACTTTTTGATCGAAAACTAAATTGGAATCGACATATAGACAACATATATAACAAAACACTGCAGACTATAAATCGTATGTCAATTGCTGCAAGAGTTACTTGGGGTTTGAAGTCAAATGTTCTAAAAATTATATATGAAGCAGCTTTACTTCCCAAAATAATTTATGCAGTTCATGTATGGCATACAGGCATAGGTCGTAAAATAAATGTGACCAAACTCCAAAGGCTTCAGAGATTGATCGCAATTAAAATTCGCAAAGGGTATAGAACACTTTCGTTTGAAGCAGCAACTATTCTTGCTGGTATAGTTCCACTCACGTTGAAAATAGAAGAAGCTGTTTCATTATTTAATTTTAAAAAATGCCGGAAAAATATTTTAAATCTGACCTACAATGAAGCAGAAAATAAAACCGACTGTTGTAGTTGGTTACATCCAGCTCACTATTCACTCATAAACTCACAGACTAATACTTCAATTACTAACTGTAGTCACATATACACAGACGGAAGCAAAGATGACGACAACGTGGGATGTGCATGGTTTGGAGAAAATAATTCTGGCTTCGTTATCGAAAAACTGCACAAATTGAGCTCCTGGTGCTCAAACAACCAAGCCGAGAAATACACTGTTCTAAAGGCTATAGAATTTCTATATGAACATCCGTCAGAGACTTACACGCACATTAACATACACACTGACAACAAGAACATCATTCATTCCGTTAAAAACGCTAACATACACGACCCTTTAACAGAAAACATTAGATTAACCTTGATAAAATTGACGGAGATAGGAAAGAGGGTAATGATAGAATGGGTTAAAGCACATGCAGGAGATAAGGGCAACGAAAGAGCAGACCGTTTAGCCAAAGAGGCAGCCAACAGCGAGCTCTTGCCCTCTTTCAGTAAGTTCCCAATATCTTACCTCAAGAAATAACTGACAGAAAAAACAATTAAAAAATGGAACACTACATGGACTTCATCGACAAAATCACCCAACCTACACAGATACATTCCTCGCATAACACTCGAAAATTACAATTACACAGTTCAGACTTCAAATTAACACAATTTTTAACAGAACATGGAAACACAAAACAGTATTTGAAAAGATTTAACATTATAAGAACAGGCGCATGTGATGAAGATGGACAGACCCACACTTTCAGACACATACTCTATGACTGTTCACGATACGACCGACAAAGAATTAAATTGATAAAAAACATCAAACGAGGGACTTGGCCTGTGACAGAACATTTAATTTTTTCTAAATTTAAAACTGACTTATTATCATTTATAAAAGACATAAATTTTGATCAGCTCTAAGACATAAGAAGGGCAATTCACCAGATACCTGGTTTTTCATTTTTAATTGTAACTATTATGAGTATAAATATATGTGTATACATTTTTATTAAGTACTGTCGCTAATCGTAATGTATAATGTAAACATCATTTGCATTATAAAACCTTTCATTTTTCTTTATTTATATATTTGTTAAATTTATTTATTTTTTCATTACATAATTTAGGCTTACAAGTTTAATTTTAATTTTATTCTCACGTGTAAATTATCAATTTAGTCAAACTATAAATTTTGAATTTCTTGTATTGTTAAATTATACTAAAATGTATTCTGTAATTATGATACCAAATTGATCTGTAATTATTAACATCACATGTAATGACATGTAATATGCTTACTTAAGTATGGAGCATGTCCTAATATTAATAAACGGTCCCTCCATGGGGTTACCATGGGGGGAACAAATTAAAAATATATATATATATACTCCCTTACATATACATATATATAATTTTTGATTTTCATTTTCAATTTTGGTCAAAAGAAACTCTAAGAGACAAGAGTTTCTTTCTTCCTTTGGATGCATCAACAATTCTTCAACGAAATATCTTCTCGAAATAAAGTAGGTACTCTAAAACAAATGTTGTACTAGAGTGTACTAGCTAAAATGTGTCTTATTGTTCATAGTGTTACGGGCTACTGGGTATTAAAATGAATTAAACAATTCCTTAATCACAGATACTAATATTTATTAACAAAAGTGATAAAAAGGATACAATTAAACTATTAACAATTAAATTATTAAACTAATATAAATTTATAATAACAATATTCGAAATATTTATTATCTAGGCCTAACTCCTATTTAATTATTACAATAATATTAGATATTACTAATTCTAGATAGCTTAACTAGTTACAATAGTTTCCATGACTACAATTTATAACTAATAATTAACACTACAGTTCACTAGTCCACCGACCGTAAGATTCTTCAAGTATCACAAACTGACACACAGTAACAAACAGAAACAGTTTATTACACTCGCGAGACTGTTACAGTTCACTGATACACTTATTACACGGGCCGGTTCAACACTGACTGGTTTATCACACTGACACTCACTTATCACAGATCTTGCGTGGTCTACTCTCAGGCTAAGACTGACTGGCTCGAGGTGAGGAAAGTATTTAAATAGGCAAGGCCGAACATTCTAGAACACGGAGGGGCCAGAGAATTCTGGAATCTTCTTAATCCTTTTCCGACAAAAGGAGACGATCTAGAACGGTCCTAATCCTATTTTAACTTCTCCCGCCGACGGATTTAAGCCGCTAATCCTTTGCTTCCTCTGGCCGTAACACTAGGAAAGGAATCTATTAACTTCTATCTATTAAAAATAGAAAAATTAGCCCGGATTCAAATGGGAAAAAGGCATTTTCATCACTTCAAAGTTTCAAAATAAGGAAAAATTGTTCGGCCAATAAAAAAAAAAAAAAATTAATATAGTTTGACTATCAACAGACGCTTCTGTATACAGACATACAGCATACAGACAATACAGACTGGTTATATAAAAAACGAAAATGTTTTATTACCTATTGCGAAACATCATACCTGTACAAAAGGGCTTGAGAATCGAGTGAACTATCGAAGCGGCGAAAAACAATGGATCTATCAAATGTTTCTGTTGATGAATAAACATATGCTGCGCAAATGAGTCACCGAGATGTAGGCAATAAAGATATGGCGAAAATAATTAGCGATACGACGAAGTCTCCAACCAGAGCAACTAAGTTTCGCAAAATAGTCTACTTTTTGTACTACTACAAAAAATCCTCCTTGGAAGAAGCTTTGGCAATATTTGTGGAAGCCAACTTATCCACGAATCAGTATGAGATTATATAACAAGCCAACAAAGATGTATATCCCTCTTATGAATATGTGCAAAAAGCCAAGCAAGATTGTTTTCCGGCACGGACCATTACTGAAACTTTATGCGTATAGTAATACAAATGACGGGAATAAATGACGAGAATGCTGCAGCTGCTATAACGGGAATCGATCTCGAATCAATTCAAAGGTTCAGAATAAGATTAGAGGTGATATACCTGTCGAAAAATTTGGGACGTACACTATGGACACAGCAAAACGTTACATTAAATTATATGCATGGCAATCTATGTCGCCAACTGTTCATTAAATATTAATGCATACTCCAAAATAATTTCGCATGCTTTGTTGCCGATTGGACAATTATCAGAAGCACGGGTTGCTGTTGATGGGATTGCTGCAGAAGCACGGAAAAAGTATTTCCGACAATATCGAGAAAATTTTGCGGGGAAGTTTTCCAGGACAGAGTGTGATGAGGACGTAATAAATAGACTTTTACTGACCTCAGATCCATATTTGAGTAGTATTAGACATACTAATGTCAAAAGAAAAAGAAAGCCTATTTCGAAGGAAGCTTTGGAATTTTTGATACCAGCAACCGGATCTAAGGACAGCTACGAATAATAATAAATTTGTCACCATTTTGTTAATTTACTAAAATAGTATAATTTTACTCTATTACTAACAAAACTACTTGAATAAATGTTATTTGTTAATGTTATGTTATAATCTACTAAATAAATCAATAATTATATTTAAAGATTTTTTTAAATTTTTTATACCTGCTCATAAATGCATTTCTGCTAGAGTAAACTAGTAAAAGTAAGTGTATGAGTATAACTTTCACTTTATCGTGTTCCGAAATATGTTTTTAGTAATTTGAAACCCTTTTGAAAAGAAAAAAGTGCCAATATATTTTTGGCCAGGTTTTAGGTCAAAATACCTCTGTGTGAGAAGTTGATATGTTTTAATTCGAAAAAATACTTACCAGTACAATTAATATCCATATTCAACGATTGGTTCAATAAAAGTAGTTGAACCATAAATTTTTGATAGAGAAGAAAAAAGTTGACTGGATGATATAATGGAGAATGGAGATAGTTGGGGGTGTAGTAAAAAAAAACACCAAATAAGTCAAGACTTATTTTTATTTATGCCGAAGTTTTCACCCAGCCGTGTCTCCCATTGGCCCTGAAGATGAACTACAAAGTAGATCGAAACGTCGGCACAAATTAAAATAAGTCTTGACTTATTTGGTGTTTTTTTTTATTGCACCCCCAGCTATCTCTATTCTCCAATAAATTTTTGAAGTTGATATGATGCCTTGAATTCCAATGATTTATTCTATTGCTATGATTACTTTGGGCCCTAACCCTCAAGCTGTAAAGTGTGTCAGACTTGAACAAATATTAGATTACCCTGTTTTAAAGTGTTGTTTACATCCAATACCATATTTCAGATTTTTGTCGTAGCTTGTACTAATGGAAACACTGCGCGCTGCTTTGATTTTCCCGTCATTTATCAGAAATTTTCGAGGATTAGTTAGTCAATGTTATTTTAATATTCCTTTCAGAGTCATCTACAAAGTTTCTAACAGTTAATTTGATCGAAAAGAACTATAAAATAGAAAACTAAGGGTGTTTCTACCACTCTTAAAAAAAAAAAAACCTTTCTCGAAAATAAGTATTCTAAAATTAAAAAAACAATGTTGTACTCGAGTGTGCATGCTATAATACATCTTATTATTAATGGGAGATATGGAGCTATGAAATATAAAAAATTTAGCCCGGATACAACCGGATACAAGTCTTCCCATATCTTGAAAGTTTCAAAATGAGAAAAATCCGTCCTGCATTTAAAAAAAAATTGATAAACTTAGATTATCAGAAGATTTTTTTAATTGGAAAAAATAGCACCTATGAGTACATATATTATCGATATTCAACAATTGATTCATATAAAGTTAGTAACAGTTTGGTCTGTTGAAATGAAGCTTTGAATACATGATACATACATGGTACATGATTCATGAACCATTTCTATGGATTCATGATTTTCGACTGTATTACTGACGAGATAAAGTGTGCCAGGCATAAACAAATATTGGATTTCTAGGTTTTGATCAATCGTTTACAATATTCCAGTAAAAATTTTTAAATTTTGACATGAATTTTTGTCCTACTAATCGAAACACTGTTCAGCGAGTACTTCAGTTGTTTGCAGTAGACCGCAGTCTACTGCAACAACTGTACAACTGTACAGTAGACTAGACCACAGTCTAGTTTGTTAACTTCCACCATATATTATTTACGCAATAATATTTTTGCTAAGCTCAACTGATAATTATCTTTTTTAATAAATACAATACTTTTTTTTTTGCTTTCAATAAATAATATATGAAATAAACACAAAAGAAAAAAAGCTTTACTCCACAATGGTGAATTAAATCGTCATAAAAAACAAAACAAGAGAATATACTTAAACTTAAAAACGACAAAAATAACTAATCTTTTAATGTTATGGCCCTTAACACTGGTAAAGGAGAACAAACAACGAAGTCTACTCAATGTACAACAAAAGATGTTGTTTACAACTTAAATATTAGAAGACTACAGTGGACTGGTCATGTGACTAGAATGGAAATGAAGCCATTCCTAAATAGGTTTTGAACCTCTCTACAGGACGAGAAGAAGGGGGAGACTAAACCTGAGGTGGTCGGATGGTGTGGACTGGACAATACGAAAAATATCCTGGGAGACAGGAGCTGGATGACGGCTGCAAAAACCGGAGAAGACGGGAAGAAGCTTGCGGATGAGGTCAGGGCTCGTCATTGAGTTGTAGGGCTATAGGGTAGTAGTACGTATTGTTTTAATATTATTCATAAAACTTATCTCATTGTGTATGTATTTATGGACATATAAATATCAGAAGCATGTAGAAGCGTATAATAACTTACAATGATTAATAAGAAACAGATGATAAATAAATGATTAAAAACAGTTATTTTTGAAATGTAAAAGTAACTGATGTACTTAAAGCAAAAATGACGTCATCTTTGTTTAATAAGTGATAACCGCAAATAAATTAAACAATGTTCAGTGAAAAAAGAATATTACAGCTTCCTTAATGGTTCTTAAATTAAATAAAACCCAATACAAAACACGGCTACAAGACAAACGAAAATAAATAACTCTCTCTCTTCAGTCAGAAAGAAGACTTCACTATAAATGTGAAATTAAATTAAAAAACAAAAAGAGACCTTTAATAAAAGAAGGTGGGGACGTTGCTTTTGACAGGCGGGCTTGGGGACAAAACGACCGAGGGTGGCAGAAAGATAATTAAATTTATCTTATTTTTCTTTCCCGGGGTGGGACCAGTTGTTTAAGTGGCCATCCATTAACTCTCTATGGCCTGCTCGGGTCACAAGCTAAAAAAGAGAAAAAAAAAGAAAAGAAAAGGCAATGTGTTTTAAATATTTAATCGTTGAAAAGGGAACTTTAATTATATAAGTTGGCCGAATGACAAGGGATCCCGAGATGCAGAGATTGTCCTCTCCTATATATTTTATATTTTCCGAGCCTTATCACCTGGAAGTTTTGTGTCGGTTCCAGTCGAGCCACGACTCAATTTCCGTCAGTCAAAGAAAACAAACCCTGTTCCCATTGTGCCTTCCCCAAGTTTTCACACCTACAGGCCCTTAATATCTGTCAAATGCAGGGCGAATTTTTAAACAGCGTTCCTCTTTGAGTGTGTGTGCGAGTCTGGGAGCACAATAGTACCGCCGAACTTTTTCTTCTTAACATAATATTGAATGGTGGGCCGCGGAGCGGGGTGAGGGAATCTTTTATCCGCCTTGCCCCACGGGAGAACCACTCCCCCGAATAACTTATCCCATTTATCTCTGGATATTTGTATAATGTTCCTTCACAACTCTCCTCTGTACCACAAGCTCGAGATAACTCAGACCATCTTCTCTTCAACTTTTCTCCCGCAAACAAACTTTGATATCTTTATTGCTTTCAATTTATATTGTAGCGAATACTTTCCAAAGTCCCTATTGTAAGAACGTCTTGATTAAATGAAATTTGGGGTTGGAGTTGATTTAAATTTTCTACAGTTCAATTTCCATTAAAGTCCACTAAACTACAGAGGGTAAATTAGCTATTTCCAGAAGTAAATAACATTATTTTATCATATGATTTTGATCCCATTATGGCACCAATAAAAATCGGGAATCTGACCGATATAATACAGTTTTATAGCCGACTACATTTGTTTCGTTTAACGTCACTACTATGGCTAATCGAACGATCGAGCTGACTTCGCAAAGGCTCGGGATCCCGATTTTACGTCCCATCTGAAGGACGGCATAACAACAAAAAAGAAGAATTTAGAAAATGAATTAAGAAATACAGAATTTTACATATTCGAGTCAATTTTTCTGGATAGAAGGGATGAAAAGGAGGCCAAAAATAATGAAAGCTATATAGCCCCAGATTTGCAGCTAAAAATATTTAAGTATCTGCAAAGATGGAATATAATTATTTGTTGATTGATTGAACTATTCATCGATTATCACGGTTTTATTTTATATTTTTATTATAATTATTAAAACAATTACGGCAAAAATTAGTCGATTAAGAAGGATACAACGATCCACGCCTTTTGCTGAGTTTACGAAACTCTGAGAAATGGGATTTTCTCCAATACTATTGAACCAATACTATTGACTTCAAAACCTGATTTTATACTGATAAATTAATAGCTAATTTTAAACTTATAATATTTCTGGTTCTCATTCATATCTAGGTTTGCCTTAGATCGAACTTCCACTTCCACCTACTAGCTACTAGCTCTTTCCTTATATTTTTTCAGCGAAACGTCATTTACTGCTAGTTTAAATAATTTATAGATTATTTTTGGACCCTACTTCAGCACAGTAGCAGGCACAAATTAAGCGATCTCTACAATCCACCGTTGTGTAGAGCACCGAAATTAACAATTCTTTGCTGGTGTCATCTGTGGTGCAGTGTTTAGCATAACTAACTTAAATGGCCAAGGTCGCTGGTTAAGGCCATAAGTATTTTTAAATGGATTAAAAAAAGTCCATAGGTATGCCGTTCTTCGGAGGGGGCGTAAAATGGTGATCTCAAGCCAGTGAGGTGTCAGGTAATCTTTGAAGATTCTTAGTCTAATCATACCTGGAAAGGCAAAATTAAGGACTCCCACAGTAGCATCGACGGATTAGAATAAAAGTGATATGTTATAAACAAAGAAATAAAATACCTACTATTTGCTGAACTTAAAAATGCATTGTAGAAATATGTTTAATTATTTAATAATCGGCAGCATTCCTTATGCTCACTTGGAAGATTTTCAATAGTCTAAACTTTAAATAAAGAAAGAAAAGAAAAGGTGTGTAAATGTTTGTTCTATACATATAATTATTTAACAATAATAATATGTTGTAAAAAAATTTGCAGCGTTTTTATTTTTCATCCCACAAGGGACTATTATGGGTATTCTTTACAATACAATATTTCCAATAGGGTTGAATAGGCGGGCACTCTAAGGAGCATTGACGCGGTCACCTGAGGCAGGGATAAAGGCTTTTGTCAAGATCCGCCATTGTGTGGCAGGCCGCGCACCGCTCCTCGTATTATCGCCGCCCATAATGACATCAAAAGTAACAATCAATAGGGGATAGTGTGGGCCATTGATAGTCCATTTTCTGAGGGAAAATTGATCCTATACCGCCTTCAACTGAGAGACAGATAATTTGAATAAGCGTTAAAATTAAAAACATATCCTGTTAAATAAATAAAAAAAATCACTTTACACTGGCATTGCTTCTAGTCCTACCTGTACAGTGTCTTACTAAAATGGGATGACCTTTTATAGTTATGTGATCATTATCATATAATCATTGGAACAACTATGTTAATCAATTCCATAAATTATGATTGAGAGGAAAATAGTTGACTGGAAGAACTAGTGTGGGAGTTAGATTCCCCCAGCCCATAAATTATGAATGTGTCCCACTTGACCATATTTAATATTAGTTGTCAAATGTAAGGTATTTTTTAAGTTAAAACATCTATAAATTGATTGTCTGCTTGAATAAAATCAAATCTGACACTTATCTCGTCGTATTGTAATTATTTTTTATTTTTATGAAACTACATGTATGGAATTTCGGAAGATGGGTTTTATAGCAGTACCGCCATAACTAATCACAACGCTGGCTGGTATACTACTCTACAAAATTACATACATGTTAAGCAATCGCAAATTATATTTTGCCTAAATCTAATTGACGGGGACAGGAATTATATTTGACGTAGAATAGAAAATATGTAAATAAATTGAATATTATTCAAAATAAATTAAAATATTATCCAAGAAAATATTTAATCCTCACCCAAAAGTTAAAATTTGTAAACTCCAACTACACCAAATAAGTAAAGATATGTAAGCTCCAACTTCACGAACAAATAAAAAAATTTGTTGACTCCATCTAAACCATGATGAAAATTTTAAGAATGGTACTGCAAAATTAACAACATTTAGTATTTTGGAAACTCTAATTCTGCAAAAAACAGAATAAACAGGGGTGTGTACATGTACGAGTATAATTTATTACCTCCCAGGATTTTATTATAGTGTGTATTTTTATTTATTTATTTGATTATCTATTTCTAAGAATCTACGATGTACTCTTCGTTACTAAATATATTTATTTTAGCAGCAACAGTTGAATTCGTGTAAACTGTTGTAAATGCGATGTTGTTAACTTTGAAAGATCAATTGGAAGTATCAATTCAATTCCATTTGAATATACTGAAAAAATTAACAATTAAGAATTGAACCGATATAATAATGAGGTATATAATATATAATAATAGCTGATTCTTCTTCTACCATGCACCTCGGCCTGAAGAGGTCCATTGTGCTTGAGTCCTAAAATTCCTATCGTAGGTCTAGGCTTCTGAGATATTTTAGGTAATCTTTAAATCTCAGTTCTTGAAGTTTCCCGTGTCCTCCAGGGCCCATGGCCAAATTTCCTCTTTCGACATAGTGCATTATATTCAAAGATAACGTGCCAGTGTCGGTTCTTGACGTACGAGCTGCTTCTTTCTCGATTTTCTCAGAAAGTTATCTTGGCTCTGCCCCAACGCGTTTTATCCTTCCCCTTTCCAGGGAGAGGGGTACAATATGAGATAATACGAGAAAAAATAAATAAAAAGATATGCTAAAGTAAAATTCTTTACTTGTAATTATCTTCACCTTCAATTAGTTCTCAATAGCTTCTTTTCTACCAAATGCAAACACCTACTATTTTATGAACAACTTTATTATTGATTTTCAAATCCTTCTAAAATAAAGATTTTTATTTAATTATATTTTCACTTACTTTTGCATAATTCACACTCAAATATAATGACATTAAACATTAGTTGATTAACGATTGAGTACCAGCATGCCAGTTATTGTTCTTATAACCTAATTACTAACACGTAATTACCTTCAATTCCTCAGATAAGTATTGATTTGTCTCAGAAATAGCGACTATGGACCAATTACTCAGTCACTTTATGGTCCCGAGGATAGTAAAGTATGTGAAAGGATGAAGCATACCCTAATCGGGTCAAGTAGCAATGAACACGGAACCATTGGCTGCCAACGGGTTTATGCCTGCCGTGAAAACGAATTCGCTGAGGACTTTTTTAAGGGTTTCATGTGTGCCTCCTCAGATAAGGAATTCTGCGTTATGGGTTGCCTTTCACTAATAACTAAATCAATTTGTAAATTAGTTCATTTAAAAAAAAATGACAGGTTTTTTAATACCTTAAATGTAATATTACTTTTTTCTAATATATTCTATATCCACAATACACCCTCTTTATTAAAATCAGGTAATACAGGTAAAATGGCATATATAATATTAAAAATAACCTTTTAAATATTTATTTTCTATGTGGAATTTACAGTCCTTACGAACTCCAGCCAAGAATATTTTCCCTACCCTGTAGGACATGAGGTCCTCACACGTAATAAACTTCAATACGCATACTAGGTTCGAACGTTCCTGCCTCTGGATTCACACAACATTCACGAGAAAATATTCAAGAACAGCATTCTATATAATGAATAAACGTTATCACTGTTGAACGATTGCCAGGAGAGGGAAACACTTTCCATGTACTTGGACGATTGTTGATGTCAGGCTCCTTTACAAGGGAAGAGAAAATGATATACCATTAGGCAAGTCTTACAGGCATGTATGTCTTCTCCTGGTCATGAACAAGGTTTTGGAGTATCTAACCGTTGCATGACAGTGTTCCTAAGAGCCTGTCTTCTGCGACAGTATGGGTCTTGCAATGATAGGGAAACCACAGATCCCACCCTGCTAAGGGTACGCCATGACGTCAAGGATAACTAACTAATTAATTCGGCCCAACAATCCAGTGATGAGTCCTGGCCCCCACTATCAGCTTCTACCAATCGTGGCGGTTCCGATCTTCGGTCTTCCTGTCTTCCTCGTCTTCTTGTCCTGTATAGAGACTCTGTCAGCAGCTTCCTGGGAAAGCACTCCTCCAAATATCCTGTGAAGGATTTTCCATAAATCCATTAAAGAAGCCATAAATCAGGATAGGACGAATGATGCCAAGAGAATATGCGGCCACCAAGCTGTTTCCTCAGACCTAGGTAGCACCGGTTGGCAGAGACATTCTTCTTCTTATCTCAAAATCTACTTCGTTACTCTGGGTCACCATTGAGCCTAATTAGACAAAATCGGATACCTGTTCAAACATTTATTCCCCAAATACTACCATTTCATCCCGCCTGGGTGTCTCTTCCGTCACCAAGTACTTGGTATTTGCCTGGTTCACGTCGAGCCCAAGTCTCCTCGCAGGACCCACCAGCGCCAAGATTGCCTCCCTGACAGCCTGTAGAGAGGAACCAATGATATCTATATCATCCACGTAGGCTAAGATTTGTAAATTCCGATAAAAAGTGGTCCATCCAACTTGCACGCTAGAATCCTTCATAACTTTCTCCAGAGCAATATTGAAAAGAAGGCAAGCGAGGGCATCTCCCTGCTATAGCCCCTTAGTTACAAGGAATTCTCCAGACCGATTTCCACTGACGCACACCGAGCACATCACCCCATTCATTGTCAGCCTCACCAGTCGTATGAGCTTCCGTGGGATTCGGAGTTCCTCCATTGCTCGGTAAAGTTCTTCGTTGTCAATGCTCTCATATGCTGCCTTAAAATCGATGAAGAGATGCGTCTTCAGCTTATATTTATGTCCTCTCTCTGGAATGGCCCTCAAGCTGAAGATCTGGTCGGTAGTCTATTTCCAGCGTCGAAATCCACATTGGTAGGGCCCAATGACCCTCTCCGCAGAGGGAAGCAGGTGAGCAAGCAGGAGGTTCGAGAAGACTTTGTATCCGGAAGTCAACAAGGATATGCCTCTGTAGTTGCTGCATACCAAGCGGTCACCCGTCGATTATCACCCATCTTGTGGATAGGGCAGATAATCGACCTTTTACCCTCGGAGGGCATCACTTCATCCGTCCACACTGATGCAAGAAGATCCTGAAGTACCTTCACTGCTTCACCATCTCCGTATTTCAACAGTTCCGGGGATTCCGTCATATCCGGGAGCCTTGTGATTCTTCAGCTTGCTAAGGGCTTCCTCAATCTCGTCTTTGCTGGGCGGTTCGAACTCTATCTCAATGTCTTCTTCACTGGCCAGTAGCTGGTCGGATTTCTCGACATTGGCGTTCGGATGAGAGTCCATCAGGAGATCTTCGAAGTGATTCCTTCATTCCGCTAGAAGTTCTGATTTATCGGTGAGGAGGTTGCTTTCTTTGTCCAGGCAGTAGGCCTGAACACCGGAAAAAGGCTACCTGATTTTATTGCCCCGTCGGAAAAAACTCCCTCAATTCCTTGCTTACATGAAGCTCTTCTATTTTCTTCAGCTCTTCACGCTCTTTTTGTCTCTTTTTCCTGCGGTGGAGTATCTTTTCTTCCTAACGTAGTCTTCTGTACTCCTCAATACCACTCCTCGTGCCCCTCTGTGACATGTTTTTCTAGCGAGTTGCATTCTTGCAGTCGTCATCAAACCACGGGGAGCTGGATCCCTTTGGAGCTGGCCCCAGGATCACAGCTGCAGTCTCGTCCAAGGCTATGGAGCAGGCCTTCCATTGATCATCCGCCGAACAACACCCAATATTTCTCGAATGCCTGGTTAAGTTACGGCCGGGTCTATGAACATCTCCAGGTTGAATCTTTTACCCATATGCCTCCCGCTGTTCAGTCTAGGTCTCGAAATTTTGGCTCTCAGGTGTGCGATAGACAGGTAGTGGCCTGAGTCCACATTGGCTCCTTGAAACACCCTCGTATTGAGGAGATTTGACTTGTGTCGCTTTCCGATCAATATGTGGTCGATTTGATTAACCACTGATCGATCCGGAGTGATCCACGTACCTGTATGAATTTACTTGTGGGGGAAGAAAGTACTGCCTACAACAAGGTCACTAGACGCTGCTAAGCTCACAAGCCGAACCCCGTTATCGTAATATCCTGGACAGGCGTCGAGGGCTCTTTCTAGGAGATCATAAAAGAGGACCTTCTCCTCTTCATCTGCTACTTCCGTTGGGGCATGAACACTCAAAATGGTGTAGTTATAAAATCTACCGCGTATATTCATATTCATACATATTCTTGGGCTGATGGGCTTAAATCCAATTAAAAGCTGCCTGTATACACATCTCACCACAAACCCAGTACCAAGCTCGTGTAGCTTATCGATGATGCTGTAGTAGACATAGTGTTTACGCTTCTGCAAGATACCACTTCCTGTACAGCGTACTTCCTGTATGGCAACAAGGTCAAGCTTAGAGTGGTCTATTTAATCTAGGAGCAGTTGAAGTGATCCAGGCCTGTACAAAGATAGTACGTCCCAATATCCAAAATTAAAAATCCTTTTGGGGATGACGGGTCTATTGCCTTTAAATCTGAACATGTCCGAGGCTTTCCTGTGGGGTTTCAAGATTATTCATTTTCGGGCAGCGGGGCTATCGACCCTCAATCGTACCATGGTCTGCTGATGGGACTGCTACCTTTATGCCGGCAGACATGCATCCCCATCCATGGCGGCTTCCTGGGGGAGGTTGCCCTAGGGTGTATACTGTTTATGATCTTTGTCTGTAGTGTAAGGGTGAGTGTAGTTTGCTGTTGTAGTACACAGTATGTATGTGAGTGTACCGTTACCCTAATCCGAAGGACCAGAGGCTGACTGCGGCACAGGATAGGGCGATTGGGGCGCCACCTCCCTACGCCATGACTTCAAGGATAGGGCCGTGAAATGTGGTAGGCAACGATAGTGTTTGGTGGCCAAGCGTTCTCCAGAAGTAGTTAACTGCAAAAGTAAGAGGCTCCTAATCTCGTTCTTTACTATTTGGCCAAAAACTTTATTCAGGGCAGATACATTGATTATTCGTGGAAGCCTCTATGAAATAGAACACATTGAGATATCTCCAAGGCTCTGTTCTAGATCCTGCCCAACAAAATCTTGTCTTGTATGGCAGACGTGGATGCACTAGCTGTTTTGGTGGCCTCAAATAGCAGACAGACTGAAACATGAAGTTAAACGGTGGGGCAACCTAAAAGGTGATCGGGGTGGAAGAAGTTGAAGATGGCTGGTTTTAAGACTCAAGGCATACTTCTGAGAGGTACGAATAATAAGACTCACCTTGTGACCCACCCTTAAAAGGGTCAAGAATACAAGAAGTGAGGTAGTAACGTACCTCGGAGTTAGGATTGAAAAAAAATTTTAATGTGACGCCTCTTTGAAAAGCAGGGTGGCCATAGCCTTCAATGGACTCAGTCGTATCGGTGACACTTAGTGGAGTACCAGATGCCCAGCAGAAACAATTTATAAAGGATTGGTTGTGGATGTCCTGAGATATGCGTTCCCTGGCTGGAAAGCCATAAGAGTAAGTTGGCGTTCGTTTTCAGTGGATGGTTCCCCTTCGAGTAACAAGGACATTGTGAACTGTGTCACATTAGGTGGTTCAGTTCTTAGCGGGAGTCGTACCTCTCGAGCCTCTGTTGCGAGAAGATTACTTCTGGAACAATATAAGGAGGGAAAGACAACCGGTTATTCCAGGGAATCTTCGATTGCGAATCTGTGGAGAGCCTAACAGATGAGTAGTACAAATAGGCGGGTTGAGCCGGAGCCATGACCTTGAGGTCATTGTCTGCTGTAGCAGGGTCGTGGGTGTGACCTTGAGATGACCTTGATGGTGGGAGGGGTGTAAGTTAGGACGAGGGGGTGTTGACCTTGAGGTAGGTCCAGGTGTGCAAAGTAAGATTTGGCAACGTCGCAGATGAGATGTGGCAACAGCGCAGTAGAAACTAGGTCATGGTTTGTTCTGAATGGATGACGCATGTGACGTCATTTTATGAATGGAAGTGTTGAATGGGCGTGTGACGTCATCTTATGAATGGATGAACCGAATGGGAGCGTGACATAATTTGTCTTTGTGAATGGGATAAGAGTTATGAATGAACCACAGTAGCACAAATAGGCGGGTTGAGCCGGAGCCGTGACCTTGAGGTCATTGTCTGCTGTAGCAGGGTCGGGGGAGTGACCTTGAGATGACCTTGAGGGTGGGAGGGGTGTAAGGCAGGACGAGGGGGTGTTGACCTTGAGGTAGGTCCAGGTGTGCAAATTAAGATTTGGCAACGTCGCAGATGAGATGTGGCAACAGCGCAGTAGAAACTAGGTCATGGTTTGTTCTGAATGGATGACGCATGTGACGTCATTTTATGAATGGAAGTGTTGAATGGGCGTGTGACGTCATCTTATGAATGGATGAACTGAATGGGAGCGTGACGTAATTTGTCTTTGTGAATGGGATAAGAGTTATGAATGAAGCACAGGTTCAGGCGTGCAAAGTAAGATTTGGCAACGTTGCAGATGAGATGTGGCAACATCGCAGTAGAAACTAGGTCACAGCATAATGAAAGAGAGTATATTGTTTTCCGAATGGGAGAGTGTCATCATTTTGTCTTATGAATGAAGCACGTTGTTGCTTCCTCAATCAGTTAGTTTAGTATGGGTCGGCTAAGGAGCAAGAACCTGAGGTACGAAGACGGAAGGTTGTCGACATTCGTCGGCTGGTCGTCACCGGTGAGTCCATTGAAACTAGCGGCTGCTGGGTTGTATTACTTGAAAGTGTCTGATAGGACAAGATGTCCATTTTGCGGAGTAATCTTGCATGAATGGAAGGAGTATGACGACCCTTTTGCCGACCATAAAAAATGGTCTAAAAACTGTTCGTTTATCGAGTATTGTGAACAATTGAATGAGCTGCAAATCATAGTGTCTGACGAGAATGATAGCGAAGAGACGGTATGTTGTTAAAAGGCTTCACAATTTTCTACATCGACTCAAAGATTTGCAATTATGCATTTCCTTGTATGAACTAAAAAGAAGGGAAATAAATGATGTGATAAAAAAACTAGAACAGCTGCAGCTTTCTCCCCTCCACTCCGTTATACCACACAGTCTTGTCGTTGATGATACGCGAGATGGATCGTCGAATGGACCTTGTGACCGAGTACCCACTCACCAACAGTAAATGTTTTCGAATCGGTTTGTGTAACTTTGTGCCGACTATCGCCATTAGCGAAAAGAAGAAAACTGTCGTTTACATGAATGTTGAGGAATAGACATATATTACCACCCGAGCTCCGAAAATTTTGTTATTGCTGCAGAAACGAAAAAAATCCTATGAAAAAGACCGATCAAGATGTCAAAACGTGATTTGTGAACTTACTACAAGAGGACGCACTAGGGTGATGCGGATAGAGCAGGTAACGCAATGGTTTGCAAAGTTTAATCATGAGACCCTTCCACCATGGTCTGCATCTGCATGTTTCAACAGGAACGAGACGGTCAAACTTTGTGCAAATATAGAAAAAATCAACGATTCACTAGCATTGATAACAAAGATGGTTGAACTTTATAATAAGAATGAAGCAAGTGTAGTTACCGAACCAATTGATTTTAGCATAAATACAAATACACTGTTTTACAACTTAAATGAATTGAATTGTGATGATAATCAATAAAATAAGTTTCCTTTAATACGTTGTATTTTTTATTTGTCCCTTGAAAAATAAAATAGGAAGAAGGAAAAAAAAAAAAACAAATACAAATTTACTGCAATCAAATATTTTTATTTTATGTAAATATAAAATTTAATTTAAAAAAAATTTAATAAATCTGAATCAAATACTGATAAGGTAAATATACAAATTTTAACAATTAACAATCTTGTAATGTTTCTGATAAACAGCTGATCTGTGGGTTGATTCCAGGATAGGACTCAGTATCTTGGAAATATGTTGAATCCTGTTTTCGAATCTTACTCTGTCCCTCGCATGTGTTTCCCATGGACTGATACGTGCTGCACGATGAGCATAATTCCATGTTACAAGAGTACGAGTTTCAACAAGGTCCTCATCAGGCTTGAAAGATACCTAAATAAAAGATATTATTACTCGATATTTTGTATTTTCCGAATCGAGTTCTAATTCGTTTATATTTTTTTTGGTTGTACGTTCATTTTACATCTACTTGTAAAATAAAAAGAAATTAGTATACTCCTCTTCTAACAACCACAAAAAAACAAACAGAGAGTCAGTACAATTTACGGACCAAACCCGTTCCCATTTCATATTCTATTATTTTTATCATGTAAAATGAGACAGTAAGCTTTAGTATTGGCTGGAAAGTTTTCTTTCACCTCTAATAGTACTCTGATATCGATAGTCGCACTTTTGATTGCTTCAGATTGCTTAGAACAATCTATAATCACTAGAGGCGCTAGTTTCTCGAAATCGGATCTTGAAAGCAGGGGCTGAGAATGTCTAACGCCATAATAACTCGTTTGAAATTCGTTATACATTTCATACAACAATGCTACTTTTCCTTGCTCAAAATCTAAATTTAAGTCATCGTACGGATATTGTTCACTATTCAAATAAAGTTTCAAATTTTTTAATTTGCAACTATCGAACAGACTGCTATCTTTGTTAGAGGTTCTATTTCGATCACTTTGAAATGCAAAAATGAGATAGCGCGGTTTTTCTAAATTTGTTGAAGTTTTGACCGACCAATTTTCCTGCTGCGTCGCAGGTACATTGGGATATTCGTAAAGATCCCATGATCTGAATGGAATAGAAACGACCTTGTTCTTGTCTACTAGTTTTAATAACCTCAGACGTTCATAATCTGAAACACGAACATGAGGCATTCTCCACACCAATTTGTCAAGTTTTATTTGTACATCATCGTCACCTAGCACGCAGTTTAGGTCAGTACTTGATCTGATCAAAACGAGCTCTTGCTTCAGATTGATTAAAATTTTACGATAGTCCTCGCAAATCCCAAAAAGAATATCAAGTGGTAGGCATACGCTAAAAACGCCGTTTTTATCCAAAGAAAGAGTTTTACCGGGCATTGTCCACCCCGCATTTTCTAATCCCATTACTCGATTAGGCGAAAATGATGCATGCCCTTTAAGAGTAGTAGTTATCCCCGGATTTCGTACTCGATCGACTTCTATACCGTTTAGTTCATATCTAATTTCGTCAAACAAAAACGCGAATGCGTTATTAGTCAACTTTGGAGTGGCACCGATAGTGCCATCACTTTTTAAGATCCTCCCTTCGAGATAAATAAAACTTTGAGAAGGAAAGGTATAAATATCTTGTTGATGAATAGGAATTCTAATCTCGTCGGATTTGTTAAAGGTATTTCCCGTATAAGGCTGGTGCGAGTGATATTCAAATTGTGTAAGAGAATCGACGAATTTTATATCCGTCGTAACGTCTAGTATGTCATTCATAATGTTTGTTTAACCGAAAACCACACTGTTTTAAAAATATAGCGTTCGCAGTTGTTAGCGCTCTTGTTGGTTGTACTGGTTTTAACCGTTGTTTGACATCTCCTTTTATAATAATCGATGCAACTATCTTTAGAACAAAAATCAATCCCCATTCTTTTTTAAATGTAATCTCAATGTAACCGTTTCTCCTCTAAAGTCGATAAGCTCTATGTTCTGATCTACTAATCGAACGATGATATTGTCTACAGTCCTCACGTTGGTTGGAAAGTAAATGACCGGATTCGTGATTTCTATTATTTTATATCCTGGGTCTACACGCGGAAAGAATTGATGAATATTATGATCCGGTTCTCCGTTCACATAAGACCCCGATGCGATGTTACATTGAATTGAAATAATGTTTACGCTGAGAATTTTAACAATGTCATTTGATTCAGTATAGGAGCGATTTGGAGGAATGACATGATCGGATCGTGTAAAACCCAAAAGAGGACCAATAGAGTGAGGCTTCTCGGAATAGTTAAAGTATACTGCAAGAGTTGTTTTAATTTCCGTTTTTAGCGTGTTGGAATTTCCTCTTATTATCACCACAGCGGCAGGGTCAAGATGAGAAATTTTTTCACGTAAAAAGGAGGCTATAGCATCGATATCGTACGATCCTTCAGGTATTTGGATCGAAAAATCACCAAAATAAAACATATCATTAGCGCCCTTTTTTATATTCGGAATAGTATTATATGTCTCAAATGATAACAACCCAACGGTATATATTGACCCCAATTCTAACGGTGGTAAAAAGTTTGCGGAAAGTACGCTAGAATTGCCCGTAAGCGTTACTGTATAGCTCATAATTAACAATGATCAAACGCTTTGAGAAGCATCGACTAAATACTGTAAGCAGAGATGTCCACAAACCGACGTATTCCACTCCTGATAACGCTCTCTATTATAAGTTATTTTTAGCCCCCTAAAGTACTCGAGCAACTGTGGTGGTGGTTTTAAGTTTCCAAAGGAATCAAAGTATTTCACAAAATTATTTTGTTTTACATAACAGACCCAATGTGAACCAAGTTCTGAGCTCGGCTCTAAATTTACAATAGCAGACTCGTGTTTGTTTGGATATCTAGGAAGTTTATCAATCATAAACACTCCTCGAAAATGTTGGATATTTAAAACTTTGACCAAATAATTTAATTCTAAATCCGTCAATGGCTTATTCGGTAGTCAGATCTTTCCAGATTTGTTTTTTTGTCGAGTAATAAACAGGCCGTAGCCTTTCCGATATGGTTTCAAATAAAGTCCATTTCCGATTTTCTGACTTTCCATCGCTAAATTATGCCTCTTTTGCTCATCTAATTTATGTTTAGCTTCTTTCGCCTCGTAGATAGCTTTAGCCACACTCGACGCTCCTCCCGCTAAAGATCCCACTGCAGAAAGCCCCGCCATTAACGGCACAAGAAATGGAAGAAATCCTCCCTCTTTTGGCAAAGGAAGAACTCTGGGAGGCAAAGGTTTTGTCTTACCACGTAAATGCATTTTAGCCTTTTTGTATTCCATTTTTGAAGCTTCGAGGATCGATGATACGTCAGCAACCTTTAGCGATTTAACTAATTTTTTGAAACTAATCTTTTTATTTTTTTTCTTCTTCTTAATACCGGCACCAATTTTATCTTTCACTTTCATAGTATTTGTAACTAACCAAGCCGCGGCTTTTTCTCCCAATGATGAATCCGAAGCTTTAACTCGTTTCCATGCGTTTTCAACCAAAATCTTGTCCGCTTTTCTACGACTTTGCATATCCTTATCTTTGCTATAAGCAATATCGTGTTCTTTACAAGCTTTATCAAGCTGGTTTATTCCACTATCTCCTCTATTTAGTCGTTTTTCAAGGTTTGTACCGGGGCCACAATACTGGTATCCTGGCAGGTGTAATTCAAACGGTAACTTATTTATGAGACTGTTTATCAAGCCTCTTCCTTTGCGAGTCTTACGAATCATACTGTAGTGAAAAATGACAATCGGCGATATATATATATATATATTTACAGGAAATGAATGATTTTGTCTGCATTCAAAATGAAATTAGTCCAACAAGAACAACGTTTTTCTACTTTGAAGTGTTTGCCTGACGAATCTACTGAGGTGAAACATAGCACATTATTACCAAACACCATACGAGCGTCGATATGCGGATCAAGCGGATGTGGAAAGACGAATATTATGATTGGACTTTTATTAAATCCAAATGGTTTAAAATTTAAAAATGTATATCTATTCGGAAAAACTTTACACCAGCTCAAATACCAGTATTTAAAAAATGTTTTAAATATGATTCCTGAAATAGGATTTTACGATTTTGAAGATGCAAAAGATATGCCTCACCAAGTTGAATCTAATTCAGTCTGTATATTCGATGATGTTACGATGGAGGATCAAGATATAATTAAACGATATTTCAGTTATGGAAGACATATGAATCTAGATTGTTTTTACTTAACACAAAGTTATGTTTGCATTCCTAGACATCTGATCAGGTGTAATTTTAACTTTTTAATAATATTTCCTCAGGACGAATTGAGTTTAAAACATATTTACGATGAACATGTGAGCACTCCTCATATCGGTTTCCAACTTTTTAAAGACATGTGTTCATTATGTTGGAAAGAGCCTTTCGGTTATCTCGTTATTGACAAAAGTAGGGATTTAAACAATGGTCGTTTTAGAAAAAGGAATCGATACATTTATTGTAGATATATAAAGGGTTTCCAGTCGTTGACGGAGCTCAGTCATGGACCCTAAAGTCACCCGTGAGATTATAAAAACTAGCGAAATTTTAAAAAACAAATTTCGGACATTGAAACGCGGTCTTCAGGATGTTGATGAGGTTCGTCAAGCATTCTTTACACCTGTATCACAACCTTTAGAAGATATTAAAGAGTCGTTAAAGTTGCAAAAAGAAACCAAATCGGAGCCGTCAAGTAAAAAGATTAGAAACAAAAATGATGAGATTGAGTTTACAAAAGATATTTACAAAAGAGCAACATTGACACCAGAGTTAGCCCATTCGACTCATCCGACAACTCCAATACTTTCGGCTAGTTCATCACCTGTTGCTATTTCGACGTTTCCTGAAATTAAAGTAGAAAATGAACATCATGAAACTGCAGATTCACTAGTAGAAACAGTTAAACAGTTTGGAAACCAACAAAGAAAATATTTGGAGAAATTGTTGAGAGGCGATAATAAAACCTTCGATTCACGTTATGGCATTAGAGTCATGCCCGATGGAGGATTCGCAATAGGTGACTCAACTGATATTCAACTACATACAAACAGCGATGACATAACAATTAACGGGGTAACTTATGAAGGCACAGAGGGATTGTTGCAGTTACTTTACTTGAAAAATCCCGAAAAGTATGAAAAAAAAAGACTTGGAAATGTATAAAAACATTTTAATCTCGACCAATGCTCACAAAAAAGGCTATAGTGAAGAACGAGGGAGACAAGGAATCAGATCAGAAAAATATAGAAAAGTTATAGCGATGCTTTTCACACCTCGTCGTACCACCACCCCTCCTAGTAAAATAGCCACACTTCGTTCGCACAAAGGCACTGGTCTCATGAGAGCCGATAAACCCATTTATGAGTATTGGGATCCTAATGAGCTAGTTGATCGGCTGAGGTTGCTAATATCTTCGGCGAATGCAGGTCACGAAGGACATGAAAACGAAATAGAATCGATAATTGAAGACCTACGAGAAATAAATATATTATATTAAGTGAATATCTTTTCACTGTGTGTGTGTATCTCGGTGATGCTAATAACGCTCGGTTATCTTAAAAGATGAATGCATCGTTGTTAAAAAGTGCTGTCGTAAATGAATTGCACAAACCAGCTCGAAGAAAATATCCACGTCGGAAAACTGTTTTGAAAGGAATTAACGATTTATGGCAAATAGACCTTGTGGAAATGATACCTTATTCTGGAGAAAATAAAGGAAATAAATATTTGTTAACGGTCATAGACTGCTTTTCGAAATTTGCTTGGGCTGTGCCATTAAAACAGAAAACAGCGGACAACGTGAGCAAAGCAATGGAGAGTGTGTTTTTATCGAGTAAATCAACTCCAAAACATATTCAAAGTGATCAAGGAAAAGAATTTTACAATTCAAAGTTTAATTCTCTAATGAAACAATACAATGTTAATCATTATTCAACTTTTTCTAATATAAAAGCTTCCATTGTAGAGAGGTTCAATAGAACATTAAAAGAAAAAAATTGGAGAGCATTCAGCCTGCGAGGAAATTATAAATTTTTAGATATATTACCCCAAATTCTACAAGAGTATAATTCATCATTTCATAGGACTATAGGTATGAAACCAATCGATGCTCGGCATAAAAAGATGGAGAGATACTTGCTAAAAAATGTGTATTCTACAGTGACTAAATCGAAAGTACGAAAGCAGAAATTTATAGAAGACGATTTTGTAAGAATATCTAAACAAAAAACAAGTTTTTCAAAAGGCTATAAGCCTAATTGGTCAAGTGAAATTTTTAAGGTAGTCAAGATTCAGAAGACATATCCGTACACATATTTGCAAGAAGATCTAAAAGGGCAACCGATCAGTGGTGCATTTTATGAAGAAGAGCTACAACAGGCTAAATATCCCAATATATACCTGGTAGAAAAGGTTTTAAAAAGAAAAATTTATATTTAGTTAGAAAAGACCTGTAATTAGAGTACTAGATTTATTTCAAGAATGTCTACTTGTAGTATTATTATTGTTTACTTAAATGAGAAAATTAGACATAGAGTACATGAAAAGTAACAAAAAATATGTTTAAGAATATGATGTATAAAATAAATGTTTTGTACAACTGTATTTTTTTTTCTTTCACATATCCTTTTCCAGCTCCTTCAAAAGAATTTCCTATATATTACTAAAGTTCAGGAGGAACACATACGTCATCCAAGCTCATAAAAGCTAAATAATCTAAATCAATGAAACGTCATCCAATAGCCTATCTCAAAAGCAAGCCTAATCCCATTCATAAAAGCAACTCCCGTCTCAGTCATAATCTCAAAAGCATCCCATTCATAACTCATTCATAAAGACAAATTACGTCTCACTACCATTCATAAGATGACGTCACACGCCCATTCAACACTTCAATTCATGACGTCACATGACCAACATCCATTCAGAACAAACCATGACCTAGTTTCTACTGCGCTGTTGCCACATCTCATCTGCGACGTTGCCAAATCTTAATTTGCACACCTGGACCTACCTCAAGGTCAACACCCCCTCATCCTGCCTTACACCCCTCCCACCCTCAAGGTCACCTCAAGGTCACGCCCACGACCCTACTACAATGACAATGACATCAAGGTCACGGCTCCGGCTCAACCCGCCTATTTGTACTACTCAGATGGTTGAAGATACTCCGGAATGATAAAGTAGGAGAATATAAGAGTACATGTACATGGATCCTCCCGGACTACTGGATATCACAAATATGACGGGGGGTTTTGGAGCAAAACTTTCCCAACATGGAAAAGACATCGATCATCTATGTCAGTACCCCAAAAAAAGTGAGTTGCCATCCGCTGGAAATCGTTCTCAGTTTGCCCCTCAATGTTTTATAGACGTTGCAGATCACGAAGGCATGCTCGGCTATCGCCTGTACACCGCAGCTAGGACATATGTTCTTTTTCTCACTATTCCACGAAGAACTTACGAGTGATTAGTTATTCCAACGAACCCAAAACCAAGTGTATGTGAAAGAATCAAAGAAATAAGCAAGGTCATAGGAAGCAAACTACAAAGAAGGAAACGAATCTGTATATCTTGGTACCCAGACTAATGCCAACAATGAAATATAAAGATGAGTAATGGCAAATGACCCAGGCTCCGTTAGGTAGAAAGTATGGCAGCGGACTCACAGACCATCCTACATATAGCAGGAAGATAGCAGCAGCAAATAAAAAATATGACTGAATATGACGATAGAATTTGCGGAAGGCGTTGTCCACACGCGTGATTTAAAACCATGTATGTATATATGTACTCGTGTGAGAAACGAATAGTTATTCTACTTTGAAATGAATAAGTCGTTCTGAAGAAAGAGCTCAGAAGACAATGATTTTGTTCTAATTAACTTATATAACTAAACGCTGTCAAACACTGAACATATCGCTATGAATAAATACGTTTCTGAATAAATTATGACGCTCCTCTTTTATTTCATTAGCTCTTGGAATGCAATGAAGGAATTTGTTTTAAAAGGATTCCTCGGGATTAAATGATAAACATAAATCGAATCAGGGTGTGGATTGAATATTCAACAACGGATCGTACAGTTCAGAAATTTCATTCAGAGCTTTCATTTAAATGAAAATGCATTTACCGGGTTTAATAAGTATCGAGGACCTAATAAGATTCTGAGCAACAAAATTAAGCTCTGAGTGAGTTTTAATTGGTACTAAAGCGGGGTGTAATAAAACGGTGTTATAAACATAAAGAGGATTGATCCTTTTTATTGAGGTTATTAATCCTCGGCTGTCTCTTATAAACCGAAATTATCGCGGTTATAAACGACTCCTTCAATGCCTTCCTCCTCAATAGGGCTCCTGCGATGGAATAGGACCAAGGGGAGGGGGCCGAGATCCAATCCGAGTAATGGACAGCTCAAGTGGATGCAAGTAGGCGTTACTCGACTCCCTGTTCTATTCGGGTACTTACCACTCTCTCTGGAACATCTTCAGCTGCAATAAGTCAACATCATTATCATTTTCAATGGATTCAGCTTCACAACTCTTTCGTTAATCCATTTCAGCGCTTAGGAAAGATTAGTTGAAGGAAGGGATTTAACTAATGAAGCGACTCCACTATTATTCATTTAATATAAAATTATTGTAATTGCGAATTACTAAAAGATATAAGGAGGACTAATGGTAAATAGTTATTCGGTAATTTAAGTTTAGATAAATTTTCTTCACATTTAACCATGAAAAAAGCTACCACTACAACCCTTGAAGGGTCTTGGGTTCAGGACATGTTTAAGACGGTACATCAACGGTCGTGAAGGGAGGCCACTCTCAACCGCAGAGGAAGTACGGTGTATCTCCCCCATATGTAAAAATCCTTAATGAGGAAACCCCATATGTTAGAAATCCCTAGCCTAATTTAACCTGGATAGGCAAAATTTAGAGCTCCCAAAACAGCTTTGTCCGATTAGCCGTATCAGCATAATGTGACGTTAAACAAACAAACAAACATTCATCCACCAGGTTTTCTCCCAATTAAGGTTACCCAATTAATAGAGGCTGCGTGACCCATAGACTCACCAATAGCGAACATATAAATATATTTGCTATTTTCAAGAATCTATTACTTTGTGTCATCAGTCAAAAAGTTATAGCACGAAATTTAGAAAAATGTATTAGTGAATGATTGGAGTTGTATGAAGTGGTCATTTATGCTACTAACATTTAAGCCCATTGCTAAACGAACCAATCACAGTGCTCCATTCCCTTAAATACCCAACTTTCGATAAATATTTGGTTTATTGTGGTGTGGTTACCATCCGAGCTCAATCTCTAGGATTGTCCGAACAAAACAACAAAACAGTATTAGGAAAATATGGAAAATTCATTCAAAATAAAGCCCATTTCCATGTTATTAGTTGGACTCCGCGCAAACATTGTGATTCTTTAATGTAATGTGAGTCTTTTATGTTTCTAAAATAAGAACTGTTTCTACTTTGTGCTCGAATTGCAATAAAAGAACCGTGGGTTAGGAATCCAATCCTTACTATTCTTAATTGTATTCGATAAGGACTATCTATTAAGGATACAGATAGCTTTATTCGCCAAATCAATTAATGATAGTCTCCTGGATGACACCACAAAATATCTCCCTCGACATGCAATACGTTACTAAAACCTCCAAAGCCTGGATATAACTAAATATGGACTAATTATTAGGAAAATAATAAAAAATTACACCGATATTGTTTTGATACACACCACTTATCATTTGAAATCCTATTAAATGTAGCCGAAATATCTCCATTAAATGTTTTTGAGCTTATAGAACACACAGCATCACAGTGCTCAGCCCCACATTATTATATAGAAAATATAATAATTTTTGCTAGATAGAAAATTAATTAGATTTAACTATTTACTCAAAAATGAAATTTTATTTCACACTTTGATGCTGAAATTTGTTTTATACGTTTTTTCTGCAAGAAATCCGTGTTGTAGTCATAAGATATGTAAGGCATATACTTGATCATCAAACTATCTTGCGAAGTGCCATTACATATAATCATTGAAGTGCCTAATGAATCCTTTGTTTTTGTGATCGAGATCTGAAGAAAATATAAATAAAAAATATATAGGCATTATATTATAAGTTCATCGGACACCCTCATTTTATTGTCTATTCGCGCCATTATGGATATAATGTTCTTTCCCTTGAAGGGAAGAAGATTGAAATTCCCGGACGAAGATGGATCCAGCACCAACAATGGTGGCCATCAGGTGAAGACAATGACACCCCTGGCTGCGGCGCTCTGCAGTGGTTTAGCGAGATAGCTCTTATCTCATCCACACTCCCGCCTGACGCCCTCTTCAATAAAGTTCACTCCAATATTTGACTAAACACCGCCTTCAAATCTTATTGGTGGCAGACTCCCTGCAAAAGGAAAAATATTATTCGTCCTGAAATGGTTCCTCCCAACAAGAAAATTCTTGCTTTATACAAATTTGTTCTTTCACTTATGTAACTGCCAACAAACATAAGATATAAAATGTTTCATGCAGTATATCCTGTTTCATTCCTATATGTAGATTTTTATAAGACAATTCAATACACATTTAATCGAATAAAAAAATTTAAAACAAGTTCATAATATTGCAATTAGTATATACTTTGACTCTCCTAAGCATTTCAAAATAAATTACAATATATATATATATATATTGTAATTTATTTTATTAGGATATATACATATATATATATATATATTTATATATAAAATATATGTATTATATATTCTTCCTCGAACAGTTTTTTTTCTCATGTATACAATAGAAATTTCGGGGAACTCATATTAGATTATTTTTATTTTGAAGATAAAAGATTTGCCCCGGCCGGGATTCGAACCCGGGTCGTCTGTCTCACCGTGACAGTGCTCTACCAATTGAGCTACCGGAGTCACCTTTCAGCCGAGACAAATCTGATCTCTTATCTGATCCCATGTCCCGGTGTTCTCGCAATAATTGCGATGTATATACACGAGAACGAATGTTCTTTGAACATTACTTTAATTTTAGGATCTTGTTGACTTACGTCATATTACTATTTATAATTTTTGTTAATTGTTTTAATTTTTAAATATTTTTGTTTTGAAGAGAAAAGATTTGCACCGACCGGGATTCGAACCCCATTATCACGGGGACATTTGCCCAGTGCTCGGGCAAATCTTTTTTCTTCAAAATAACAACATTTAAAAATTAAAACAAAATTAACAAAAAATTAAAATATTAGGTTACTTGGCAAATATCGTTTTAAAATGGTTATTCCATATTCAATTTTATTATTTAATGATACGTTTATGACTAAAAACTGTAATACTCTTTATTAAATATTTTCTAAATAGCTGGTATGTGAATTAAAATTGACAATTGAGAGGCCCACTTCAAGTAAAACGGTTTTATTATTATAAGAGTTTTCTCAGATTCAGGTTTCCTTCTACCAACCATCTAAGTAAACCAAATTTATCATAACCTTTTCCAATTTCCTCCTGGCTTGTACATCTTCCTCTCTCAGACCATCACCGAGCATGCTTTCCTAAACCCCTAACCATCTTCTCCGTGGTCTTCCCCAACTAGTCTCCCTTCAGCTATCCAAATGAAAATTAAACTGGACAATCTTTCCTCCTTCATCTTCTGAGGTAACGATAATATCCCAATGTCTTTTTTCAATTTTCGTAGGACGTTTTGTTTGGTTTGCATCGGTCCAGGCGTTCTTAAGTTATAAGCATAGTAATTAACGTCTTATTCTATCAAAAGCTGGTTCCGGCATTGCCAGTAGATTGCGTTGTGTGCACCAACTTTTGACAGCCGGTAGAAGATAAAGAATGTATCTGCCACATCTGTTCTCGGATCCAGGACGCACACTGGACCAACTCGAAGAGATGAGATTCCTTACTTAAATTTACTTTTATTGGAGTTCACTTATCTCAAAACCTACCAATGTTTTTTAATCTTAAAACCTGGTAGAATCTTTAGAATAAAGATAACAGAATATATCGTTGCCTTAGTTCACATATGTGTTAAGTGCCGAAAACAAGATTTTTCAGGAGTCAAATTTGATAATAATTTAACACAAGAAATACAGTTCAAGTTTAAGCACACAATATATTTTTGTAACCTTCACAGCTTCTCTATTAATTTTATATCAGCATAATTAAGAGTGTATTTCACTGTATCCGTATTACACCCGTATTTCTTGTGTTAAATTATTATCAAATTAGACTCCTGTAAAATCTTGTTTTCGGCACTTAACACATATGTGAACTAAGGCATCGATATATTCTGTTATCCACCATATAATCTCAACAAATGTAATATCTAGGGGTTCATTTTGCAAAATCATGAATACAATTATTATTATGTTAAAATGTAAAGCCTGCTTACTAAGTTCACATCACTAACTTAACATAATACGATTTCCCGTATTTTAATTATATTATTTTATTTAATCCCGTATTGTTAATTAGATATTTTTATGAGCTAGAAATAAAGAATGACGTGTTTTTTTTTGTGTTTTTTTTAAATCTACTCTGATAAGTGTAAAATACGGGAAATCGTATCATGTTAAGTTAGTGATGTGAATTTAGTAAGCAGGCTTTACATTTTAACATAATAATAATTGTATTCATGATTTGAAAAATGAACCCCTAGATATTACATTTGTTGAGATTATATGGTGAATTTCAATAGAAAACTTATCGATAGTTTTGTAACTATGCCATTTAATACTTAATAGGACAGTTTATTAAAATCTATCAACAAAGGAATAAGCATTGGTAGACTGGCTCAATGCACTAATGCTCTAAGTCATTGTTTATAATATGGAGTTCAATTATGGAATTCAAAATTCACTCTTCGTTTAAACTCAACATAGATTTCTATTTAAAATCAACGCGGACGAAGTCGCGGGCAAAAGCTAGAAATAAATATAATAAATATATTAATTATCTACATTGAGCGCATTTGAGAGTTTTCCTGAAGAAACTATCAGTAAGAGAAAATAAATAAAATCTAGAATCAAAAACCGATCTTATCTTAGCCCTGAAGAAGACCTGAAAATAAATGAACCTTAATTTATTACAAGTAACGGGAAATGGTAATAAAATCAACTCAAGAGGAATTGAGATGGTCTGTCTTATAATTATAAGATGGAGTAGAGACCACAAACTAAAATATTGCCTATCAGTAATGAATTTCAAATGAAATGGAATTCAGCTCTACATTTTTAATTGAGCTGCATAGAATGTGAATATACAAATTTGCCGACCGGAGTCGGCCTTAATGGAAGTAAATAAATTAGATTTATAGTATCGGCGGTGAAGAGTGAGGCTGAACAAACCCTGTGACGACGTGGACAACCAGAGCTAATGAAGAGGACCAAGGTGAGAATGGTCCGAGGAAGGGAGCAATCAGCAGTATTGAGCCGTGAAGTTGTTAGTAACGGCTGAGTGCAATATATTCTGAGTGGGGCTGCTTTGCATGGCCACTGTTCCCCCGGGCCTTGTTCCAACTGCCTCATTAGCCGGCGCCTCTTGTACAATCCAATCTTCTGCCTCTTCCTCGATGACCTGTCTCCCTCCCATCTACTTAGCCGATTACCAACATCCCATCCCGCTCCGATTGTCAATGAGGCTAAATTTTCTACTCTCAGAGTGGAGGCTTACTAACATTCAACCAGAGAGGACTGCAAAGTAGTTTTATCTCAAGATGGTACAAAAACATGTGTTTTTGGCTCAATTAATTAGGACTAAAGTACGTCTTTTCTTCCTGTGCATTAGAAATTGAGTCAAAAAGTTAATTTTATTCCCCAGGGTATAAAGTAAAAAGATGACAACCTAATTCGTCTAAATAATGTAGGTTTTGTACTGATAAAGTTCAGGGTTAGGCTGGTACACCCGTCACACCGGCCATTAAAATCAAAACACCTCTTCTTTTAAAACACCAAAACTGAGAAATAGAAGTTCATTTGTGTTCAGGTTGTGTAAGTTATGGATCCACCACATATTGTACAAGAAGCAAATAATGTTATTTAAAATGTATTTAATTTTTTTTTTTTAATTTATTTATTGATATCTACAACTGTATTACAATAATACAACAAGTAAATAGGCTAGGTGATGTATAATGACATGATAATGACAAGTAGAGAAACTACCCACTGGTAGTACTCAAATGTATTTAATTTAAATTCAGTTTTTGAATTTATTGTAAAACATGACATAATATAAAATATTATAGGATATAGTTTGCCTTTTTACATCCTATCTGGAGATGAAATCTTGTATGCCCCTCGGGACTAAATTGACCATTATTCCCAGCAATATTTTACTCCCTCGGCTTGGCCTCGTGAGTAAAGATAATTATTCCCTCGCATTCGTCCGGGAATAAACTTACAGCTGAGGGAATAATAATCTTCTTTAGTCCCTAGCTGCATAATTAACTATTATACGTAATAGAAAATAAAAAAAACATTAGTGAAACATAGTAACTTCAACGTAAATAAGCATTGTAATATATAGTTTTACATATACTAGTCTGAATTTTTCTTGACAGTTTTTCAGCTTGAGATTCAAGAATTTAATGACCCCATATTCATAACCTAATAGTGAAAAAATGAGCTTTTCTTGAATTACAGTACGGACATTAAGATCGCACACTAGTCTGTACATAAAATTTACTTTTTTTCCCACTTAGTTTGGCCAACTAGAGACCACGTGCCAATTTCAATCCCTTTTGCAGTAAACTATTTTCCACTCAAACTCAGTTCCTTTTCATATTTATTTTATTTTATTTTTTTATTAATTGTTTATATATTTTAATATTTTTATTTTGAAAAGAAATGATTTGTCCAGGGCCGGGACTCGAACCCGGGTCTCCCACGTATCCGTCGTGGTGCTCTGCCACCTGAGCTAGTCTAAGCAAGCAATTCTTTTTCATTTGTTGTTTTCTTTTCCTCTAATACTCTCATCTTTTCATCATGTCTCCTTTTTCTTTTTTTCTATCACTTCGTGCCTGTTTTCTTATTGTTTGTACCCTGGAATCCCAAGTTTAACACTGACTTTCTGAAGGCATCTCTCTGTGCTGCTGCCTCTGGTTTTATGTTGTGTATTTCTATATCTTATATAATTTCTTGAATCCCCTGTGTAGTTAATTTCTTTTCCCAGAGATATTTGAAGATCTGTTTTGACAGCCTATTGTCCTCCATTCTGTATAAATGTCCAAAAAAACATCATTCTTCTTTTCATTACCATTTCTGTTATTTTGTCTATCTTTTAATATATATCATAATTGCTTCGTATTTTCCAGGTTTCTGTGCTTCTTATAGGACCTAAAATTTTCCTCATAAAACTTCTAAAATTTACTTTTATTTATTATCTATTAATTATAGTTTACATAACTTCCAAAATATCCTGAAAGAAAAGGGATTGGATGGGCGGATGCCAGAAAAGCAGCCCTTGACAAAGATAGATCCTTATATCAAAAGCTATTTTTTGTTTATTTAATTTTTTTTCTTCCAAACGGATATTTTATTGCATTAAAAGTCAGATATTTTTTTTTGTTTTATAGAGTTCTGGGATTAATAAAATTTATTCAAAGGAAAAAAAAGAATTCTGTAATTTTCAAAAAATAATTTTTAATATTAAGTGTGATGTTTGAAAAAACAAAACATCAGTCTCAAGACAGTTATCGTGTGAGAATGTTGCTACTCTACATTTTTGATTCTGTCGCCCCTCTCTCCGTATCAGTCAAATCCACAGAACATAGAACCAACTAGAAGCGGCATGCCAGGTACAGCGAGTGAAGCCTCCCACTGGTCCCCCCACTCTTCCCGCCCCAACCAACTGGTGCAGCGCTCAGGTTAATTCTCTTACTTAGCTCGTGTACTTCTGTTTACTTAAATATTATTCAACATTGTGTTATCTCGTGGTGTCTTTGAGTTTTGTATACTTGTTGATCTGATCACTGAACGTGTATTTAGCAAAATGCCTTGTTGTGTTGCATTTGGATGCAGTACAAATAATGCCGACAAGTCTTTCGAGCCTCCTCTCGCCTTTCACCTGTAAGTCCAAAACCTAACTGTTAACTATATATAATAATTAAATGTACCACAAAATGTAATATTTTCATAGTTCACTTAACCCTTCAAGTACCATGGGGTCAATTTAGGTCCCACATGTTTCTAATTTTTGAAACTTCGTTTGAAGAAATCGATTGATCTGTCACATTCAATGAATTTTAACGCAAAACTGTCTGGAATAATTAGGAACTGAAACGAAAGTATTAGAGCCTTTTCGAATTTTCACAAATTTTCCTTCTCTCAAAAATGTGGCTGGAGTCCTTCCGGGACTCCCGTGGTATCCGACGTCACCTTTTTATGTTTTCTCCTTAGTTATTTAAAAAATCCATAGCCATAATTAAACTAATTTTTACTAGGAACTGTTTCTAAAAATAGATAAATTTTACTGGAATGTTTCTTATTTGAAGGATTCAATTAACTAGAAACATAGCCCTACATTGTATAAGCACTTCCTGGAAATTTTTTTTGTTGAGAATTATGTTACTTGATTTATTTGTTTGATCAGGCCTTGGTACACAGAGGTTTAAAATATTTCTATATTATGTGTAGCTCAAACACGTCACAAGATGTTGTAGAATACATTTCAGGTACCGATCTAATTTTCCATGTCCATTGTTTATTGATTTGTTTATTTTGCAAAGAATTTTGAATAAGAATAACAATTTTTATTAATAATAAACGCATTACCTCATTTATAATAAGTTCATTATTTTAATCATATAGTTACCTAATGTGTCATTCAGATTTTCACGCAACGATTTATTTCTATTACAGGATTTATAGTGAGAAGACTGAATTTGACATTAAAATGTGAAGAATGTTTGAGAGCTGTAGAATCAAACCCGAATGCCATTGGAAATTGACGACTTATTGTAATAAAGGACCGAGGGGGGGTTGATCCTACCAAGTGATGATGTCACTGAAATTTGTAAAATAAGTGAAAAATTGTTTAGGTACATGTCCAAGCATAAAAGACTCACCCAAGTCGGGGGCTTTCGCATCACTCCTAATAAAGCATTGCATTGGCAGAAACCTTTTTCCTAATGTAACACATTTTCTAGAGGACGCGTCTTAATTTAAAAACTAGAATGTACCACGAATTGAAACGTCTCTATGACAATCTGAATCTGGAAAAGATACGTGCGAAGAATAATACACTTGTTTTATTTAAAGGACACTAATATTAAAAGTAATGTAGTTTACAATTAAAATACTCTATAAACCGAATGAGCTTAATTTTTCCTGTCACCCACTATTTTTTACTATATATAAAAAGTTATCATATAAAGACGAACAGTAGTAGGTAGTGCAGGTGCTGGAAGTATTAAAGTAACTAGAGCGGTGTGGAGCTTAAATGTACTATATTGGCTGCCGGCAAGATAAGATTGGTTATTGTTTGGGGTATCAGGTCTACAGCAGCTCCCCAGTAATAGTATTACTAAGGAAATAACCAATTGGAACATTCCACGGTGTATTTACCCCGACAAGATAAAACACGAGGAATTCTTGGGCTAAATAAACTGAGCGCTGCAACACTTTCTCAGCTGTAAGGGGGCGGCAGGAGTGGGGGGACGGCTTGGGAGCTGGCTTCACTTGCCTCCCTCCAAACGGGCCCTGATGCCGCTTCTAGTTAGTTCTATGTTCTGTGGTCAAATCTCACCAGTATTTTGGACTTACCGGTAAGAGACATTTAGTTATTTTCTACTCATCTCATTTCGAAGCATCAACTCATCGCTATCAAGAACTCAGCACTTTTCAAGAACTCAGTTCATTTCTCAGTTTATTATTGATTCACAGACCATTAATATTTTTTGTTTTAAGATTCATACCTTTTAATAAATAAGTTAATTTCATTTTTATGTTAATAATTAATTGTAGATGCTAGCTTAGTGCATTTTCTTTTAATTGCATTTTTAAATAACTTTTATTTTATTTTCCTAGGTTTAGTTGCGATTTAGTTTAAACCTAGGAAAATAAAAGAAAAGTTGGATACGGAGGAGACTGTAGAAATATCAAAATATATGTTGTGAATTAATGGATTGGTATCAGAATGAACAGAGGGAAAGGAAGGGAGGGAAGAGCCACTTTAACTTATCATAAAGGTGGTACACGCGCGATCGCCTTAGAGTACCAAACACAAATCTTAGAGAGCAATTCATTATTCGCTTTAATCTGTCTTCAAGCATTTTTAGAAAGGCCTCCATATACCACGCTACAATAGTCAAGTGGGGGGGGAGATCGGAGTAGAAACGAGAAGCTTACGGGAAGATTGTGTAAGGAGATGTCGAGAACGATGAAAGGAAGGAGGGAATTGGAACCTAAAACAATCGACTGAGTTTTCATTGTGTTCAATTTCAGTTTGTTTTGATCCTATCTAGGTCTTTCTGAATACTGGCGAAAGCAATTAATAGCTCAGAAGGAGGAAAGAACAAATAGATTTGGAAGTCGTCAGCATATAGATGGTAGAAAGAGTGGTGAACAGATTTAGAAAGATCATTAATATAGCAGTTGAAAAGAAGAGGAGAGGTGCTTGAGCCCTGTGCCACACCAGAACACAGATTGAGGAACGTGGAAAGGGGTTGACTAGGTATGGAAACTGTCAGATATCCATCGGATCTAGGATCTAGTATTGGAAACAACGGATAGAACTGTTTAAAAAAGGACAATGATTTTAGTTTACTTTAAAGGATAGAATGGTCCAAGGAATCAAAAGCTTCAGAAAAGTCAAGAAGGACAAGCACTGTTAATTTTTTGTCGTCCAAGGCGGCATGTATGTCATTAGTGATTTTGGTAATAATAATTAATGCATCGTCCGTGAAATCTACTGCATTTATAGCAGCATATATTGTTTTTGTCATCACGGGTGCTGTTGCAAATGGTGCACTAAACCATTATGAAAACAAATAATACGAACGTATGTAAATAACTTACGATTGTTTATAACTTTATGATACTGCCTATTGCTGTTGGTATTAAGAGCAAATCCTTCGCAGTCTTCAAGGTCGCAGAACTTAACTTGGCAGATCGATTGAACAACCTTCTCTCTGCGTTTCTTGAGTATGTTTATAGTATAATATATGATAAATAATAATTAAGATTTATGTAGAGAGAAGAAAAGGAACAAATAGAAAAATAGCACTACAAAAAACACTGAACTTAAGAGCAAACGAAATTAAGAGAGAGCGATGTAGACAGGTATCTCTGGCCAGACTGGTTTAAGTATATATTGTTACGGGCTACTGGGCATTAAAATGAATTAAACAATTCCTTAATTAAAGATACTAATATTTATTTACAAAAGTGATAAAAGAATACAATTAAACTATTAACAATTACTAACAAAGAAACTAAACAAGGAAATTACTAACAAATAGATTATTAACTGAAATAAATTTACAATAACAATATTTTAGATATTTATAATCTAGGCCTAACTTCTATTTAATTATTACAATAATAATTAAATAGAATATAATGGGACGTCATTTACTCCTATAGTTCCATCGATTAGATGGTTTCCACCTTGACTTCCAATCTGCAATCCGTATTAGACATCCACGCTCCTTTAAAAACCCTTACCTTACGCCGTCCAACGGCACCTTGGCTGACCCCGGAAATAAAAGAAATGATGAAGAAAAGAGAAGCAGCAAGGAGAAAATTTCGTCGCACACGTCTATCAGTAGACTATGCAGGTTTCAAACTACTTCGCAATGAAACCCAATCTGCAATACGTCGTGCAAAATCAAACCACATCCAATTCATCCTCACCAATGCAACCGATCCCAAATCCAAATGGAAAATACTCCGACAATTATCGCCAACAGTATCCGGTAAACTCTGTTCCTCTTCAATCACGCCAGGCAATCTCAATAACCATTTCGTACCCATCACATCTCCTAAATCCTCATCCCCTACCGACATTGATCATATAAACTTTAACCCTGATAACTTCTTTTTCTTCCATGTATCATATGACGAACTATTAAACGCCATTATAAAATCGCGCACCAGTGACTATGGCCCCGACAATATTCCTTTAAAGCTACTAAAATCCTGCCTTCCTGTCATAATGCCCGTATTACATCATATTTATAATTTCTCGTTACAAAACTCTATATTTCCCACGCCTTGGAAAACCGCGTTAGTGCGCCCGCTAAATAAAGTTGAAAATCCCTCCTCTCCAAATGACTTCCGCCCTATCTCCCTTCTCTCTAACCTCTCAAAACCATTAGAACGCCTAGCCCAAAACCAAATTTCAAATTTTCTAGAAGAACGTTCCCTCATTAACCCTCTCCAATCCGGCTTTCGTCCAGGCTATTCAACTCAATCCGCTCTCCTCAAAATCACCCATGATCTCCATACTGCAATTGAACAGCAAAAATTAACAATTCTGATCCTTTTACATTTTTCCAAAGCCTTCGACTCAGTAGACCACAATATCCTTCTCGCCAAGCTACGAAACTTACCTCTATCAAAAAGTGCTCTAGGATGGTTCAAGTCTTACCTCTCAGATCGCTCCCAATATGTTTTGGTCCCCGGTCAACCTCCCTCCATAACCCTTCCGCTATCCTGTGGTGTCCCACAGGGTTCATCACTATCCCCCACCCTAATTGCCATTTACATAAACGACCTTCCACTTCTTATCCGACATTCCCAGTATCATGTCTATGCCGATGACTTTCAAGTGTACTTATCCTTTTCCCCTTCCGATCTAATATTAGCCACCGAAAAACTCCAAGATGACCTGAATCGATTAAATCGATGGGCAATGGATAACAAGCTAAAGTTGAACGTGGACAAAACCAAGGCAATAATAATAGGGTCAAACTACTTCCTTAAAACTATTCCCCATAATCCAATCCTCCTTCTAAACAATAATCCTATCAAATTCTACCCAACTGTCAAAAACCTTGGAATTACTTTTGACCAGACCCTTTCCTGGAAAAACCATATCTCTGAAATTTCTCGTCGTACCTTCTCCACCTTAAAGCGTCTCAATTACCTTCGTCACCTGTTCCCTTTTGAAATCCGTAAACTCCTAGTTTCTTCCTTAATTTTCCCCCATTTTGACTATTGTTGTTCGGTGTATGGGGGTATCTCTGGGGATCTCGAAGCAAAATTAAAGCGGTTGCTTAATTGCTTCGTTCGATTCATCTTTGGGATCCCTAGAGATGCTTCGGTGACCAGATATTACGAAGAATTGAAATGGCTGTACCCTTCCTACCGCCGGAAGTACGTCCTAGCGTCTTTCCTTTACCAAGTTATCCAATCCCGCCGACCATCTTACATTTTCGATCTCCTTCAATTCAAAACCACAGTCCTCTCCCGCAACACCCGTTCTCGGCTCTCTGATCTATATACAGCATCCCACCGAACTGCAGCTTTTGACAGAGCTTTCCTGATCCGATCCTCCTCCCTTTGGAACTCTATACCTTCTTCCATTCGTCGTTCCAATAATCTTCCAACCTTCAAATCCCGTATATTCCAGCACCTTTTATCCCTACAATTCCCGAAAAATCGAAAATAGTAGGGGATCAGTACCGACTTAATTGCTCTCTTTATTCGACGAATGAATGATGTTTTTAGATGTACATTTGTGTGTGTTATTTTGTATTCATATATTTGAGTGTGTGGAATTTAAACCACGTACATATGTATTATTAATGTCATATAGATAGATATTAAAAAGGACAAAAAGGGATGAAAGGTAAATCTCGGATAATATTGTTTAATCTTTCTTTTTTGTTTTTTTTCTTTGCATAAATTTGATATATGTGACCATAAATTTGTTTCTCTTATATAATTATTGTAAACTTATATTTTTTTTTTCTTTCTTTTCTTCTAATATGTTTTTGGATTCTGTTATTGTAGGTAATTCACATTTTTTATTTGTTCATTTTTTTATTCGTTCTCACTAATTAAATTAATTGTAATAATTAATTAAAAGTAATTATTTAACACTCTAAGATTTAATAGCTTACAATGCCTGTATTGTTATTCTATAGGGACTCGTCCCAGAATAAATAAAGACATTATTATTATTATTATTATTATTATTAATATAAGATATTATTATTACTAAATAGCTTAACTATTTACATAAGCTTGTACAAATCACATAAAACTGCAACTGCTACTTAACTAATTAATTTCTATTAATTAACACTTACAGTTCACTAATTAAAGTCCACCGACCGTAAGAATGTCTGAATATAACAAACTGTCACTGACTTATTACACTCACAAACTGTCACTTATCACTTATCACACTGGCTTATCACTGTTTGCGATGTTAACTGTACCGCGTACTTTAACACTCTCTGACTCTACTCGCGTTGAGATGCTGTTTATATACAGAATGCCAGATCTAGAACATACCCGAAGGATCGCGAAGTTTCGCGGAAAGGCCTCTTTCATCTCTGCCGACAAGGGAGCTTTGTTCTCTTCCAGGAATCGCCATTCCCGCGCCCGTAACAATATATAGTTAAATTTTTTAATCAGATCTAACACTTTTTAAAAAGCAAAAAACTTTATTATGAATGATACAAATACATGAAATATAAACTGTACAAGTGACGACTACGGACTAAATCTAAGCACCAAAGAGAGCGAGGAGCATCTCCTCCAGGCTTAAATAACATTTGATATCCCTGATTCTAATTCCTGGGATTGTTTACTAGTTGGCCACCTGACACCTGCATCTGACTAATAATTCTAAGAATTGTTTACTACTGGACACTTGTGTGTCACCTGTAACTATATATATATATATATTTATATATATATATATATATATATATATATATATATATATATATATATATTACTAATATAGAGAATTACTATGGAGAGCGTATAGTTTTATGTAAGGGTCTAAGCCGGAAAACAGAGCCAATTTTCTCCGCAAGGGAGATGCGTTAGCCTGCCTTCTTATTAATGTCGGCCTTGAGAAAGTCATAAGGAGCTCCAACATTTAAGTTGGCGGTATGGCGGTACAATTTTTAACCTATCTGTACAACTGTTCTGATACGCTATCATGTGATATGATCTTAGGCTGTATCTTAGCCTTTCCTTACACTTGATGTAGCTGGTCGAAAAATGAGTTTGATCAAAAAGGAAAGCAAAACAAAATATCTAGAAAACAAGTGGTGCCGGGTAAGAAAGTCCGAAATGGAAACTTTGAATGCCTGGGCCGCTAAGTGGACACAGAGAACGATATCTCTCAGGCCTCGTATCAGCAAGATTAGGAGGTGTTATAATGAACTCCCTATCATTTCCGCTGCTACAAGCTTACGAGAGCATCAAACCTTAGTCCGTATAAGCAACGGTCTCAGCAACGGCTTAAGAGCAGCCGGATTAGTCTCGTCTAGCGTCCACGCTACTATTTGCGTTTCTAGACCAATCTTAGCAATACACCATGGTGAGCATTGCTTGGTGCGGAATGAATTCTTGCTATGTGGTTATTAAAAATGAAAGATCGCGAAAACGTAAACGTTGGTTGTCGCGCCAACTTGTCGCTGAGGAAATACGGATTCCTTCGGCAATACATCATTAACGCCCAAGTGCGGACATAGTTCTACTTACGCTAGTACTGACATCAGGTCACACTATTTACATGATTTAAACATTCATTAATAAATACAAAATAAAATATTTAAACATTTTATTGGTTGTTATTTCTTATATCAACCTTCTTGCATTTCCCACAAGCAAGGAATATATGATATTTTTTCAAATTTCAGTAACGAAAAAACAAATGCGATCAATGAAGGAAATAGTGAAAATAAAAACAACCTATTTTAAATCTTGTCTATTTATGAAGAATTAGTGCAGTTTACTTGCGTTTCTTAAAAAAAAAAAAAGAAATTACAATTTATTAATAAATAAAATAAACATGTTAAATAAAAATACAGAAAAAATACAGAATTACATTTTAAAAATGACAAGAACATAAAATTATACTTAAACATTATTTCTAGGAATGCCGCTTTACTTGGAGCAGTCTCATAATCGGTATCACACATAATTGCATTTAGCACTGCTTTCACGTCCAAAGCATTATTCAAATTAAAAATATTTTTGTCGACTATAATGATAGAAAATAAAATAGCACACTGAAATAAAATACAAATTTGCAAGAAATAAAAAATTAAAAGACTGATGACATGATTAAAGGTCGCGCTTATCTGTCAAATAAAAAAAGCTAATAGTAATAGTATGATCTGTAATAGTTTTGATTAAGTGAAAATTCTATTTATTTGCTTGTTTAAATTACCAATGAATTACATATTTTACATCGAATAATTAAAAATAACTTACAAAAAACTACTTGAATTTACGTATTCCTCAGATACTTCTTTCTTCCCTGTACTACTACAACCCGTGAACTGGTCTGGGGTTCAGTACATGGTAGAGACTGTAATGTACCGACAAAGATCAAAGAAAGTTAAATGAACATCTGACAGCGCCTATCGTAATGTTCAATAAATTAAGACAGGTCTTTTTAATTCTATTATAACTAATATAATTGAATTATTATAATAATTTTAAGTATACATTTGATAGTTATGATCTACAATTACATTACTTATTATTAAAATGTATAATCGCAATTTTTGAGAACAATAATAATGTTAAAGACTGCTCAGACCAGGCCGTGTCTCGTCTTGTTGCATGAAGTCTCCCATTTGGATCGGGAGACCTTAGTCCGGCAAATTTGGTCTCAGCAACGGTCTCAGTAACGGTGATTAGTCTCAGCAGCTGAGAGAGTCTGACTCCGCAACCGTTTAGCGAGACCAGCTTAGACCCTGTCTCAGACCAGGTCTGAGCAAAGCGTTGTTTAAGCTATGTCCACACTATTAGACAGTTGCAACGGCCTAATAGTGTGGGCATAGCTTAAGATAGCAACCAGCTCTACAAGACCTTAGTACGCCTATTCCTGAGATGAATCGGATCTTTGTTAATTCATTAAAGAAGGATACTCCGATTGATTTTTGGCGGAATGAAGCAAAGATGTTTGATTTTACAATCATTTTACCACCATGTTTTATTTTAAACTAAACATTTTTGCACCCTTGTTGTTCTCAAGTGTTGAATTTCAGTTAAAAAAAAACATTTTATTATAATGGAATTTATTTTAGAAAACCAGTTTTCGGATTTGGTTTGATCGCAACTGAAAGTTTAATATAAATTATTATAAGTAGTAGGTTTTATATTTAAGATCGTTTAGTTATAATGTCGATCCGCTTTCATTGAGTCAATGAATCAAATGTTTTAGGATTGGTGAGACAGTTCACCATCCCAGAGCGATAATTTAATAACCACACAAGCATTGAAACCGAGCGGTTGCAAAGGGAGGATGCTGACGACAATACCAACGGTACAACAGCTAGAAGACTCTCCCGTCCTGCAAATTGATCCTTGTCCCCAGAAGACGTTATTAATCGCAGAGCGCAATGGTAAAAACGACAGGAGGATCCGGACGGCTAAAAACGTGTGTATTTAAGTGATGTAGCAGTTATTAATGGGCCGGTTGTCATGCACTTTTTGTGCCTCCTCTGGGATATTAATGCCGCTCCGGTAATGGATAGACTCGTAGAAGCTCATAATAAATCCAGGCGGTGTCACATCTATCTCTCCTCCGTCAGGGTGACAATGCTCCGCCGCAATATCCAGTCCGTCTGTCTGTCTAATGAAAACTCCGCGACCGCTTTTCATCTTTCCGTCCTGGGGAATAATTTCCCCGGCACTTGGGATTCTTTCACCGCTTCCCGGTGACGCTACAAAGCGGCCAGATATTAGTTTCCACTCAGCTGACGGACAATCTCCCGTTTTAATCAGGTTTGAGGGGCGACAATGCTGCTCGGTTGGGCCGCCATTAGGGCGCTCTCAATGAAATTAGGAAACTTGAATCTTACATTGAGCGGCGGCTTCTTACGGCCTTTTGCCTTAGCCCCTACAATATCTCCAGCTTTAAGAAAAGGATCCTCTTTTCTACCTTTAATTTCTTTATGCTATTCTTCCTCCGTGCCCCTCTGATATTATAAACGATTATCATATAATTTCAAAACACAGTTTAAACTTTATTGTAGCGTGATTTCCTTAATATCATAATAATACTTTATTTACTCTAAATTTAATTAACAATAATATGTCATGGGGATATTTATATGAAAAGTAGAAAATATGCAAGAAATGTAAATACCAAAGGTTTCTCATATTTTGCATATATTTTATACCTACACTTGATATTTATACTACGTACCTGAATCCTCTAATTGATTATTACAATAACCTGTATAGTATAAACATAAGGCATGAGTTCGCACGGGATAAGCGTTCGCAGGACGGAAATTCTTACTTTATACCTGGGCTAGTTTGTACTACTGGGTGTCAGTCGATACAAAGAAGTTTCTACATCATTACCACATTGTTTGATGTTTTCACTTTGATTTGTCAAATAATAATGACGTACTAACTTATAAAAGCTTATTTGATATAATATTTAAGCATATAGAAAGTAGGGTAAGCTATACCAACTAATAAAAAAACAGTTTCAATCAAATATATATAGTTTCAAAGGCCATTCACTGGTCTACTTACAAATTGGATCGATTAGTTCCATTGATGAACACTGAGAGCAACAGCTCCTAACAACTACCTCTGGGGCAAGAGTTCGCATCATAATCGGGGCAAGAGTATGCATACGTATTTGGACCCCGCACTTTTTTTTTTTATTTCCCAGTCTTATTTAAACTTTTATTATTCACACCACGTGTTATATTCAGAATAAAGATATTAAGTTATATTAACGCTATAACTAACGCTTGGATAAGGGTATAAGCGGCGATATCCGCCATAGATAATACGGTGGCATTCGTACACATTTGTTCACGAGGCATTATTTTTAAGAACTTACAAAAATAATTCTGATCTAAAGCTTTGTAGGGGGGAAATGCACAAGACTGGACGCTGGCATGAAAAAAGAGGAAAACCTCTATGCAGTTGGGAATCTCTGGAGCTATTCTTAGGAAAAGGATGTTAAAGTTAATTTATTCTAGCTTGGGGTAAATATTTTTACATACATATTGTGTAAAGTGAACTTCGTAGAACCAACGAAAGAGGACTGGATTCAATGCTGTAAATGCCAAGAAAGGTGCGGTGAAGTTTCAAATTATGAGTGTGGGGTGAATTTCATAAGCAATTATTGCTAAAAACAACTGATATTAACCTTTTCTCTACTAAATTAAAGTTTTGTAAGGTTTAGTTGAATATATAACCGTACTGATTGGTTACTTTTCTTCCAAGATGTGCGCAAGCGGGTGGGTGGGGCAAGCGTTCGCATTTGTACTTTTATCGTATATAATTGTTCTAAGAATGTTCTACCTAAGATGATAACGCAAATAAAACGTCAATTGGATATCAAACACTCGGCATTTATTTGATCACTATTTAGTAGCATCGCTGAATTAACTATGAATCATTATTGAGAAGATTATTATGATAGATCACACCATCAAAAACACGCCTGATGAGGGTGAGTGAAACCGAAGGGAACGCAGGTAAGGCTAACTCCTATCAATAGCAGATATCACTATTTTTTTTTTTGTGACGGGAGCAAAATGAGCATATGCCCGATGTGGAATTCAATCAGAGCAAGAGTGGTCGGGGCTGTTGACAAAGATGGTTAGTAAACAAGGGAGGAAGGTGGAGTGGCGACCATTGTTCCCCCATCAACATATGTCACGGATTTAATAGCTCAGCTGGTCACTAGCGCTCGCCCATTACAGCGCTTTCTGCTCCTTCACACTCCACAATTACTGCCCTCAGAATGAGTTTCCTTAATGGCATCATTGTAGTCACAAAATCGGCCTCAATCATTAAATGTACTGGCACTATCTGTCAGGACTCCAACAATGATTCGGTTCATCACGTTATTGTTAATGAATTTAGTTTCCTTGCAAGCATGCTCGATTGATGTCATTATTTCATGCTCTGAAAGGTACGGTTTAAGTTAGCAGTGCAAGAAAACGCAGTGTCATTATAAACTCAGTGGCAGGTCTTATGTAATACAATGGAACTGTAGTAACCACAAAAAGTATAAATCACGGAGCGTATGCTTAACATCCTGTAAAACAACAAAGCCTGATAGACTACATGGGATAGGGTCGCCACTTTTTAGGACCGGTCTTTGTGTGTTGCCTCCAGAAAGCTGACGATTCTCACATACCCGAGGTGTAGAGGTACTTGAGGAATTTCGAGACCGGAATTCGAATTAACGACCTTTAGTTTGCTCGTCAATTTTCAAGTCTCCCATTGTTTTCCTAATTTCTCATTTTTCACTTCTATTTGATGGCAACAATAACATTCAATACAGTGAGACTTTTTTCATTCAGTTACTTCATTATTCCTATAGGCTACATCATCCTTAAATTTAATGTTATTGGCCAGACCACTGTTTATAATAAAGTTGAAAAAATCGGTGAGAAGTCCCGATATCCGTCGAGCGCATGCACTCATGAAAAAAAACTAGGATGTTGCAGAGAAAAAGGCTACTACTGGGTCTCACAGTGCTGCACTGTGTGTTTATGAGGTTTTGTTGTTTTTTCATCCCCTCGCCTTGTTAAGTTTATAATCGTGTTAAATAATTTATAAGGTACAGAATTGGATTTGAGTCCTACTGAAAATTCTGATAAATTAATTGTTTTCAGTTATTATTTAGTTAAAAACTTAACCATAGTAAAACTATGGTTTTACCTCTTTATCTTTTGCTCAAGTTATAACAATAATATTAATTTTCATTATTAATAATTCAGTAACTATTAAGGTTTTTATCGAGAAAAGCAAATTAGAAACCAGTCATCATAATGTATATGTAGTTATCAATGGCCTAAGACTATTTTCCACATTAATTGTTGTCAACTAAATAATTTCACCAACTAAATGTTTAATATAGCGAGAAGAAAATGTTTATTGCAAGGGAAATCCTTCAAGGAAGTAGGAAATACAAGCCACAATGAATGAGATCTTCTTCAGCAAGGAAGGTATAGTTCCCGTAAAATTCTATTCCATACATTACAATCCAGCACTAGATGATTTCTTCCAGTAATTCTAAGCCTCGCCAGATCGATCTCCATTACACCATGCCATCGTCTCGAAAACACCCTCTTATTATTTTCTCCGAAATGTTTTCTCTCATTATTTTCCTCGGCATCCTTCCATCTTCCATTATCTGCATATTAACGAGCAAGCTGTGTATTTGGGCTTTTATTAAGTATAATATTTTCTTAGCTATTAAGGCTTTATCAAATTGTAGAGCTCCTGGTTATTCTAATGCCTCGCAAACCAGACTGAAAATACGCCTCAGAACCATTCTTTAAAAAACTAGAAACGGTATTATATACAGTAATTTGAACTCCTGGAACTCATCACGTGGATCAATACGAATGGATATCAACAGTACTTGTGAGTTCATTGCCAGAAACCATGACCATTGCTATGGTCCTTGCATGACCTTGTACTCCTTAGCAATTCGTTTCTGTACCAGTAGTTACTGAGTAGCCTTTTGGTCATACTAGATTTTGCATCGGTAAAGCAGTGTGCATATTGTCCTCACTCTAACTATCTAGTTCTTCTTGTCCGTCTGAACTAGCGCTTCTGCAATCATTACTGTTTATGGGTCAATCGGTGTCGGTCGACTAAGCCCTACCCATGGTAAAGAGAGGAGACTCCAGCTATGATGAACCACCTTAATGGCTGGATCCTCAGGCCAGAAGGTCCGAGACTCACTGTAATTTATGACTAGTTCATCGTTCAGGAGTGGCCCTGTGTAACCTGACTCCAATCCAGATCATTGCAGTGTTTGGTACGTGATATTTAGTACTCTTGAAGTGTCGGTGAAGATTATTATTGAAGAAATATATCCTAAGGACGATTCGTCTCGAGTTAAAGGAGACGAAGAATGTCGGTTCATAGAAGGAGATGTACCTCTCCTTAGCCGATAGATGAGGATACCCAGGAAGAATACCGTAAAAGAATGAAACCCGCTGTGAGTGATTAACTACGGGGCTACTCTGAGAATGTATAGTATGTATATAGAATGGACTTTGGATCAGGGACTTGCAAAAGGGAATAATGAATTAACTGTGTCTTGCAACCTCTTAAAAAAAAGAGATTTCGTTGTGACTAAAGAATGTTAGCAGAGCTTGAAGACATTCCAGTAGAATTTTTTCTTTTCATAAATTCACTAATTAATCAGGCATAGGGGTATCTAAGTAAAGGTAAGTACAGAGGGTGTTAATTTAGGAATATGAGGGGATTAAATGAAAGGTACCCAGTATTTGACTTAATGTTCTCTTTATTCGATGAATGAATGATGTTTTTTGATGTACATTTGTTTGTGTTATTATGTGTTTATATATATATATATATATATATATATATATATATATATATATATATATATATATATATATATATATATCAGTGTGTGGAATTTAAACCACGTACATATGTATTATTAATATCATAATATAGATAGATATTATAAAGGACAAAATGGGATGATAATATTTTTTAATTTTTCTTCATTTCTTTTTTTGTTTTTTTTCTTGGCATAAATTTGATATATATGTGACCATACATTTTTTCTCTTATATAATTATTGTTAACATATTTGAATTTTTTTTCTTTCTTTTCTTCTATACATAGCACCATTACTTATTGCCCACAACAGGCAGATTGTAATGCTTCAATAAAGTGTTTTCTTCTCTCTCTTTTCTTCTAATATGTTCTTAAAATACTGTTATATTTATATGTTTTGAAAGTGGTATAAGCCCTTTGGACCTAAAATTGTTTATTATTTTAATATTATTATTTCATAATAAAATATGAAAGGTGTATATTATTAAAAACATCACTCTTTGCTAAGTGCTGACTGTTGAAAATATAAATATCACAAAACATGAAAAAATGGGAATATACCACTTTAAAAAATAACAGCTCGTGCAATTTTAAAAGTACAATAATATAATTTTCGGTTGAAATATGGCCCCAATTATTGTGTGGGACACGAAATTATTTTTAAAATAATACTGCTAATTTTAAAAGTATTTAAATTGTTAGCCCCAGGAAAATCTCCAGACTCCACAGGGTCCATACCCGGCTGTTAACAAATATGATATGAATATAACAGAATATTACTCTGAAAAATACATCGTTCTTATTAAATAACATCTTGTTTTAATGTAAATAAAACAAGATGGGTTATTAAACTAGGAGTATGAGTATATATTTTAGGCTTAAAACGTAAGCTGTGTATTTGAAGATATTAGACATTTAGTAAGCCTCGTCTTCCTGGTCCTAAAATAGTGGAGAATGGAGATAGTTAGGGAGTGCAGTAAAAAAAAAAACAACACTAAATAAGTACAAGCCTTTTATTTAATGTTTGCCGACGTTTCGACCTACCTTATAGGCCATCCTCAGGGCAAATGGGAGAGACGGCTGGATGGACCTGGTAACCAACACTACTGTTCCTAAAATAGTTTACTTATTTGTTTACTTATTTGATGAATTTTCGAAACAATGGCTAAATGAACGGCTCCTGTTTGAGTTAAAAGAGGCGGAGCGCTATAGCTTGGTATCTTCGGATCAAATTTCCCGAGCTGGAGGAAGAGAGCCCTCCCGTAAGCCCCTTTCGGAAATTAGTTTCATTCTCTCCTCAGGGCGCTAACATTACTAATCAGCCGTCACTGTCATTTCGTCTCCGCCGGCACAATTCGCTACCATTGTTTGGGGACATTTAAAACAGGCCTATTTTGCATAATATAAATGAATATGTTAGATATAAATAACAGATTTTAACATATATGGTCATAAAAGGAAGACAAATTAAAAAAAAAATGAATAAGACAAAAGACACAAACTGGCTCTATAATGTTTAGCGTTTGCCTATAATCTGGCTTTATTATTATTATCATCAATAAACCCAGAACAACAGAAACCAAATAATATTGTTACTACAAAAACAGACCGTTTAAAAAAAGTTTATGACAAACAACTTAACATCGCCTAAGAAACTAAAACATTATATGGCTGAGTTCGTAAAACTAAAAAATTAAAATATTTAGTAGTAATAATAGAAGAAAATATTCAGAATTGAAGTTGCTAAACATATAGTTGACAAGATGAAAGCACCCTTTCACCTCACCGAAGATATTCAAAACAAGAACTCCATGTCCATTGTAGATAAGCTTAGACAAAGCTCAACAGTAATCCACCCAGAGGCACAGTATGCGGCAGAATATTTGGTCCTGAATCACAAGAATATGTTAATGCGCGATCTAGAAATCACAGAAAGATAGATATTATGAAAAAATTTGTGAACGATTAAAGAATGGGGAAAACTCCCTATAAGCTCCTGCCAGAACTGTGGACGGTCTAAAGGCTCCCCCTGTGAAATCTCAAGTTATTCCATATCCAACCTGACTGATGTAATCCATTTGGTCTTGGTCTGCTTTGCACGGGTAGAATATTATGCCTACATGTTTGTCTCCCTAATGTATTTTATTATGTAGCTATTATAAACAAAAAAGATTACTGCGAACAGACAGACAAACACGGCCAAGGACTTTGTTTTATAATATGTATTGATAGATAGATAGGAGGGAGATATTAGGCAGTATCTTTGATGAAACCTCCCAGGTGGCTAAACTTTTTCCAACATTTCCGAATATTATCGTTATATTCTAACTCATTTACACAAACTTCGACAAATTATATACCTAAACCTTCCTGATGAATCATTCTATCTAGTGGTGAAAACCGCATGAAAATCCAAGCAGTAGTTATTGAGTTTACAGCGAACAAACGCGGCGAAAAGAGCTTTGTTTTATAATATGTACTAGCGACTCGCCCCGATTTTGCACGGGTAGTAAGACATATTATGTCATGTTTTGTCTGTCTACTGTATTTTACAAAAGTTGTGGATCATTTTACTACCTACAACTTTGCGATTTAACTTTTCCCCATAGGACCTGTAGATTTGCCGAAAATCTAGATAAACCGTTTTATACCTTAAACCCCCTCCCCCACTTCCACTTCCCGATCTCAGATCGCTCGTAAATTATTTTTACTTTCATTTTTGTTTTATTCTCTTCCTTTTCCAATGGGTTTCATCCCACAATTATTTTTATTCACTTTTTACCATTTTCAAAGGCTTCTGCACTGGTCTATTAATGTAACTAATGTATATAAGTTGATAAGGATTAATACTGTACTCTATCTATTGGTGAAAACGGCCTGCAGTAGTTATTGAGGTTACCGCGAACAAACGCGGCTGAGGACTTTGTTTTATAATGTGTATCTATTGATAGATATAAAACTAAACATTCTTTATTGCCCTTGAAACAGTCCAAAATACTACTTAATTTGGGTCATCCGTTTTAATTAATTAATTAATTCCGTCAAAACAGAATTAATCATTGTTGAGATCTCATTTAGAATTCTATATCCGACCTTGCCATTCAACGGAATGATTATTAAAAAATACATACTTAAGGGGGTAATTCATTTCTAGTATCATATAATTTTGAATAAACTGTTTAAAGGATTATGAGCGAAAAAAAAATCGAATCCTTTATGTTTATTTTTGGTTGGCAAAAGCTATACCGAAGTGGCCCATGTTATAATTTTTGGTTTTTACAAACGTGCCAACGTAGCTAGCTAAAAAAATATAAGTATCTACTTAACTTTTTCATCACCATCATCATCAGGTCTAGACCAGGTCCAGTGGGTGTAGTTTCAATCACCATTCATACTAAGGGGTGCTGCTTTCCAGTTGTGGACACCAAGAATAAGTCGGGCCTCGACTTCCACTGCATACTCCACTTTATCATTGTCAAATCCTTCTACTGACTGACCAGATGTCCTTTATACTCGTATAATGTATGGTCGTATAGTTGGCCAAGGAACCAGCTTCAGAGAATTGTTTTAAAAACTCTTAATATTTCTACCAACGTTTACCTAATTGCTCCGGATTGCCATTTTTCCCCTAAAATATTCACCTCCAATAGTAGTGAATGATATGAGGTACCCCAACCGAAAAAAAAACAAGGCAAGTTTTTAACATCAATTCCTTGGGTTTCAACTATACTTCAAATCATGAAAAATAGGTAGGATCGCCAAAGTATGTTTATTTTCTATCATCTTACTATTACCGTAAGTTGAAACTATCAGAGAAATGTCACAAAATATCTTTTCCATCAATCCTTCTTAAACCAATCAGCGAACCATTATCGATCGAAATTTTTCAAAGATTTAATTAGGCTTACGGAGTGAAAGGCTAAATTAATTACATCTGTTTTTATCCTTCCTCGAGATGAAGACAAAGAGGTATCTGTGGAAGGCTGGCAACTGTCATATAACCGCCTTAGAGCGCTGAAGACAATGAGGGATGGAGTTGCTGAGGGACAAAGAGCGCTTCCTTCTCTCAGCGGCGTCTTTACTCTTGTATACAGTTCTCATCCTTTCAGGCAATATCTCATCTCGTATAATTATACAGTCCTCACCCTGACAAACCTTATAGTTTCATAATATTTAATTAAATAACAATTGTAAAAATGTTTATGCTATCTTTAAATAAATCGCCACCAAATCAGGATATGGAAGTCTAATAAAAAACAACAAAAAAAAAAAAACGAGAAGATAGGTAGGTAAAGAATTGCCACTACAGGAAGGATATTCTCCTCCATCAACAAAAATATTTTATGAGGAAGAAAATGGTCATGAAAAAAGGTAAAAAAAAAATCTCTTAAGTAGGGAGAACTGTTGGAAAGCCAACGTTTCGACCCACGTTGGTGGTTTGATTCCATTACAAGCTCCGAAGAAGACCAGCAATGTGGGTCGAAACATTGGCTTTCCAACAGACAGTTTTCCCAACATAACAGATATGAATATTTATATATATGAATATTAGAAAAATATTTGATGTATGATGTAGTAATTAGATACAAAAGAATCGAAATTGGCGATTTATCTCTCGACGTACATTCATGTTATCACTTATGGAATGGGGGGCCCAAAATATGTGATCGCAGCCATCTCCAAAGCATAGCAATGAGGTATCTGAAGAAAATAGAGGAGAAGACCAAGAGAGACCGGATGTATAACAGGACGGACAACACTCAAAATTGAACTCCTCAATCAATCGAGAAAGAGCAGTTTTGACGGTTTGGTCATGTATTATAATATAGTAGAGAAAGCCAGGAGGGCATTCTTGACAGAGACAGGTGGAACTCCCTATGTAAAAATCCCTTCATTCCAAAGTAGAAGAGATTATAGAATAATAATAATAATAAGATGAAGAAACCGTCGATCTAAGCGACTGTTAATCGTGGATGAAATACCGTTGGCTTGGCACATCTTCATCAGTTTTCTCATCCACCCGAACTATCTTTCCACTATTTAGTTTCTATTTTATTAATTACAAGATTTATCTGTTTATTAATTGACAATAATGCCGAAATAAGAAAGACTCACGAGGGGAAACGACAAAATTGATTTTTGAATAAAGCAGCGCTCGTTTCTTCGCAATCTCCAATCTTCTGACTATTTCCTTCCTGGTTGCTGATGCGCAAGGAGCTTCAAAATTCAGAGGAGAAAACAACGAAATTGTTTTATAGTGGACAAGTTATGGACCTGATGCTTCTCGGAAGTGGCTCTTACGATGATTCTATTCGTTAAATAAAAAGATCATAGGGAGACATATAGTAGGAGAATCAGTGAAGGGTTACTCAGATTTTCTTAACCTATTTTTACGGGAGGAAATATCTTAACACTAACGATAAAGGATTTATTCTGTTAAAAAAATGTGTTAAATCAATTGTCAGCATATTCTTTCTTAAGAGATTACCATATCATGTACCATACCATGTAATGCTGAAGTCGAAAACAATGGCTAAAGACTAGCGATCTTTTTCCTCTTAGTCAAATACTAAGAGTACATGAATGAGTCTTTAGCTTGAAAATAAGTCTATCAGAGAAAAACAACCCTCACCACTGCAGCGGGTGGATGTGGTGGGGTTCAGTATTTAATAGAGACTGTACTGTTTCTTTGGCCGTAGTTGTGCAGTTTGGTGATTTGTTCTAGATCACGCCCAACCACCAGATTTCCCCCCAATTTTCATTTCCAGCTTCATAGAGGTTGGGTGAGGGATCCATCTCCGGCCGCTGAAAGGTTAAATATAATCTGCCAGATGCGGGATTTGAGCCCAGGGCCTTCGGCACGACACCTCAGCGTTGTACCACTGGGCCAGTCCACTCCTCACTGAGTATCAAGCATTTAAATTCTCTCAAAATTGGCACTCTTCCAACCTTATTAATTGGCATATTAGTACAGTAGTGATTTGATTTTAGGTTGTATTCTCGAAATTTTGATTAGCAGGGATGTTATATGTAAGACAATTTATTTAATATACATTAATCGAAAATTTAACTTTTTTTCTATTTCTTTCCAGAGCTCACTCATTAACTTATGACTTAAATATAATTTGGCGTTAATAAAGAAAAATATTTTATGAATAATCTTTAGAATATTTAATGCTCTACAATATATTTAAGATGAAATAGTATTCTTTGAAAAAAAAAAAACAACATAAAAAGTGAAAAGGGTTTGTGTTGCAATCATCAATCTAAACGTATACGATTCTTCGATACTATGAACACCCTTGGGCTTACAGTAATATAACCCTAAAGAACAGCGAACTGGCAGCAGATTGCTACTGCTAACGGAAGTAGTGTATATTATTATTATTTTTTTTTCAATTTAATATATTTCACTGGACTAAATACTTTAAATATAATAAAGTTAGAAAAAAAAAAAACATTATCCAGCCATACTTCATTATTTATTAATTCTTCATATTTTTCGACATTTAGTCAATAAATTATAGTTAAAATTTATGGTTTTAGGCATCAACCTATACTGTATATAACTATATAAACATATAAGTCTATTTTTCTGTATAGACAACAATAACAATTAAAATAATTTAAATTAAAAAACATTTTGCGAGATAAAGCATAGATACCTCTAAAAATTATCTCACAAGACAAGAAACCCAATTAAAAATGTAATTAAATATAATAGTCAAAAAGATAAAATACCCCTTTTAGATAACAGAAATGTAGTATATGACCTCAATTGTAATAATTGCAAAAAGCACTACAGAGGGCATACTAGCACACATTTAAAAAATTGAATTTATCTAATACAAAACTAATACTCCACTATCAGCCCATTGTAAAAAGGGAATAAATACCTTTAATTTTCATAGACCAAAAATTTTACACAAGGAAGATAACACAATTAAACGAAAATTCTTAGAAGCTCTATGCATAAATGATAGGTTAAATAATATAGTGAACGACAAAAAAGAGGCAGGAGAGATAGGTAAATATTTTTCTATTCTTTTAAAACTTAAAAACAATAATACACAAATGATTCAAATTCATTAACAATTTTAATAACGAGTAATGATAACCTGGCCTAGTAGCCTACCCAATTTTCTATCTCTTCATTAATTTCATATAATTTTATAATGATAATACAAATTAAATAAAAGTTTAAAGAATTATAAATTAAATATTAAACTCCCTTCTTATCTCATAGTTCAAAGTCTCAAATCTTAGAACAATTTTTAAATTTACATTATATTAATTGTTATTGTCTTCAAAGAAAAATTGACTAATAACTTTATATAGATATATACAGTATAGGTTGATGCATAAAACTATAAATTTTAACAATTGATAATGACTAAATATCGAAACGTATGACGAATTAATAAATAATGAAGTATGACCAGATAATGGTTTTTTTTTTCTTACTTTATTATATATTTTTTTTTTTGTATTTTAGCCCAACAATGTTTAACGAACATAGTACTAATCTACATAGAATGTGAAGCAAAATGTTTACGACGAGGGTATACATAGCCTTGCTTCTAGAAATTTCTCGTGTGAACGCTGCAAAAAATAAATTGTAAAAAGCTTTCACCAGAACTAATATTACTATGCTTATAGATCTAAAAATTTCCTTAGGAAAAATCGTATGTATTGAATTCATCCCTCTTGAATTACATCTAGGAAATTAATTGATACCGTATACAAAATTTTGAACCTCATTTTCGTTCTAAAAGTTAATTAGAGTCACATATACTTAATGGTAACGAAGCTTTCATCATGTTTGAATTTGTTTTTTTGACAACACTCCGCCTATTGTTTGAATTATATAGTACTTTCTGAAATCATATCTGAAATATCTCTATTATCCAGTCTGATTGTAAAAGTAGGTTTGTGTGTGAGTGGATTTATTTTATTATTATTTTGTTATACAATACCAAAATTTTATTTTTTTTAGCACATAATTCTGTTCTATTTAGATCAATGATAAGGGATTCGATTTTTGTAAGCATTTAAACAAAGTATAAATAAGTTTAAATAATGTTTTTTGAAAAATTCCACGCTCTTTCATCTTGTCCCCACCTTTGACTTTATCATTCATATAGAAGTTAATCTAAAATTTCCATTCGATTCGAAAATAGGAATGATAGAATAAAAGCTATAACTAATGTTAACACCTACAGCGTTTTGAGGTAACACCTTAAGATTTGGGTGGTTAGAAAAGACGGTAATTGTGTTACCAATTTTGAACAGAGGCGATTATTCGCAACCTCATAGCAGTCGATGTACCTGTGATTTTCATCGATCAATGGATTGAGTAGCACTCGTGCGTTAATCGTCCAAAGCATATCTGTATATGTTCTAAATAATATATAATATATTATATAGGTAATAATTGTACCTAATGATATACTAACTATATATACCTAGTTTATCCATTTTTCATCTATATCTCCATATCTCTAGCCATCATTTATTCTTTAAAAAATATTCGAATATTTTCGTTTATCTTAACTTAAATTATTGCATGAAGAAATTCCAAAAATAAAAATGGATTGTTTCTCTAGTTATGAACTATTTTATTATAATGTTAGAGAAGAATTGGTCGACTGTATCTTCTAATTTAAGGAAGAAATAGTTGGGGGTGCAGTCAAAGACTTCTTTGACTGCACCCCCAACTATTTCTTTCTTAAATTATATTTTATTATAACAATAGTTCATTCTTTAGTTTTGTTAAAAATGAATTGCATTTATTGTAAGCCGCCTGTTTTTTATAATATATTTTTTCTTTGTTATAGATGTGTAGATTGCTCTTTAGGGAGGGATTCCCGAACGCTTGCAACGAATGTGATACTTCTTTTTTTAAGCGACGTTTCAAGAATTTGTTGTGTCCATATCTAGGCCCCAACAGTGAATAAAATGGATTTTAGTGAATCACTGTAAATAGTTACGCTTATTAAGATCACACATTTCATCTGAACATAAAATGAACCCTTAGCTATAAATAATATTAATACAAATATCGGAAATACATTGTTTATGCAAGAATTGCATTTTATAGTGAATTACAAATACTAATTGACTATTGTTACAGGCTACTGGGCATTAAATTGAATTAAACTACTGCTAAATTAAAGATACTAATATTTATTAACAAAATGATAAAAAGAATACAATTAAACTATTAACAATTAAATTATTAAACTAATATAAATATACAATAACAATATTCTAAATATTTATTATCTAGGCCTAACTCCTATTTAATTATTACAATAATATAAGATATCACTAATTCTAAATGACTTAACTATTTACATAAGTTTGTATGAATATTATAAAATTACACTACAATTTATAACTACTAATTAACACTTACAGTTCACTAGTCCATCGCACAGTAAAAAGCAGAAAGAGTTTATTACACTCGCGAGACTGTCACAGTTCACTATACACTTATTACACTGGCCGGTTCAACACTGACTAGTTTATCACACTGACACTCACTTATTACAGATCATCACCGTGCCTGGTATACTCTCAGACTGACTCGCTCGAGGCGAGGGAGGTATTTAAATAGGCAAGGCCGAACATTCTAGAACACGGAAGGGGGGGGAGAAGTTCTGGGAGTGTCTAGAACCTTCTTAATCGACAAAAGGAGGCGTTCGAAAAGGTTCTAATCCTATCTCAACTTCTCCCGCCGACGGACTTAAGCCGCTAATCCCTTGTATCCGTCCTTCTCTCTGTGGCCGTAACACTATTTACTATAGTTCACTAATAGACTGTTTTTTTTATTGTAAGGGCATGAATATTGGAAGAATGAATTCTCGAACCATCGCTCTAACACATTTTTCTGTATTCTTTGATTGGCCTTCAAGAACCTAAAAAAACTTATATTATATAGCAATTGAGAAAAGTACGCGTGTGTGTGTGTGTGTGAGTGTGTGTGTGTGTGTGAAGGTATGGTCTGAACAAAATCTGGAGTTCAATATAAGCTCTAAAGGATAGAAAGAAATCATCTGTTGATATATTTACTTCAATATAAAATCCTAATTTATGTTAAATAGCAGCGTTTATTTTCTAAATACCTAATATGTATTAAAACTGTTAACAGCCTCAAATTTCATGAAGCCCAATGAGATGAAGGTGGTTCTCCAAACCCACCAAACTTGCTTAAGAGATTTTAATTATGTTTCGTTCCGTTGGAACTTCGTAATTTCGAGGCGAATGACTTTAAATATAATTCCGTCTAAGTAAAAAGAGGAGGGAATAAACTGCTTAAAGAATGTTGGATGGAGTAACCCTGGAGACGGCTAATCACCGTGGGCGCCATATTGGCTGCGGAAAGCGTGGACTATCCCAATTACAAAGCCACCCCCGGACGCTGACAATGGCACAGTTGCCGCCACCCCTTGTTATCCCCCTATCAATATAGCAGGTATTCATTCCGTGCCGCTGCCTCCACTCACCGCTACGGCCCTATTAAAAGTTGAAACTGGTTGTCAGTCCTCCTAATAATTCCTCACCTAGGCAATACACTTCAGACCAACAACGCGACAAACTTCGATTAGAAACATTTTATTGCAATTTAACAAACGTAGTAAGCCAGAGGTTATATGCGGCTTTGTTTGTCGAAAAACTTGGTTTCTTGTAACCATGAATAACTAAAAGTATATTGGGCTCTGAAGTGTGGCAATTAGACTACAGATCGTTGTTTGTCTGTTTCTTCATTTTACGCCACTTTATGCTGCAATGGCTAATTGGATGATGCTAATTGAGGAGTTCTGAATTTTGCCTATTCAGGTTTAATTAGGATAGGGATTTTTAACGTGGCCCTTACATCGTACAGACTGAAGAACCCCGTTTAACGTCCCTTCGGAAGGACGGCATAACCAAAGATTTTCTACTACCTTTAAAAAATCCTAAGGCAACCTACAGGGCTACGAACCCGCGATCTTGGGTATAGTACATTAGTTTGTTATGCTAAACACTAGACCTCAGGTCGCCCCTACAGATCTTTTATTCACAACTCTGCCCGTCGTCAAACCTAGAATATATCGATAATCACTAAAACGGGAATCGATAATACGGTATTTGAATAGAGGACGATTTGCTAATAACGAGAAGATCCAAGAAGCTGTCGAATGGTTTTAGAATGTGAAGCAGAATGTTTACGACAAGGGTATACACATCCTTGCTTCTAGACACTTCTCGTGTGAACGTTGCAAAAAATAAATTGTAAAAAACTGTCACCAAAACCAATATTACTATGCTTATAGATCTAAGAATTTCCTTAGGAAAAATCGTATGTATTGAATTTATCCCTCTTGAATTACATCTAGGAAATTAATTGATACCCTATACAAAATTTTGAACCTCATTTTCGTTCAAAAAGTTAATTAGAGTCACATATACTTAATGGTAACGAAGCTTCATACTTTGTGGAACGTTAGAAATCCAAAAACAGCGAATGGTTTAAAATCAGTCATGAACGAATTCAAAGGGTACAATTTAGATTGTTTGGTGCTAAAAGAGGCTCACTGTCCAGGGTATGTTTTTTAAAGGGAAGACAATTTAATCAGTACGGAAATAGCGGTAATTATTGTTCAGGAAAAGGTTCGAAAGTTAGAAATCGCTTTTCGGATTTACTGGCGTGCAGTTTTTTCGCACTAGTGATTGAGAAAAGGAGCAAAGACTGAATGTTATGGGTAGAGATTAGGAAAAATACTAAGGAGGCCCGGTAAAGCATGTGTTGGGCAAAGGGCGAATAAGAGAACAAACTTCAGTTCTTGAATGAATGACTGATCAGACATATACGAATCAATACAAATAGAAACGACACGAAATTTAATAATACAAGTGATAGTAACGTTATCAACATCCAAACTGAGAAAAATAAAATACCTAAATTCCTAAAAAAATGAAATTAATAATAGTATGCCCTAAAAATTGGGGAGCGCATTGACTCAGTAGTAGATCGCTGAATTGCCATGCTGAAGGTCTTGGGTTTAAATCCCGCTCGCTGGCAGAATTTTGTTTAATCTGTAAGCTGCAGGAGTTCTTACACCCAGCCACTATGGGTGGGTACCCAAAATAAGAGGGTGAAGTCTGACGGTTGAGCCTGTTCCATAGCAAATAATCTCCCTGCACAGCCGTTGTCCAAGAATCAGTACAGTATTGAACCTCAGACCCTTCAAAGGTTGCAGTCCTACAGATTTTTTTTTATATCCTAAAAATAGAGACAGAAACCAATAGAATCGTAAAATCGTGTGGGGCATGTTCAAGTGTATACATTGATCTCGTAATGATTGAAGCTTGAGAGGAAAATCATGGCATGGTCGATTCGGTGGACATTTTTAAAAGTTTATGAATCACTTTGGCAGTATTTTGAATACTGGCACCAATAATTCCAGAGTACTTAACGGATTATAGAACTACCAAGAAATTCAAAATATGAATCGAAATTCCTTAAATCTTATAAAACAGAGGGAATCTTTCTTAGTGAACTCATATATGAGTGCGATGATGCAGGAGTTTATATAGTTCCACTTTTGGTTAAAAAATTTGAGAAATTAAATAAAATTCCCATGAATGAACACAATTTAAACTTATTCCGATCCACAAAAGAGGATCTAAGACGCAACAATAGTAACTATCACAGATTTTCAATCCTACCATGTATATAATATAACCGCCAATCCCAATAAGCTGCGAAATTATCGAAGATTTACAATGCGGCTTTAGATGAAAATGTTCAAATATTTTCCTTGCATGAAAGATTAGAGAAAATTAAAATATGATTGAGTAGATCAGCTTTATATGGATTTCAAAAAGCCTTATGATACCTGAATCAGTCAGATGCTGTATAACATCTTGTTTGAAGATGCTATGCTGAAGATGTGAATGCATTTATTTTATTAAATATTCTTCAAAGAAGATTGAGGGTTGTTCACATTCAAGACAAAATGAGTTATTTTCATCTGTATTTATTTAATTTAGCACTAGAGTATATCATTAGAAAAGTAATAAAATATAATAAACACCGAGATTTTTTTGAATCTGGATATTAAAATAACGACTGGTGAAACCGAGTTAAAAATTTGGAATGGAAGTAAATTCAGTTAAAATGAAATGTATGTGTTACGGCCGCTCAGTTGTAGTTATGAAAAAATGTATGTTCATAGTCTATATTTTGTATTATTTTAATTTTCATGAGAAAATAAATGTTTTTAGATTTCGTAATGTATAACAGTGAAACAGCTGTTTCAAAACTTTTGTCGGTGTGAATCAAGCGATCATCGTTCAGCAGTGCCATTCGAGTTTTCGATAGCGGCCCGAGCGGTCATCTTTATCTTTACCACTACTGTCGCTTGGCCAACGTACCTTCAGGACCGAGCTTACGGCAGTCAGTGTCATCGTTTTCGTGAGTGCGACCATTGTTGTCCATCTTCAACCATAAATCAACAGGGCCTTGTTTTCTTTGTCGACTTCGCTCCAAAAATCTACAGGGTATTTAGACATTTATTTATTTTAATTGCGCAATTAAATAAACATCTATTAGTTCATTTGAAAAATATCATTTATTTTGTTTCATGTTAGAATTATTTTGTTTAGTAACTTTATTCATTTCACTCAACTGCTTATTTTGATTTAATTCACTTGTTTATTTTTTTTTTTTATATTGTACCAAATCAAAAGAGTTTAATTTTCCAAGAAACAATAATTGTATTAATTGTATTTTAACTTAATTAATTGTTCCTTTGTTTTAATTTTAAGTAATATGATTTATGTTTATTTATCAATATAAGGTTTAAAACAAAAATAAGCGTTCGGTATTATCTGACATCCCATTTATTCATTTGAACTTACAATTCAAATATAATTTTTAATAATATAGGTTTTACTGGACTAACAATTGATGATATTTAATTAAGAAGCAAAAAACCATTCTCCAGTCCAATTATTTATTTTTTCATTTTCTATAAAGACGTTTTGACCCTTTGGCATGACAGACAGTTTAAAAAATTGAGAATGACCCAAAGGGTCGAAACGTCTTTATAGGAAATAAAAAAAAAATAATTGGACTGGAGAATGGTTTTTTGCTTCTTAATTAAATATAATTTTTTTTAAATGGATAATATATCAGATAATTTTCTGTAAAAAAAATTGTTTGATCAGATTAAGGCAGCAGCCTGTCAGAGTTTTTTTAGTACAATAGGAAAAGATGGTTCAAGGATGCAATCTCTGTTACCCTTACGACGCCCTAACATTTTGGTCCTCCGTTGGCTGGATGCTTTTTTTTTTTTGGAACTTTTTCTTCATTAACATGTGTTGTACAATTTAGTTTATTTCATTTCTTCATTAACATGTGTTGCACAATTTAGTTTATTTCACCGTTCAGCTATAGATTTTATTTTATCTGCTATCGATTTAATTTACTTTGTAAATGAACATATGTTTTATAATTTAGTTTATTTCACCGTTCAGCTATCGATTTTTTTATTCAATTTACTTTGTAAATGAGGCATATTGGACACTTATTCTCCTAGATTAGTTCCCAGTTTTTTTTTTTATAACCTCTTTTCCTTTATTTTTCTTAAATTACTATTTTGATCTTTCGTTACCATGGCCCCGAAAGTAGATAATAAGACAGAAGTTCTTGAAGAACAAATCGTTCTAATCGAAGACTTATCGTCAGACATCATCGATACCCAAACTCTTGGCAAATCGCTCGCCTCAGATCCTCCTAAAAGTACAATTTTTAAATCGAGGCTTGCCAACATTCATAGGAATTGGGACTTATTCTATTCTACTGCTATCAAAGCAAAACACGCGGCAGCTCTGCTGGAGAAAACGGAAGAATTGGACCAGATTGTAGACCTCATATCTCGAACACGGGATGCATTTTGCGAGGCACAAGCTTTTGACATTTTTTCTGGTGAAGGACCAAATGCCAATAATTCAAAATCCGTGGCAAGCAGTAACGAGAGTTTTAAATTACCTCCAATTTCACTACCAACCTTTAATGGTGATTTTTGTCATTGGGTATCTTTTAGAGACACCTTTATATCGCTGATTCATGAAAACAAAAGTTTAAGCAGCATTCAAACATTTCATTACCTAAAAGGTTCGCTGAGAGGATAGCTCTTTAGTCATTAGCAGCTATACCTATCACAACCGAATCATACCTACAAGCATGGCAAGTTTTATGCAAGATGTATGATAATAAACGGGTTCAGGTGGCTAATTACCTCAATAATATTTTTTCTTACAAACCGATGTCCAAAATTTCACGTTCTGCGCTAGAACATTTTTCTATCACAGTATTGGAAAGTTGCTTGGCTTTTAAAAATCGGGGTCTAGAGGATCCAGCCGGCTTGATTCTCACATCTTATGCTCTAAGTTTATTGGACCCCAAAATGAGAGAAAAGTTTGAATCTGGGATAGGAGGAGAAGAACTTGTCTTCACAGAATTTATAAATTTCATACACAAACAGTGCACAATAGTACAATCCGAAGCGTTAGCTATAGGGACCAGATCTCATTCACCTAGTTCGGCACGATCTAGAATGCCAAAACAAGTATTAATGACGACTACTACCTCAAAAGGAAGCAACTTATGTCCATTATTTAAAAGTCCACATCGTATCCACAAGTGCTGTAAATTTTTAGGTATGACTCCACAGCAAAGATTTAAAGAAGTCAAAACCCGCCAACTATGCATTAACTGCTTAGCTTCCGATCATACTAAAAGGACATGTAGCTCAACATATACGTGTAGATACTGCAATACTAAGCATCACACTCTGCTTCATTTTAATCAAAATAATGAGGCAACTTCTAGTCCAAGACCTCGCAATGCAGCAACAAACCCAAATGGAAAAGACACTTCTACAGATTATACACCTTTAAAGGAAACTTTGGCCTAGACAATTCAAGAGGCTGCCCATAGTGCAGGCCTTCGGGGCTTATGAAGGGGGACTCATTGGTACTACTAGGAACAGCCATAGGTAGAATAAAAGATCTTGCTGGAGAGTTTCATACCATTCGTCTGCTTATAGACAGTGGAGCCCAAGGCTCGTTTATCACTGAAGCTTGCGTAAAAAGATTGGCATTGCAACAAAAAAAAAATTCCCAAGCTTTGAGTGGTTTTGGTAATATTCCAATAGAAGATGGCAGATTTAAAGTTTCATGCATATTAGCTCCTGAAAACAGTCTTCATCCACAATTCCAAACAGAAGCAGTGGTGGTGAAAGTGTAATTGACTGTTTTAGAGAATATCAATTAGCAGATCCAGGATTTTGGAGCCCAGGCCAAATTGACTTTTTACTAGGAGCAGACCTGTTTGGAGAAATTCTTAATGGGGAAACTGTCGTCACAGAAAAAGGTTATCCTAATCCGATAAAGTCAGTATTTGGATGGGTTATAACAGGAAAAGTGGATGTGTCATCACAACAGCACCAAGTTAATACATTGCTAACCGTGACACCCACGCTAAACCATCTAATGGAAATTTTTTGGAAAATAGAAGAGGTTTAGGTGCCAATACCAGTCAGCACAGAAGACCACTATTGTGAAGAATTTTTTACAAACACACATTCTCGAACAGATTCAGGACGCTATATGGTCCGTTTACCTTTTAAAACACTTCTAAAGTAATATTAGGAAATTCCCGGGCAACTGCCTTGCATTGTTTTTACAAACTAGAAGCTCGTCTCCTCGAATTTCCATCTCAAAAGCTCGAATATTCTTCAATATTTCAAGAATATTTAGAAAAACAATTCATGGTTCCCGTTGCTTCTTCAGCAAATGCATATTTTTTACCTCATCATGGTGTGTATAAGGCAAGTTCTACCACAAAACTACGCATAGTGTTTGATGCTTCGATGCCCAATTAATGACAAACTAATAACTGGTCCAAAATTACAGGCAGACATTAAAAATATTATTTTAAACTTTCGAAAATTCCCAATTGCACTAACCTCTGATATTTGTAAAATGTACTCACAAATTTTAATACACCCTGATGATCGCAAATATCAACATATATTGTATCGTTTTATTCCTTCAGAGGAGGTACAAGAATACGAATTAACCAGGCTAAGCTTTGGTATGTCATGCTCTCCCTATTTAGCATTGCGTGTACTCAAGCAATTAATAAACGATGAAGGATCAGCATTTCCTCTAGCGGTTAGTGCATTAAAGCATAATTTGTACATGGACGACATTTTGACGGGAGCCAATACTACTGAAGAAGCCTTAAAACGTATCACGAATTACAGGAACTTTTAGCGAAGGGTGATTTCGAATTGAAGAAATGGGCCAGTAATTCAAATAGGGTAATCCAATTTATTCCAGAAGACCTGAGAGACACCCCAATTGAATTTATAACTAATGAGGAAGCGTCTGTCAAAATCCTAGGAATGATGTGGGATCCAAAATCGGACAAATTTTATTATAACGTTCGTACGCCTTCTGTGATTAGGATGAAAAGGGCAATTTTATCTAAGATTCCTAGACTGTTCGACCCGCTGGGCTATTTAGCTCCAGTAATTTTCAAAGCCAAGAGTCTAATGCAGGGGCTTTGGAAACTTAAATTAAAGTGGGATGAATCTTTGCCGAATAACATTAACATACAATGGGAAAGATTTATTACTGAACTAAAAACTTTAGAAACAATGCGTATTCCACGTTGCATTATGCCACTTAAAACTCACCAAGTCTTGATTACAGAGTTCGCAGACGCATCGAATCTGGGATATGCCGCAGCAATCTACCTGCGATCGCAGTCGATAGAAGGGGCAATAAATACCTACCTGTTAACAGCAAAGACTCGCATTGCCCCGGTAAAGACCCTATCAATACCTAGGCTGGAGTTATGCGCGGCACTACTATTAGTGAATCTCTTAAATTTTATTTATTTTATTTTCCGACTCGACAGTGGTCTTAGGATGGCTAGCCACACCTCCACATAAGCTAAAGGTATTTGTTGCAAACAGAGTCGTACAGATTTTACAATCATCAAGTTTGGAAAACTGGTACCACGTTTCGTCAAAGGACAATCCAGCTGATATAGCCTCAAGAGGAATGTTCCCTTCCTCTCTGCAAGATTCCGTGTTATGTTGGCAAGGACCATCATGGCTAAGGAAGGATTCCTCCGAATGGACACTAATTCGAGCATCTTCAATGGGTTCTAAAAATCTACCCGAAATTAAAACAGACTCTACACTTTTGTGTCATATATACCCTACCGACAACTCAGAGAATGAATGGTTAATAAACATTTCTTCCTTTTCAAAAATTAAAAGAGTAACTGCCTATATTCTAAGATTCATAAACAACTCAAAAAAGAATTTCGTACAGATGGTGGGCAGTTTGAGCTTAAAAGAAATTCTCGAGGCAACAAAGGTCTGCATAAAAATGTCTCAAAATCCCTTTTACCGTAAGGAGCTTCTTCTGATCACCAAAGGAAAGGGTGACAAAACCCAAATATCATCTCTCGCACCTTTCTTGGATTCCCTTGCAGTTCTAAGGGTGGGCGGACGTTTACAGAACAGCCCCCTGACTTACGAGGCTAAATATCCCATTATCTTACATCCCAAATCCCATTTGGCAACTAAGCTAGTTGATCATCTTCATAAATCCTATTTACATGCTGGACCTAACTACTTCAGTCGCTAATAAGAAGACAGTACTGGATACCCACGGCAAGAAAAGTTATACGGTCCAGGATACATAAATGTGTCACATGTCATCGATTACGAGCAACTAGTTATACGCCATTTATGAGTCCATTAACAGCTTCTCGTTTTGAGCAAGGTTGGGCGTTCCTAAATGTAGGTGTAGACTTTGCCGGTCCTTTTTTAATCAAGGAATCAACCAGAAAAAAGGCACCTGCAAACAAGGCCTATGTATGCTTGTACATTTGCATGAGCACAAAGGCAGTTCATCTCGAATTAGTGTCACAACTTACTACTGACGCTTTCATAGCATGCCTAGACAGGTTTGTGACCCGGAGAGGAGTCCCTTCTCAAATCTTCTCAGATAACGCAACAAACATTGTGGGAGCCGATAGGCGATAGGACTTTGGAGGTCTCTGGGAAGCAGGGGTCAAATCAATGAAATCACATTTGGTAAGAGTATTAAATGACCACTGTCTTACATTTGAGGAGTTGAATACGATTATTGCCAACATCGAGGCCATCTTAAATTCGCGTCCATTATACCCACTTTCCACATCCGTGGACGACATTGATGCTCTAACACCTGATTACCTCATTGATGCTCTAATTACCTTATCGGTGGACCTCTAGTTGCTACACAGGAATTGAATCTGACCGATATACCAGTGAATAGATTAACTCGTTGGCAGTTAGTAAAAAGGTCAATTCAGGACATATGGCAGCGATGGCGATTAGAGTATTTGAACAGTTTACAGGAGCGCGTCAAATGGAGATCACACACTAGGAATAATATCAAGAATAGTAAAGTTAAAAACCCCTAAAGGAGAATACTTGCGACCAGTTACTCAGTTAGCACCCTTGATACCTGACCCACCATCAGAGGTTGGACCTGACTGAAATTTTAATACTTAAAATTTGGTGGGCGGTGTTACGGCCAATCAGTTGTAGTTGTGAAAAAATGTATGTTCATAGTCTATATTTTGCATTATTTTAATTTTCATGAGAAAATAAATGTTTTTAGATTTCGTAATGTATAACAGTGAAACAGCTGTTTCTAAACTTTTGTCGGTGTGAGTCAAGCGAATATCGTTCAGCAGTGCCATTCGAGTTTTCGATAGCGGCCCGAGCGGTCCATCTGTTTTTCACAGTTATTCGTGAGTCCATTCAAGTTTTCGATAGCGGCCCGAGCGGTCATCTTTATCTTCACCACTACTGTCGCTTGGCCAGCGTACCTTCAGGACCGACCTTACGGCAGTCAGTATCATCGTTTTCGTGAGTGCGACCATTGTTGTCCATCTTCAACCATAAATCAACAGGGCCTTGTTTTCTTTGTCGACTTCGCTCCAAAAATCTACAGGGTATTTAGACATTTATTTATTTTAATTGCGCAATTAAATAACCATCTATTAGTTCATTTGAAAAATATCATTTATTTTGTTTCATGTTAGAATTATTTTGTTTAGCAACTTTATTCATTTCACTCAACTGCTTATTTTGATTTAATTTACTTGTTTATTTTTTTTTTTATATTGTACCAAATCAAAAGGGTTTAATTTTGTAAGAAACAATAATTGTATTAATTGTATTTCAATTTAATTAATTGTTCCTTTGTTTTAATTTTAAGTAATGTGATTTATGTTTATTTATCAATATAAGGTTTAAAAAAAAAATAAGCTTTCGGTATTATCTGACATCCCATTCATTCATTTGAACTTACAATTCAAATATAATTTTTTTTAAATGGATAATATATCAGATAATTTTCTGTAAAGAAAATTGTTTGATCAGATTAAGGCAGCAACCTATCAGAGTTTTTTTAGTACAATAGGGAAAGGTGATTCAAGGGTGCAATCCCTGTTACCTTTACGACGCCCTAACCGTATGTTAGTAGAAGAAATGACCATAATAGATATAGAAATAGAAATAGAAATAGAAAAATAATTTTATTCTGGGACCAGGTCCTTTTAGAATAACAGATAATTAAGAAAATATTTACCTGGCCAAAAGCCTACATCTGAGTAAAAACTTATTTACAAAATATCCTGAAAGTAAATAACTAAACAGGTATGTTTTGGTAGATAATCAGAAAAAGTGATGCAAAATTAAAATAAAAAAACAGACAAATTGACAATAAAAAGAACAAGGCTTATGGAAAAAAAAACAGTAAATACATGATAGCATCTGGTAACAGGAATAAAAAATAAAAAAAATGATTTCATTATGAGTGAGGAATATTTACAGTAGTTCATCAATCAATAAAGTTGAAAATATCTATCAATTATTTATTGATTATAAAGCACCTGATTGGGAATTTAGAAGATGTTGGAAAAGTTTAGATTTAAATGAGGTTAAAGAAGACGCATGACGGATATCGGGTGGGAGTGAGTTCCAAAGAGAGATAGAACGGGCGAGAAAGGAACGCTCAAAAGTTTTGGTTCTATGGGAACGGATATAAAGATCGGAAGGGCGAGATCTTGAGCCTTGGGATTGGATAGAGGATTTGAATTGTAGGAGACTATAGATGTAAGATGGATGTTGTGAGTTGATAGTTTGATATAAGTAAGAACCAAGGAAATAGAGCCTACGGATAGAAGGAAAAAGCCGCTTTAACTCAACGTAACGGCGGGACACATGAGACCTTCTCGGGGCATCGAAGACAAATCGAAGCGAACAGTTCATAATCCGCCTCAACCTCTCCTCGAGCCTGTTCGAGAGTCCACCATATGCCACACAACCATAGTCAAAGTGAGGAAAGATAAAAGATGTGATGAGGAGCTTATGGATTGGTAGAGTTAGAAGATGTTTAGAACGGTGGAATAACTTTAGAGAGCTTATTGCTCGACGAGAAATTTGGGCAGCGTGGGGTTTCCATGAGAGGGATTGGTCGAAAATGACTCCGAGGTTTCTAACAGAGGAGCTGAAGGCAATAGGGTGATCATTTAAGGTTAATCGAGGAAGTGAGTTGATAGATTTAAGAAGGATTTTGGAACCAATTAGGATGGCCTGAGTTTTCGCAGTATTCAACGACAGTTTATTCAAGTTTGCCCAGGCACTTATCCTATCTAGGTCCCCTTGAATGTTGGCAAATGCTGCTATTATCTCAGACGGAGGATAGGACAAATAGATCTGGGATTCGTCGGCGTACAAATGGTGGGAACAGTGAAGGATTGATTTGGGAAGGTCATTAATGTAACAGTTGAAAAGGAGTGGAGAAATACTAGAACCCTGTGCCACTCCTGTGTTCAGTGGTAGGAAAGAGGATAGAGGTTGATTAGGGATGGAGACTGCTATAGTCCTATTCGAGAGGAAAGCTTGGACCCAGAGTATGGAACTGTTGGAAAATGAAAGAGATTTTAGTTTAGAGAAGAGGATGGAATGGTTCAGTGAATCGAACGCTTTTGAAAAGTCAAGTAGAATTAGTACTGTCAGTTTTTTTTCGTCCATGACAGTATGTATGTCAGTGGTGATTTTAACGAGGGCAGATAGTGTGGAAAGGCCAGGACGGAAGCCTGATTGAAGTGGATCAAGGAGTTGGGACTGTTCCAGAAAATTTGACATTTGGGATTGAACTATTCTTTCGAGGGGTTTGGAAAGGTTAGAGAGTATAAAAATAGGCCAGAAATCATTTGGGTTTGATGGATTGGGTGATTTGTTTATAGGATGGACTATTACTTTTTTCCAGGAGGAAGGGAAAACTGCATTTTGTAGGGAAAAATTGTAAATGTACAGAAGGGCAGGTAGAATTTCGGGGATGTATGTTTTTAACAATTTGACGGGAATGCCATCAGAACCGATGGAATGAGAGTGGGATTTCAATAGAGATGAAAGAAGGTCGGTGGGTGAAATGTCGGAGAAATAAAAGTTGTTGTGGTTGAATGATGGTGCTAATGGGAAAGTAGGAGAAGTAGATCGTGAGTTAGAAGAGAAAGACTAAAAATGGGTGTTCATTTCATCAGGTGAGACCGGAAAGACTACTGGTGAAGGGGATTTATAAAGTGAGAGTTTCCGAAGGATTAGCCATTTGGATTTAGGATCGGGCGCGGCGGAAAGGGCTGCATGGAAGTACTTGGATTTCGCCTGCCTTATTGTGGATTGCGTTAAGTTGAGAAGAGTCCTAAACGCTTGAAAATCGTCGGTCCGTTTTGTCCGTCTGTACCGTCTGCGAGCTGCGTCGCGCTTCCTCTGCAGTTCTTTTATATTTTGATCCATCCAAGGAGCTGGTAATCGACGGAGGGTTGTAGTTTTGAGAGGAGCATGGGTGTCCATGATACTAATAAGATAGGAAGTGAGTGTGTCAACAATTGAATCAATGGTGGGACAGGAATAGATATCACCCCAATTCTGGGATTCAAGGGAAGGCAAGATGCTTTCACGACTGATAGCATCAAGGTTGCGGAAGGTAAAGGTTTTAGATAGTTTGTACGGAGTTTGGATATTATATGTGATTTGGATTAGGTCATGGGAAGAATGAAACGGGACGGGCAATTGAGAAGAAGAGAATAGCTTCTGAGGAGAATCGATGACATACAGATCTAACCATGTGTCTGATCGGTGGGTATGATGGGTAGGAGAAAACGGTATAATGGAGAGATTTAGGGAGTGGAAGAGATTTTCCAGGTATAGGGTGTCATTGTTTTAACAAGGAGATTGGTGTTGAAATCGCCAGAAATAATGATATGGTTATAGAAGGGAATATAGTTGTAAAGGATAGATTCAAGGGAAGAGTCAAAAGGCACTAAAGGAGGCCGGTATACAACTACGTTAAGGAGTGGGTGTCCATTACAGGAAATTTCGGAGAGAAGGAATTCAATATGAGGGACTTCGGATGGAAGGGAGGATTCAAGGATTCGGGCTTTAAGGGTTTGATGGACATAAAGACCTACTCCTCCACCAGTCCGGTTAGCTCGGTCATGGCGGAGAAACGTATAGTCAGGTAGGGTGATGGAGGAGGAAGGAATATGTGGTTTAAGCCAAGTTTCAGATACTGCGATAATATGATAAAAATTGTGGGTGAAATATTCTTGAAATTCGTCAAAATGGGCAGGCAGAGATTGGAAATTAACTTGACAGGAGATCAGGAGATTAGACATATGGATTTAGTAATCGATGAATTATCAGAATGAGATGGAAAGATGCTGAAGTAAAGAGTATTTTAATGGATGAACTGATGTAAAAATTAAAAATTACAGTTTGGGTATCTAGAATTACAATAAGTCCAAGGTTCGCCGATTGTGTTGTAAAATTTAAAGTATTAAAAGGAAAAAATATAGCATAACCTAAAAAAAAAAATATTAGTAGTTAAAGAAACAAAAAAAGTAAATTTGTTATTGAGAACCAGTGAAAGATCCAACGAGAAGCCAATAAACAGCGGACGGGTGCCGCAGGGTCAGCAGTACACATCTAAGTCGGATGGATGGTCGATATAAATGACAGGATGACCGTCATCCTTCCGGCACCGCACTCTACCACCGGCGAACCAGACGTACTTCAGCTTCCCAGCCGCTCTGTTCTGTCGGACCAACCAGTACAGTCGTCTGTTGGCAGGAGGCATTTCTTCCCCCAGGTATGAGGGGTGTCCGTAAAATAAGTTTCCCTATTTTTTTAAAAGTGAAAAAAATGTTTTATTACCATTATATATTACATCATTAGAAATCTTGAACATTAAACTATTTTTCTACGTAGTCCCCGTTGACATCGATGCACTTCTGCATCCGTGTCACCATTTTTTTGATGCCCTGGTCATAGAGGTCCGCCGCCGCGCTGTTGACCTCTTCTTCCAATTCCTCTCTTGTCCCAAAATTCGTTCCGCCTACGTGTTCCCCATTTTCATATAGTGTGTTTAGGCTTGGGAACAGATGGTAATCACTGGGGGCCAGATCGGGGCTGTAGGGTGGGTGTCGGATGATTTCCCATCCGAAATCCTCGATGAGAGCGGTAGTGACGCGGGCTGTATGCGGACGAGCGTTGTCGTGATGAAAACGGACTCCTTTAGTGAGCATGCCCCTCCTCTTGTTTTGTATGGCCCTCCTAAGATTTTTCAGAGTGTTACAGTAGCGATTGTTTCTTCGCTAACCGATGGTCGTCCAGCCCGCTGTTCATCGTGCACATCTGTGCCTTCTTCTTTAAACTCTTTGCACCATTTGCGCACCATCTGGACACTCATGCATGTTTCACCATACACTTCCGTAAGTTGGAAATGAATTTCGGTCGCCGAATTGCCTTTAGCACACAAAAAACGGATCACGGATTGTACCTCACACCTGGCGGGGGAAGCGAATGTGAGCTCCATCTTTCAAGGCTGTCAAGGCCGAACTGATGGTGGCAGCGAGTTGACCGGGGTTGGGATGTGGAGGGGGAGTCCAAGCGACACGCTGGTGCCGTCTGAGGGACCTGCCGCAACTTGCACGGCCGTGCCACAACAGGGAAACTTATTTTACGGACACCCCTCGTAAATCCGGTGGAAATCGTTCTCCTCCCAGTCAATGTCCCGGGTTGACAAGTCTCTTTTTACCTTCCGGCGCTGAACTAGGTCGTCACGCAAAGACTGCCGGACAAACCTGGCGGTGGTCGTGGGTCGTCCTTCCGCGGTCTGCGACGCTCAACGAAGTCAAGGTCATCAACCGCCACCTTCAGCTCGAGACTCGCTCCGACACTAACCACCAATGCTGCGGGGGTTTCGCCTGATCGGACTGGAATGCCACGGATCTCTAAGGACCTGCATAAAAGGCCTTGTTCCGCCTTATTAAGGCGGACCTCCAAGTCACCCACCTTAGTTTTGAGGGCCTTGTTTTCTGATGTCAGGTCCTCGATGAATTTAGCCAGCCCTTCGAGGTGGTTCTCAATTTTAGAAAGCCGGTCATTGAGCTCCAAGCTGAGCTCTCCATATTGGTCTAAAGAGGCTTTTAGTGATGTGATCTCTGTATTCATTTTGTTTTCCTCCGCTAGAATATCACTTGCGGAAGGCTCCGATACTTCCTTCACAGGACTTCTGGTGGGGCTGGGTTTTTTTTTTCCTGCAGGCCAGATTTTTCAACTGGTCACAATTATTGCAGACCCAATTTTTTTATTTTTCGCGGCCTCTAATTCCTTATCGTCGATACTGACGCATCGACCGTGAAAAATCATGCGACATTTAATACATGATAAATTATTTTTGTCATCTCTAGTCACATTTGATTTGCAGAATGAACATTGGGCCATTTTAATTTATTTATTTGATAAAATGAAAAAATATAATAATGACTCACGCTTGTATGTTTCTATTATTTTTAGGTTCTAGCGTACTATAATCCTCTGTAGCTCTAGGATTAGCTCTGTATCTTCACTCGCGACTCACTTGTAAACAATTAGTTCCACTGATAGTTAAACACTTTAACACTTCTAAACAATGATAATTTGACCGCTTAATTGAAAAGAAAAAAGATGGAAAGAAAATGAAAGAGCAAATGAAGTAAGGAGAGAGGTGTTGACTGCGTGCCGTCTCTGGCCAGACTGATTTAATATACAAATAAATAAGCTTTAACATGTCAAGAAGTTTAAATTTAATTATAATCAGGGGTCTAAGATACCAGAAAAAAACGAAATTCAAAATGAAATAATGACCTTAAAGGTTAAAGGAAATCATTGTTATTTCACAGCATTAACATTCCAAAGCTCCTGCTTGTTCTGAGACTTAAAAATTAGAATTTACAAGGCATGGTATAACAACTATTATCCTTCCAAATGTTTTTTATATTTAGACACTAACATTGAAGGATGAACGTCTTAACCTTTAATTAAGGACGTGGGGTATACAGTTCCCCAACGGACTGAAACGTTTCTCAAAATCTGAATTTTTTTCTTAAAATTTTAATTTTTTTTTTACTTTTCCTAAAATCAATGAATGATTAAATTTATCAGATAATGAAATTTATTGAACAATTAAAACCATGAGAAAGTCGCTGGTTGGGGCACTGAGTACCCCACCTCCCTACAAACGTAACTTTTCTCCCCTCCTAGTACCGGCGGGCTATGCATGATTTTTCGTGCATCTAGGCATTTAATTTCAACAAGGAATTAGGGAGCAGCCTTATCTCTCTTCATTTGAAGAGAAGAGTAGAAAACCCTAGGCGCTGATCGCAAGGATCGCTAGCATGCACCGAGTCATATTGAAAGGGAGGAGCCCACACGTTCCAAGATGTACAACTACTTCCCAAACACATATTGATCCAAAAAGGTACAGAAAACCTAAACTAACTGCATCAGATGTTCTCGAAAAAATTATTAAAAAACTACACAGATGTGCAACTCTTGTCTACAGCCAACATGCAAGGAATGTTCCCAAGTGCTATGCAAAACCTGTGCTGAGAAGTAGGAAAACATAAACTGCTGCAGCATTTTTTATTATTAATTTTTTTTTATATTTTAAACCATATTTGTATTAGTTTACATCCCTTTTTTTAATTATTATCAGTTTTACAACTATTTGTTTTTTCTATAAGTGTTTTTAAACTTTGTAATTAATTGTTACCATTTAACCGAAGTTTTTATAAAAATACATATTTTGTTTCTCAAGATTATTTTTTTAATGATCCAACTACCTACATATCTAAAAGAAGGTTTAAATAATTGGAATAAATTTACTTGAATTTAATTAAAATAAAAAGATGAGTATATATGTTTAACTTTAATGGCTGGGGTATTCAGTACCCCACCTCCCAGAAGATGGAAGTTTTTTCACCTCCTTATGTAAAGGTTAAGGTATTTGAAAATATGGCATTGCACAGAATATTCAGTCCAAAAAAGTAACAGTCCTCCTTGGAAAATTAAGTAGGTAAATATTATAGTTGATGATTTCAAAATAAATCACAAATATTCTCTATAATAAAAAAAAAATCAATATTTTTAATGAAATGTCAAAAAGTGCGCTTTCGTGCACTGACAACCTAAAATATGCAAATGTGAGCAGTAACCCCCAAAATGTGCAATTTCGTGCACTATAAAATTTATATTATTTTAATCTCCTTTTCTTGGTTCGGATAAGAATTGAATTTTCATTGAATTGATGAAGAGTAAATATGATTCATAAGGTATAGGATAAAACTTAATTCCAACATTGAATTTAATAATATTCTACAATATTCTTCACACTGTTTAATTTACAAGTAGGTACATTTTAATAATGAATCATAAATAACTCTATACAATTGAGTTTTCTCTCCATTTGGATCAACAAAAAAGGATATAATTGTATTTGTTATCAATAGTAAATATATCAATAACTAAATAAATCAATAACTAAATATATATCAATAACTAGAATATATAGATAGCCCTTTATATTAAAATTTACACAAATGGTCTAATTTTATGTATATAAAATATGTAAAGAATATAATGTCATCACCCTTATTATAAGACTTCGAAACTGCAGTGTTACATATATGGGTGTTATGTGGTTTTAAATTTAGGGTGATGATAGCAAATATTTATTTTCATATAATTTTAGAAAAAGTAGTTTTATACATTTATAAAACTACATAACTATGTAAGTAAATATCAGATTTATACAATTAGAAAAAAAAATCATTTAACCTGATAATTGACACATTAACTTTTATGGGCGTCACTGAAGACCACACTACCCTAAACGGAACATGGAACAACCATGAGTATGGAAATCTATGTGGAGTGCTTATCTACTATATCTACTATATAATATCAAATTAAATATAAATAACAAACAAATCATCAAAATATATGAAGTGACATGGCAAGAAGAGGCTGTGGCATAACTATGAAATCCATCTCCATATAGTGCTTCATTTGTTGCTATGTTGAATTCATTACTAATATCATATCTTTGTGCAATAAATGTATCTATTTTCAGGTAAGGTCCATAATTATTATCCATTGGCCTCCATACGGTATCTGGTATTGGATTAGGATTCCTGTAGATGATGAAAATCAATGATTTAAATTATATAAATAAATACATTTTTAAAAATATTGTATTTATTTATACATATTAAATATAATTGTAAAGTTTATTTTAATTTTTTTTTACTAAATTTAGAGCAATGATACGAGAAATTTATTTCCTTAAAATTTTATAATAATTAGTTTTATAAATTATAAACAAAACCTGATAATTGGCATATCAACTTTTAAGGAGGTCATTGAAGACCTCTTCAAATCTTAGGCTGTTCTTGCACTTTACGTTGCTCCAAATCATGGCACTTTGTTTCCGTGGTGCAGAGCTGGTTGCCCATAGCTCTATAATCAGTATCTTTGGACTGATTGCTAGTTTCCTTCCCACTGATCAACAATCAGATTCAAGGACAAATCTGTCTTGATCTATGGAGTATAGTTGTTCAAGAAGTACCTAAACTTCTTTCACTCACGAAGAGGCTTCCATCAAAATGCTTACCATTTGCTTGATTTTGATTTTATTATGAAAGCACCTTAACCCGCTCAGCCACTCTGTCCTTGATTATAAATATATACAGTAAAGGTGAATATTTTGTGTATTCGTAGGTTTAAACCTAAATTCATGAGCTATTAGCTTTATAAAAAAAGTTTAAGTTAGCTAGGCCATTAATTCAGTAAGGTCTTATGCTTTATAACTTCCCGTTTAGCCCAATAGAAATAGAAAGTAACAATTAGAAAATTGCAAACAAAAACATTGTTCATCTTGTAAACCATAAGTTGCTTAGGCAGTATACCTTGCTATACTATCATATAAAGCTTAAGAATTCGAATTTCAGGATTCGTATTATTGGTATTCGTACCAATTTCAGGAACTATTATTGGTTTAGACAAATTCTTTTTGTATTAGATGTTTTGGTTTCATTCAATCAGGAAAGCTTTAGGCTCTGTATGATCAACATGCATGCCTTGAAAAGTGCAGTAACCTTAAATAAACGGCTAAAAAATATTGTCCAACTTGCAATCATTGCATAGTCATGACAACTTTGTCTATATATTTTAATTATGTGCCTCTGTATTATGTAAAACTAAAGTGTTTTTTCCAAGGATGTTCCAAGTAGATTGACACACCACCAGAAAAAAAATAATAAAGTGGATATTTTGCTTCAAACAAATTGCTAGTTTCTGCTAAAATGCTTATCTGATTTGTAAAATAAATCTCATTGTAACAAATTTGTTATCAAGTATCACAACTTTATTCTTGCATGAACTAGTTCATTGATTATTGATTACTGATTTTGTGTGCATGCGATTGATCCAATCTTAAAAGATGTTGGTTGTTGTTGTTTGTAAATTTAATGTCACTTTATGCTGCATTGGCTAATCGGACAATGGTATGTTGGGAGCTCTAAATTTTGCCTATCCAGGTTTGATTAGGATAAGGATTTTTAAAGAGTACCTGACATCGTACAGGCTCGGGAACCCCGTTTAACGTCCCTTCCGAAGGACGGCATAACCAAGGATCTCCCTTTAAAAAATCCTAGGGTCACCTGCCGGGCTATGAACCCACGATCTTGGGATTAGTAGTTTGTTATGCTAACCAGTAGACCACAGGTTCCCCTAGAAGATGTTAGTAAAATATATCTGATCACCTATTTTTACTTGAACATTTTTGATTTATTCTATTAAATTTTAATAATTTAACAGTGGTTATCCTTGTTATTTACCCAATCCTAATTAAGAACAGTAACTTTCGACAAACAAAATAAAAATAGTATTTTCCAGTTATTAGTGTAATTTCATATATTTACCTCACCATTTCCTCATTTCTGAACAACTTCTCCATTAATTAAACTTTATAATAAGTGTGGAATATTTGGAGACAATGTTGTTAAAATAAAATGAGAGAGAAAAAGGCTTAATATCAAGAAGTAAAATTTTTGAATGGCATTTTTTTAACATTATGACAAAACATAAAAAAAAAAATAAAAAAAATACCCTTTAGCAGCAAAATTGGTCCATAATTTAACCATTCTGTATGCTATAGTCTTTTCAATCTTATTAAGAGTTCCATTATCCAATGGAAACAGATAAATTAAATCATCTGAATGAGCTACACCTGAAAACAAAAGGAGTTGCTATGCACTTTTTATTTTTAGCTCACTATAGGCAGATAATATAAATCCATAAGACAAGATTTAAAATCACATTAAATAAAACTTATTTCTAATGAGTTCCTGTTTTTCATTATCTCTATAATTGTGCCAGAATTAGTAATGCACACACACATTGCCACATACACCTTATTCACCTGATTTGGCACCATCAGACTTTCATCTCATCCACTAGCTGAAAATTTTCCTAAGCGGATGGAGATTTCCTACAACGGAAGAACTGACAGCCGAATTGGAGAGGTATTTTCAAGCCTGGAGGAATCTCATTTTCGAGATGGGATCAAGGTATTGGTACATCGCTGGTCCAAATTATGAAAAATCATATTGTTTCATTTCTAAATTTCAAAGGTATTCATAAGATACTTGTAGCTTTAAAGTAGAAATTTATCCTACAATATATAAATTGTATTCAGTAAAATATAGTGTGACACATAATTATGACTATTAAAAAATACATCATTTATGAACATCTCAATTGAAATAATTATAAGTTTTAAAGAAATATCAATTTTTCACCACTGAGCCATCAGAAATTCAAATTTACCACGCTTTCAATGTAAGTGTTTACAGAGAGAGAAAGAGAGAGGGAGCCTAGGTAGCTAAATAATCTAAAAAGCTAAATAAAGGAACTAAATAATCACAGGCCAGCAGTTTAGTTTAGTGGCAAGGATTTAAAAAAAAATTAGGAACATAACAAGATTTTTTAATTCTTGAGATGATCTGGTAACACTAGTGTACCTCTGATATTATGCACAAAAATGTACTAATTACCTTTAAATGAAAGTGACTGTATTTTGTTTGTTTAAGGCTAATTCTGTTAGAACATGTTTGTAAAATTACGAACAGTCTAAAAATAGGTTGTATTGTATATTATTCTAATATTATTGGTAATGTTAAGTTCGAATAATATGTTAAAAAAGTAAGTTATCCTGTATCAACTAAATGAATTTAAATAAATATTATTTAAATAAATAAATAAAAATATTTTACACAGGAGAAGACACTCCTATATAAATGTATATATGTAAAGACATACATAACAGAACTTTATGTGCCCATAATTACACTTAATCATTTCAAGAATCTTTAACATTAATAATTATTTAAGATTTATTTTTCTTACACTTATCTACATACTCACCACCTGAAAAAGGATAATCAAAATCTTCATTATTGTCTAATTTTGATAAATGTCCTTGAAAGTTAAAGGAATATAAATATGTTGGAGCTCTTGAAAATTGCCTTTTAGCAATTTGAAGTATACATGATTTCAACAAAGTCATGCCGCATAACTGTAAGAAAAAAAGTACTATGTAACATTAATTTTAGAGCTATAAAAAAGTATTTATAATCAGAGTGATAAGTAGATAAAAAAATTAGAAGCTCACAATAAGACAAATGTACCCTAGTTCATTTAAATAACACCATGGTTCACTTTAGTCAAATGTAAAAGCTCAGTCATCAATGCATTGAGGAACTGTGAGGTAAATATGGCTTTTTATAAATTTAAATGCATCATTTAATCATGTTTTATCTGCTGTGTATAGGGTCACATTGAATGTTAAGTATTATTCATAAGCATTCTTCATTGGTCATGAATAATGGTAATAATGAAGATAGGCAGAAAGAGATGCAGGAATATATCCCCACCCTTTAACCAATCAGGTAAAACTTATGAAAGCACTACTACAAATTCCTAGAACTCCATATTCTTATCAATTGACACTAAATACTCATTGATAGGATGTTCATTTATTATTTATTCAAGTTCATAGTCAAATAGTTCATAGTCTTTTCAAAATTCAAATCAGATGAAATAAACTGAAGAAATGGGTGAATACTTGGAACATCCTAAAAATACTCTTTCTAGTTGGTAAAGTTTAGACAATCATAAAATACCAATTTTGATCAGTAGATGGTTTCACAGTAGATTTCTTTTCATGTGTGTTGTAGAAAAATGAAATCTGTTAAAACTAAATGTTCTATATTGGAGAGGCTGTTTTGATATTAGTTTAATTTATTCCAATATTAAATCATAAAATTAGAAAATTGAAAATATTGTCCATAATATTGCCAAATCAAAATATTCAACCGTTGATTTTTAAAATGGTTCTTTTTGTTTTTAGGAAAGGTATAGGTTTACCCAGTTGTACTCAACAAGACTAAGCTTTATTGGAGAGACACTACAATATAAATGAATTTGTTATTTCTAGAATGACTGAGTAGAAAGAGAATTCCAATATTGGTACTAATGAGTTTAATCAGCCAAAAGAGTTTAAAAGGACTGTAAACAAGTTATTGCAATCTGAACAAACATCTCTTTATTCTGAAATTTGTTGAATCACCAAAACTAAAGTAATCTAAACCACTTAGTATACAAATGTGATGGCTAAAGAAGTAGAATACTATTTTATTCTAACGTTGTATAATAATACAAAAAAAACCTTTAGTTCAAATTCATATATCGTATCATTTTCTATAAACGTTTCGACCCCCGAGTGGTCATTTTCAATACACGCTTCACATCACCATTTAGTCAGTGACATCTCAATCTGCAAAAAAACATCTTTTTTTTCCTGTAGACTAACATTTAAATGAAGTTAGGTTAGGTCCACCCATAGTCATACAATATATGAATTTGGACTAAAGGTTTTTTTTTGTATTATTATACACCCTTAGAATAAAATATATCTATAAAGTCCAGTACCCTAGAAGATTGATATGTCGAATACTATCTATTTTCTGTGAACATACTATAGACCTTAAGCTATAATAGGGCCACAGTTAATTCTGAATCGATTGACCCACAGAATATGATAATGAGTTGAAATTTACACTCATAGAAGAGATTATTAGGAATATTGGAACTTGTTTTCCAATACAAAATGATATATTCATATTTCTCATTATGTTAATATATCATTGATTATAATGAGCATTATATATATATCATACGAATTAGAAGTACAATACTAAGAAAATTTAACTTACATCAATAAGGCCAGGTGTCATAGACTCAAAATCTCCAAGTTGATACCTGGTAAAAAATTTAGATGTGAATACATCGGTTAAGGCACCAGTAGTATCTATAATTCCTGAAATAAATAATTTTATAGAAGGAATTTAATAAAAGATTAACTGAATACAACTAAGAATAAAATAATGTAAATAAATATATAACTCCATAAACGTAAAAAAAAAAATTGCAAGTTTTCCTGGTTTGGTAAGCAAAAAACTGATTTATTCAATGAACTCAATAAACTAGGCAATACTTTTCATAAATAATTTATTTGGAATAGTGTAAAAATATTTTTCAAATTTAAATTAAAAAGGCAAAAACAGACACTATGTCAAGGATATTGTCAATATTCAAGATAATGTCATTACATATTCTTTAACATTTCATACAAAAAACAATAATTTATAGTAAGAACAATAATAATTAAATCAATACTATAATATTGATACACTATTTTAACATATCAATAGTATAATTGTTTATGTAAATTTGCTTGCAAATTTAAAAATAAGAATATAAAGATAAATATTATTATAAACACTTAATACCACTAAATTGAAGAATAGTGTTAACCATTTCATTTTCAAGGAATTCAGTATTGTTCATAAATATATTATTTTCAGCCAATAAATCATACACATCTGAAAAAAAAAAGGAAATCTATAGTAAACTTAAAATACGCTACAAAAAAATATTTTAAATAAAAATACTAAGACTTACATAACTAGTTAAACATAACTAGAATTAGTAACTAAATACATAAATATTTTTATGTATAAAAATTTAATGTAAAATAATTATCAAAAATATTATAATTACAACATTCAATAACTTTAAAAACAACTGGAAGTGAGTATTTCACAAAGCTGATTAACCAGTGAACTCTGAATTTTCTTGGACTTGAGCTGCTATGATATCTAGCATAGCTTTCGTTTTTTACTAAACCTAAGTAACAGATAATTAGGGACAGATTACTCTTTGTAATCTGTCCCTAATTATCTTTAACTCATAATTTTCAATAGTTTCCCAATTATTGTAGATGAAGATGATGATTGGATGTATCTTGAACAATGTTGAAAGTAGTTGGGGATGCAGTCGACAAGTTTTACTCAAATTTCACCAGACGAAAAAAGGCCTGGTTTGGCAAGGAAAAAAGTCATCTTTCATCAGGACAACGCTCACCCACACACAAGTGCTATTGCCAAGGCAAAACTTCATGAACTGAGGTACAAATTGTTGCCACATACACCTTACCACCTGATTTGGCACCATCAGACTTTCATCTCATCCACTAGCTGAAAATTTTCCTAAGTGGATAGAGATTTCCTATAACGGAAGAACTGACAGCCGAATTGGAGAGGTATTTTCAAGCCTGGAGGAATCTCATTTTCGAGATGGGATCAAGGTATTGGTACATCACTGGTCCAAATGCATTAGTCTACAGGGAGGGGGGCTATGAAAAATAAAAGCAGTTCCACCGAGATAAGACACTTCTTTCTAGTACATCCCGAGAACTTTTCAAGCCACTCTCATATTTTATTTTGTTTCTACATTTCAGCCTAATTTTTAGGTCATTAGGGATGAGGATAAATCAAAACAGAATATAAATCACTAGTCTTGTACCAAAGAAAATATAGCTGTTTTAAATATATAAAAAGGATACAGATTGTGATAATGTAAAAGAAAAAAATTAATAATTAAATAGAATATGCCAGAGGGGTGTAGAGCCCAAGAACAGCTAAACAAATATTTAACCAAACAAGATCTAAAAAAAGACTTTATTAGTGTTACCAACTTACTAATTGATAACACAGGTCTGCAAAAAATCTTTTTCGAAAATTGTTTTGATTTAGTTAACTGATCTTTACGTAATTTTTCTAATATCAAAAGTGACATTGGTTTTTTTCTATCACGCAAGGCTTGCCTACAAAATAAAGTAGAAGTCTTTGGAAAAAGTACAAAAAAACCCGTAATATTTTGGATTTGTTTTTATTATTTTAGCATGAAGTAAAAGCAAAAAAAAACAACGACCCCTAGCTAAAATTAGCATAAAAGTGGTGGACACGTGTTGTAAAGTTATTACAGGTCTTTGTAAATACGTTTTCTTTCTCCATCAAAGCTACTTTTGGTACTTTTTCTCATGTTCTTGTGAATTTTCCCTTTATACCATCCAAAAGTAGTCTCCCATTATGTTGACATTCCATCGCCCTTGGTATCTGACTCCATTTCTTTTATATCTTGATGGAAACGTTCTTCTTGTTCCTCATTTACAGCCCCAAGATTTTCTGGAAAATAGTCCAGATGTGAATGAAGGAAATGAACTTTGACACTCATATTGCAGCCCAACATTTTGTAGTTTTGTAACAATTCAGCAAATCAAAGTTTTGTAGTTAGGGTCTTTTTGTTTCCAAGAAATCCTGTTATAACAATTTTAAATGAATTCTTGGCATTGTTTCTTCCATTTCCATTTTAGTGACAAAGCTTTCATCTTTTAAAAGTTGTCCGATGTCAGACCCAACAAAGAATCCCACTTTCAGCTTAGCATCGGATATACCAGGAAACTGTTCCAAAAGATACTTGGAACACTCTCCTTCTTTGGGCAATGATTTCACAAACTGTTTCATTAGCCCCAATTTGAATTGAAGTAGTGGAGGTAAGATCTTTTTAGGATCCACTAAACTTTGTCTTTCAACATTTTAACTCTAGGAATAAGAGCCTTTCTTATTGGACACGTCTGCTTGACATAGTGTTGTTTCCTGTCCTGGCTATCTATCCCATTCACAGAGGAAACATGGAAACTTTCTGTAACCACTTTGCTGACCCAGTAACATGGAAATAACTTTCAAATCCCCACAAATGGTCCATTTATGGTCAAAGTAGTCGAGGTTATTGAGAACAAACTCAAGATTTTCGTAGCATCCTTCTAAAAGGACCGAGTGTCCAACAGGCACAGAAGCATATCGGTTACCATTGTGAAGAAATACAGCTTTCAAACTCCTCTTGGTGAATCAAATAAGAAATTATCAGATGAAATTTGTGTGACTTATCTAGGGATGATGAAATTTTTTCACTATTTTTCCGTAATCAGCACAAAAAAACTTTTAAACCCACTAGTTAAATATGCTACAATTTTTTCATCGCAGAACTGTGTGATTAGTACATTATGAATAGATAATGTTGTTATGTGAGTGATATGGACATGTAATCGATAGGCAATCAATCTTATGTACATTTGACATAAAATAAAGGTCAGTATCTTGTAAGCCGCCATTATGAGTTGTGTATGTTGTCTCTTACCTCCTCTGAATTTTATTAAGAAACTTAGCATCACGTAACAAATGTTTAAAAATTATATTTATAATTTCATCAAGTAAAGTTTATAATGAAATATTGTAAGGAGTTGTCACAAAAACAAATAAAATAGAAATAGTCCTACTAATATTATAAATGCGAAAGTTTGTGAGGATGGATGTATGTTTGTTTTACTCTTTCACGCAAAAACTACTGAACAGATTTGTATGAAACTTAACAGTAATATAGGTTATACATCAGAATAACACATAGGCTACAATTTATAATGATTTTGTGTAATTTGGTCATAATATAACGATAAATGTCCAGTAAGTCAGATAAAATTCTACCCTATGAGTAGCTTGCTCACGTTTTTCTTACTCGCTAAATCTACATATTTTCGCTGAACGAAACAAATCAATTAACAAAAAGGAGTATATTGCTTTAGGTAAGTAGGACCGCCAAAACTAAAAACACATCGATAAATTACCTACATATGTACATTATTCTAATCCTTTCAGTTTTAATTTCTCGCTGCTGCAAGTTTTATTCAAAACTGTAACCCGATTGACTAACACGCTTAGCGGTCGACGCATAGCAGAAACCACTGAACTTGGCATCTTGAAATTTGTAGATAGGTTTTTTGTATGAGCAATGAGAAAGGAATTTTGATGATTCCACCCCAAGGGTTTCCCCCTTAATATAATAGGGGTTCAAAAATTGTATGGAATCCGTCAGTTTTGAAGTTAGACATCTGAAATTTTGGATGTACCAGTAACTCATAGTGAAAAAAAACTAAATTATTTATTTAAAATGATCTGTCGCGAAACTTTATGTGGCAGACCAAATTCCAATCGAGCGAAACCGCGATCAAAAGCTAGTAAATAAATAAATATATATAATAGGGTGTATAAAAAAAATGACCGTTTTATAAATTTTTATCAGTTTTATCCGTTTTTCAATGTTAATATTATTTTTATTATAAAAAGCATTAATATTTATTAGAAATAATACTACATTGGATGTTGTAAAATATCAAAATTTCCACAATAATTTAAATACTAGGTAAATTTTATTCTAAGGGTGTATAATAATACAAAATAAAATATATCTGTAAAGTCCAGTACCCTAGAAGATTGATATTGAGAATACTAGGTAAAGTAATAACGGGTCATTTTTTTTTATACACCCTAATATATATAGTATTATTAAATTAGTACATGATAGCCAACATGATAGGAGATAACCTTGAGTTTAAATTTGAAATCATTCATTCCAATTTCTCTTATAACTTTGATAAAAATCTTTGTCTCCTTTTTTTTCATTGGGCTTGTTCCACTTCCTGTTTTCTTCTTATCAAGATAGTATTTTTCATCTTAAAAATGATATTTTCATGTTATAAAACTTCCTCAGCTTACCTCATATTCTTAATAACATTGCCATTTTTGTTTCTCTCTCTCATTCTCACTCTTCCTCCCTCCACTTCATTTTCTTTGTTTAGAGGCTAGTTTCTTAGTTTTGGCTAAACTGAAATCTAACTCACAGCGAACACTCTAACATTGCAGTCCATTCTACAACCAGCTCTTAAAATTTTATGAGACATTTTTCGAATATTCTCTCCATCTGTCTCAATGACACTGAAGCATAAGCACATGAAAGAGTACTCAGTTGATTTAACTAAAATCATTTTTACATAACGTGTTAAAATAAGAAAACCAACTCTGGTATTGCGCTTATAGTACATCTCTTAGGCACTCTATTATTAACCAGTTTTGAAAAATCCCAATTTCAATGCCTTCAATCTCTGTTAGATCTAATTTCAAGGGTCTATATTTATTATTATTATCTTAGGTCCTGAATAAGATCATTGAGCAGTTAGTTTCTTTTTACAATACATAGTATATCAGAGTGTTAGGCACACATTTCTTTTTAGACAAGTTATATCTAATATGAGTAAACATAAAGCCCTAAGCTCAAGAGTTAGACCATTCCAGTATAAAACAGTCAAGCTATAAAATAATATTTTTCTGAAAAACTATTAATGGATGGGGCTATAATCATAAAGTCATAGTAAAATTGTGTAAGAAAAAAATAAGAAGTATTAGTGCAAAAGCCAATGACATTAATTGATGACCAATAGGAAATTTTGTGGTTCATAGGGAGTGATCTCTGTGTAATACAATTCAATCTGCTGTATTTTGTCCTTTCCCATTGCTAGTAGAACAAAGCTTATCTATCTTAGTATCTGGGATGTCAGTTGTTATGTGCGTACTTGAAATAAATTGTATCTAATAAAAATTGGTAATGATAGTAATTTATTTTAATTGTAATAGAAGTTATTACTGAACAATATAGGGAAGAACGCATATTCTTATCAGATTTTTAAGATGGAGAAAACGCTCAAAAAGAAAGCGGATTTTTTATAAGAGTGGCAATAGTCTTTGCCTTCTTCTTCTTCAACTTCCTCTTATACCATTGTCAGCGTCGAAGAACCTCCACCCAATACAGCCATGACTCTCAGTTCCTACTCAGCTGCCTCAATTCCTGGAGGGTCTTGCCTCTCTTGCCTCTTAGCCTCCTCCCAGTAGGTCCAGCTTCCATGACCTTCCTTGGCTCTCTCTCTTCATCCATCTGACAGATGTAGCCAAATCACTTTAGCTGTCGTTTTTTTATCAAATCTCTTAGCCCGGTCACTTTTAGTTCTTCTCTAATCCTCTCATTCCTGATGCAGCCTCTCCTGGTCTTTCCAACTACTCTCCGCAGGTATTTCATCATCACAGCTGTCACACGGCTAGCTTGCTTGTCCAGCATAAACCAGCTTTCACTTCCATAAGTGAGGTTTGGAGGAAAATGATTTGTAAATGTGCATTTTTGTTTCCTTCCTCCTCTCTACCTCCCTTCCCAACTCTACTGTTGCAGATAAGGTAATAAACCTGGTTGGCTTTGGATATTCTGTTTGCTACTTCTGAGTCAATTTTTCCCCTGCTGTTGATGATTGTCCCTAAGTAGCAATACACTTTGCCAATCAAAATAATATCTTTCTTGATATAAAATGACAATGGCAAGAAATTGAGATATTGTCCCCTTTGAGAATTTGCACTTTTTTAGTCAAGATCTGTACTATAAAATAAAAAAAATTGTGATTGCTGTTTGTAGAATTCAATTTTTTTTTCTGGATTTTATTTTAGATAACTTATTTCTATAAATATTACGGTGTATAAAAAAAAATGACCGTTTTATCACATTCCAGAGTTCAAAAGTCTGCAAATATTTTAATGTTGTTTATTATTTACCAACACTTAATAATTCCTTTGTAGCATTCTGTAAGCTTGTTTACTAACACTGGACTTCTTCAAAAAAAGCCTCAGATTAGTTATTTATTTCAAAGTAGATACATGGCACCTACGAAATTTTTGTAATTTTAAGACATTACTGGAAAAAAAATTTCACAGCCGCTGAAGCAACTCGTGAAATTATTAAATATGAAGGGGAATGTGTCCTTGACCTGCACACAGCATGGTGTTGGTTTGAAAAATTTAGCAGTGTAGATGGATGTTGGAAAGGAGGAAGGGCTCTGGGCGACCATGAATGGATATTGATGAGGTTCTGAAGGAAGCTGTTGAGTTAAATCCGTCCACAAGTACTCCCGAACTTGCCAGGGAGTGTGGGGTGTGGAAAGATACTGTTAGTTGCCATCTTCTCCCAAATATAAAAATATTTGGCTAAAAAACGGTCACTTTTTTTTATACATCCTGTTCCACTGTGTTTTACATATACCTGACAGAGTTGAGGTAGTAAAAATTATATATATTATTCCGTTTCTCCTTTTGACAAAATTGTTATTATTGAAGGAGCTATTATACTCCAAACAATTTAACCAAATCATTATGTTGGATACATATTAAACACTCATTTTAATGTTCTTAAATTTTACTTAAAATGAATTTTTTTATAAAATACATCAAATAGGAATTGTAGGGAAAACAAATTTTAACATTTTACCACTTTGAGTCAAACATTCACTCACTTTGGATAACTTGACTAGACGATCTTAGCGATAAGGTCTATAATAATCAAGAGTTGGTGAGGTTTATCAATTAAGGAGGTCGGCAACTGTGTGTGTCACTAGCATTATTGGCTCAAAGTAGCTCCTGAATACACCACGCAGCAGTTAGCTTAGAATGAGTAATATCAAATAAATGTAAAATTGGAACATTAAAATCAAAACCATGAGAAGAAATAGAAAACATTAATAAACTTAACAAATACAAAATGCAGTAAAAAAAAAACTCACTTCCAAGGAAAAATGTTCCCTCATTTTTTGTCATTCCTACCATTGTAGGTATTTGCTGGAAGTTTCCTTTTTTAAAGATATCTTTAGGATGTTCTACAAGGAATTTTTTAGAACCTGCTGTCTGAACAACTGCATGATTTCCGCCCAACTTGCCATTAACTACCATTCGGTCTTGTACAATCACACTTCTCTAAAATTCGGATAGAAAAATCTGATATTAGTGAAAATGACAAACAGCTAAACAATAAATAAAAGGAACACCTTAATGTTATGGAAAATTTAGAAATACAGTAAAACGTTAATTATTGAAGTGTCTATTATCAGAACCGGCTCTGTGAAAAAGATACAAGCAGAGGTTGACATTTTCTGACAATGAGGTTTAAAGAGTATTTTCTTTAAAGCTTTATTTCCTACAACTATTATTTAATACTTACTGCTATACTTAAAAGAATTAGCGACAGCTATCTTAAAGAAGAAATCAAGTTTAAGTAAAATAATATCACTACTTTCTTTGTGTCACAATCTTGATAAATCTTAATAGCTACATACACATTTTTATTAACGTTTGTTTGTTTAACTTAAGTACTAAATAATAAAATAAAGACTTTTTTTTTTTTATATAAACTGGGTGACTGGGACATTTTCCTTCTATAATGTGAACACCGATTACCCCAATATTTGATTATCCGAACAAATTTTGTTAGGTCTGGTTCAAAATTCAAAATAAAAAAAAAATAAAAATTAGTTCAGATAATTGACACTCTACTGTACAAAAAATATAAATAAACTAAAAAGTGTTCATTCACAAATGCCTGTGAAAACGTGATTGAAGCCGGCAAAAAAAAAAAGCCTAAAAAATCTGGCAAAAATCCTAGCAAAATAATTTTATGAGCTCCAGTCATTATTTAATATTTCTTCCTCTTTATCTGACAGATATTTGATTGTAGAATTCAGATATTTGAAGCTGCAGACACATGAACAGTTTTAGTAAGTTCGGGTAACTTTTTTCCTTATAATCATTATTTTCTTCATTTATGGAAAGAATCATTGTTTTTCCACCTCTTTCCAACCTTTCATAATCCTCTCATGGTCTGGAGAGATTATGCAAGTATGGCTAAATAATACCCAAGCAATTGAGTGATCTTATGTATAATGATATGGTTCGTCCAATTTCGCATTTATTTAAACCCTCCTTTCCTTTTTTCCCTTTCCTTATTTCCTTCAATTTGCATGATGTAAGTAGGATTAGTATGTGATAAGGACACCTAATACAAAAAAAAAAGAATAGATTTTGACATAAGTAGGTCATATTGCCTATTGTATAATAAAATATGCCTCTGAGACGTTTCCTATTTTCAATCTAAATTGATCAATTGTTATTTACCTTAAATTACTTGACATTTAATCATTATCATAAATAATTTGAGAATACTTTATCATATTTATTTGTGATATGACACACAACTCAGAAATGTTTACTTCGGCTAATACTATGTCTCCTTAGTAAATTAAATTCAGTAAGCATAAAATAGTATAAGCTGAATGCGATAACAGCAAATATAATTTTTTTTTTTCAAATTGACTTCCTCTGTAATACATATAATCGTTATTAATGGCAGAAGTTTTATCAATGAAGAAGATAAATAATTTACAGTTTAAGGGATTGATATAATGAAAAAAGGTCTTTAATTTTTAAATAAAAAATTAACTTTATTCTATGACTCGGGCTTTATAGAATAACAAAAAAGTACATAAATACTAGAAAAAATGTTTGGGCAAAAGACTAAATAATAAAGACTAATCGGTTCACATATTGTACCACAAAAATAATTTAATACACAGTATAGTAAGGTTATTATTTCGTGAAAATATAAATCATAAAAAAAAAAAAAAATCAAATTTATAAAAATAGTACAACAGAAATAAAACTGATAATACCAATACTGAATAACAGTAATACAAAATAAATGATCTACCTTCAAACTAAGAAACTTTAAAGTTGAACATGATTAATATAAGAATATTATTTACTGATGGTTTAATACTATTGAAAATTTCATGATTAGGAAGCTTGGAGAGCATGAAGTTGCCAAAAATGTGGAATATACTATATTTTATGTTCATTTTATATACTTTTTTTTTGTTTTAATGAAAAGTAAATGAAAAAAATAAATTTGATAGTTACTACATATTTCTGGTGAGCCTGAAGAATATCATAAGCAGTTTTATTACGAAGGCAAGTGGCCAATTGAATATCAGTGCCAGTACAATTAGCAAATTTCGAAATGCCCCTAGCTGTAGTCACAGGGTTTAAATCTACAGCCCAATCACAAAGTGCTGAACCACTCTGCATTATGCCATTGTGAAAGAGTTCTGAAAGAAACGTAAGTTTATAATAGAATACAGTATGAAGTGCAACATTAAAAACATATTTAAAATATTTCATAGAAATTTCCAAAGCCGTTTAATTATCAGATATGGGATACTTCAACTAAGGATAACAGTGATATGAAGAAACCGAAAATGTAGAAAAATTGGTCACAGTTGTAGACAAATAGGAGATGACTGCAGATTTTATTTCTGCTATCTACGCTTAAGCCAGGCTATAAATTATAAATTATACTTTGAAATGGCATCAGTGAGCTTTAAATTAAAAAAAATATAAGACCAAGAAGCAGGTGGAAGGATAAAATGAATATAGCTCATCTCTCGCATCATCTAGTCATTTCTGGGAGTTTCACCATGAAGAATTAACAAACATTGATAGGTATTTTGGAAACATAAGGCTTCTTCTTGATTACTGCTTCAATTAGCAGAATATGATTTTAAAATTTTAATAATAATTGTTTTAGTTTACCGAAGTCTCTTGCCTTCAACATACTCGCCCTGAACCGCTTGTTAAGAAAAGGTCCCTTAAAGAAATTTGTGGAAAATTAAAAGTGTGAAATGGATTACTATAATTAATGAGCTTCTACTATAATATTAAAAAAGGTTTTTTCATTTATTCTGCTCGGTGGTTAGCAGTAGAATATGATTAGGGAGTGTAATCATAATAAGTATAGATAAGCAGAATAATTTACGAGTGAAAATAACTTGTAATGCTTGATATGAAGAAATGATATTGAGCAGTAGGTGGGAGGGGTACTGAGTAGGAAGTTTGGCCGTGGCATAGATGGAGTACAGAGGGCCTTAGTATACTTCAAGCTCTTTAAGTGAGTTCATGGGTTCAGTTTGATTCTCACTACCCATCAATTACTAAAATTAATTTTATAAAAGAATCCCCAGGTATCAAATTCAACAATAACCAACTAAATAAAACATATAATATTACAATAAGTCATGCATCAATTATTAAAGGTACTTTGAAATAATACTTTTTCCCTTAGTAAGCGGACTAGCCATTAGAAGAGATACCGCAGCACCTCCAGAGCTCTGTCCAAAAATCGTAACTTTTTTAGGATTACCACAGAATGAAGTTATATGTTTCTGAACCCACTCTAATGCCAGCACCATATCTAGAAGACCCATGTTTCCAGAAACATCGTCATTTTGGAATGACAAGAAACCTGTACAAAAAATATAAATAAAGAAAAATGTATTAAAAAAAAATTGTATTGACGAAATTTATCCACACAAAAATAAATAATTTTCCTGATCAAAGGATGACTAATTAATTATGATTAGTGTGTTGGTCTGTAGCCATCATACACTATACCATACATTATATCTACATCGTAGGTGAATAATTGTTTAAGTTTATTTTATCCAAAATGAGATAATAGTACTGAAGGAAGTGGAATCGTGTGATTCTCCTAATCTTTGGCTTGAAATGGACTTTTAACCTAGGAGAGGTGCTTTTTATTTATGCTACACAAAAGGTGTCCCTGTGAGCATTTCCCTCACATTGTGATTTCCATCATTATTTTTTTTAGTTGTAATTTATAAATATTCAGGACACACGGCCATGGAGTATAAATATCACCAGGAAAATAAAATATATAAAAATATTTTACACTTTATTAACCAAGATTTTTTTTATAGCTCCAAGCATTTACGTTTCTGGTCTCATAAGTTGTACTTGTTAGTCACTTAAGTAATTTTTACAGTTTTCGCATAAAAATGAAAAATGCTCATTACAAGTAGATGTTAAACATTTCACACATTTTTTTTCTTTATATTTTTGCTCCTTGGGTAAATCACACACTGGGGAACTCACTCATATTTCCTGCGATTCTGGAAACTATACTGTGCAAAAATGAATAGGAATATTGTTAATTTTATAATATATACTTTACCTAGCATTAATATTATTAAATAGTTAATAACTACATTAATATTTAATGTAGTATAATTTCTAATAAATAATAATGATTTTTAAAATAAAAATAATAGGCAAAGTAAATACATCAAAATTAGTGGTATCCCTATTCATTTCTGCGCAGCTTAAAATCTTCACGTCAGTTGGCAGAGTATTAGGTCAGTCATAGGAAATACCACAGTGAATAAAAATATTAGAACGTAAAGAGTGTCTCTGCGGAGGAAATGCTGCCCTAAAAATTTTTTGTAGCTTACAGAGTGTAGTAGCCATAACCAGGACCTCGCTTTCCTTATTCCTGAACAGATTTTGAAACAAACAACAACTTACAACTCATATCTCCCAGCTCCTAGTTTGAAAATGACTGATTTGACCATGTCTGTCCAATGCTTATCTATTCAGGACAAGCTAGACAACGTTTCAATGTAAAAGAATCATTTGTTCGATATTTATATTTAAATATTGATCTGAGTGAGAGAAATGCTCCTGAGAACACCTCCCCTGAGACAATAAAAGCAATTACTCCATTTCAAGCTATGGCCTTCCTTAGTCACTCATTCAATAAGAGAATGATATGATTCCGCTTTCCTCTGTGCTATTAATTCATTTTGGATGAAATTCGATTTAACCACTTATTCACTGAAGTTTCTGACATATAACCATGTAACCACCAGAGCATGTTCAGATTCTTTTCTTTAAAAGGTGTACAGGAGCTTCAATGGTTAATAAATTGTTCTAAAAATAAGCTATATAAACACTTTTTTTTTTTTTTTTTTACTGAAATGAAACCAAGTTCTGTACATTCTAGGACGTTTTATATATATATATATATATATGACTCACTAATTGGCAGGTGCCTTAGCAACTATGACAACCCTATATATTATATTTTCTATAATTAATTTTTTCATGATTACCCAATGGGCCCAATCGGTATTGGGTGACAACAAGAACAACATCTTGTTCAAGAAGATAATTTGGCCTAAAACTGTGAGCTGAGCCGATAAGGAACGAGCCTCCATGAATAAAAAACATCACAGGCCTCAGCTTACTGCAATTCCCAGGCATCTGGAAGATAAACCCATTAGAAATTTAACACTTTAAAAGCATCTGATGAAATAATTTGAAGTTTTAAAAAGTTTCAGTATTTATTTCAATTGAATTACTTCATGTAAAAAATAATGAAGTAGATTATATTAACAAATTTTAAATTAGGATAAAAAACCTCTTATAGGTACACTTGCTGATATATGTATGTTTAAAATATAGTTGTCTAGAACTGGTATAACAGCTAACTTCTTTGTATACTATCCTGGCATTCTTATTAATTGGAACATTAAAATTTTTTTTTTTTAAACATTTTATTGAAACATTATAATCTGCCACTTGCGGGCAATAAGTAATGGTGCTATGTAGCTTACAATCATTCCATAACAAAACAATTATATAAACAAATTAAAATAAATAAATATATACAGGCGGAAAAATATATACATGCGGTAATAAAAAGGAGTTAATGCAAAAATGAGTAAAAAATCAATGATATAAACAAAATAAAATAAATAAAAAATATAATGTACACATTCATACCATATTTAAAATTTGCCTGGGGTCCCCGAACTCAGCTTCCTCCCCAGGAATGAGGGCACAGCTGGAGTGCGGGAGGCCCCAGCCCCCTTTCCCAGCCGCGTCACTGGCATTAAACGCCAATGGAAACTGGTTAAGGGTGCTACACACACATACAGGTCGTAAGTGGAGAATCTGGCCAGTGCCAGTACTCCAAATAACATTATTATATCAGGTCTCGGGGCCATTGCCGGTTTAGATGGCGGGGTGGGTTATGTGGATGTGTGAAACTCGATAATGACTGAGCCAGGGGGTTGGGATGACAGGCAAGGTATTGGTGAAAGTTTGAAAATTTAGTAGGGATGAGGTCGAGGACGAAAGGAATGTTGAGATCATTATGGAGGCTTTTGTTGAAGACATAATAAGGAGCATTGACAATAGTTCTCAGGACTTTGGATTGAAAGGATTGAATACGTATGATATTCGATTTTTTTATGGTCCTCCACAGTTCCAGTCCATAGGTCCAAATAGGTTTGATGATGGTCTTGTATATTAGTAGTTTATTTGAAAGATGGGAGGTCCTACAGAGTAATCTGTATAGTTGACTGAATCGTCTGTTAAGTTCTTGTCTTTTGAGTCTGGTATGAGGATTCCATGTAAGTCTTTTGTCTAGGAGTAAGTCAAGGTACCGTACTGTGTCGGAAATAGGTAGGAAGGTTTCATTGAATTGGACAGAAGGACAGAAGGACATGTTCCCCGGCGAAGTGTAAAAGTCACGTGTTTGCATTTTTCCTCGTTGACTTTGATCCGCCATTGGTTACATCAAAATTCAATGATTGAAAGGTGCCTTTGGAGGTTCGAGGAAGCCATTTCGGGATCTGGATGAGATGATAGGATGGCTGTGTCGTCTGCGAACGTTGTAAGGACGGTTTCAGGAGTAGTTGGGATATCAGAGGTGTACAATATGTACAGGATAGGACCCAAAACTCCAGCTTGAATTTGGAACCACAGCGTACTTGGAAGTAGCGATCAGAGAGGATAGGATAGGAAAGGATTCCCGGTCAAAAGCTTGTGCTACGCCCAGAAATGCGCGTGTGCAGTATTGTTTGCTTTCAATGGCAGAGGATGTGTGATCGACAACTCGGAGACCCTGCTGGACCGCCGAGTGCCTGGGACGGAATCCAAACTGATGTGAAGGAATATCATTGGATTCTATTATGGGTAGGATTCGTTTCAGGAGGATTTTTTTCAAAAATTTTGGAATGAATAGGAAGCAGGCTGATGGGTCGGCATGATGAAGTGACATTGGATGGTTTGCCAGGTTTAGAGAATAGGATGATGACGGAGTGTGTCCACAGCAAAGGGAAGTGTGTTGTACGAAAGATACAGTTGTAAGCATGAGTAAGGAAAATAATCGCTTTTTGAAGATGTTGAAGGATCTGGGTGGTTAGAAAGACATGTCCTAGAGATTTGCAGACTTTTAATTTTTGTAAGAGGAACTTGACCTCAGAGGGATTTACAGCTTTAGGAGGTAAGGATAGTAGCGCTCCAGCAGTCGTAGGAGCAGGACCTGCTACTGGAACGCTCCCGGCGATTAACCCCACTCTTACAGAGGAAAATCGAGCTCAGTCGTCTCACAGATACCGAGCAGGTAAGAAGTGTATCCAATTAGCTCTATGATAAGTGCGCTGGAGTGTCAGTTAGTGTTTGATTGAGACCCGAGGGACACTCGTGCGATTCGGGACTCTCACGGACAGGAGATTTTCAAAAATGAAATTTTTTTTGAAAATCGAAAACAATTTTCAAAAAATATTTTTTCGGAAAAAATTTTCAAGAAAATTTTTGGTGTAAAAATACTTAAAAGTTGAGATTCGGAAAATGGACTCAAAAAAGTTGAAAAAATGGACGAAGATAATAGCCGGAAACAACGGTGAGGGATCTCAGTCAGGAGACCTCAATACCGGAAAAGCAGAGGAAAAGCCCCTCCAAGGGAGCTTAGATAATACAATGGTGGGGCAGGTAGCCCCGGAAAACAACAGGCAGAGGCAGGAGGGTAATTATCCTCTCCAGGTTTTTTGACAAGGTATTGGAGCCGGTTAAGGCAGGGTTGAAGGTGAAATTTTCCCCGACTAGTGAGAGTGACGAACGAGGCAAAGGAGTCGGAGGGGGCTCGGGAATTCAGCCCGGAGTCAAAAAAAAGGAGAAGAGGAAGGAGAGGGAGCACCCCCGTATAGTGAAGGCAGCCAAGCGGATCAAGCGCGTAATGTGCAAAAAAGTACGAGGGAATATATGGAGAGGTATAGAAATACCATCGGGAAAAGGGACTATGTAAATACGAATGTCGAAAAGCTCCGGGACATCATCCAAAGACTAGAAGGAGAGAGGAGGTTAATCCCGGATATAGTTAAGCATGTGGTCAGGGAGATACTGAGCACGGAGGTGCTCAACCGTATGTTCGCTGAGAGGGTGGCAGACATAGTGGGCATAATCGTTGTAAGCGGGCTGCCAAAGCAGCAAAGAGAAGGACGAAGAATACACAGGCAGCAGGAACCGGGTCCGTCGGTGACCCCTCAGGACCAGTAACCGGCCCCTAAGCTGATGGAACCGCAGCAGTCGACGAGCAGATATTGGGGGGCACCGTCAGCTGAGATGCCTCAAAGGCAAAGTGCCATCCTAATCGTGAGTGGTAGATTAGGACCGCCAGAAGAGGAAGAAGCCCCATACACTGTAGTGATTGGGAAGAAGAAAAAAAAGGGGCCAAAGGAAAACCCTGACTCGGCTCGGAAAGAACAACAAAATAACCCGCCGACGATGGCGGATATCGTCAAGAAGCTCCCCTCAAAGCCCAGTGATGTAAAGGCCCCATACTTCGTCACGATTAGGGCTGAGGGGAAAACCCCCACTGAAGTTCTCGACCAAATCCTCAGAGTTGTGAGTGGGGGTGAAAGTGATAAGGGCCACCAAGGATGATGGTGTCCTCATTAAAGTCCAGGATAGGCAGGCCGGTGAGAGGTTAGTGGCCTGGAAGAGGTTGAAAGAGCAGAGCCTACAGGCCAAAGAAGCAAGCCGAAGATGGCCAAAAATGGAGGTGAGGGGCGTGCCTAATGGATGGATGAAACCCAAGCTAAAAGAGGAGATAAAGACCTACCTTGAGAGGAAAGCAGTCCAGTTTCATGAGAGTCAGGTCCGTGTCCTCCACGGAAGGGAAGATAGGACAGAACTGGCTAAGACGTGGATCCTCGAGATGGACCCGCAAATCAGGTATGCCCTCCGTAACGAGGAAGTGGTGGTCGGCGGATGGTAGTCCCTCACATTCGTGGACGCCCTTGACGCCCTGACTCGAAGTGCCAGGGATTTGGACACTTTCGGGCGACCTGCAAGGAAAGAGAAGTGACGTGCAGGTGGAGAGCGGGGCTGGGGCAGATAGCTAGGAACTGCCCTAAGAAAAGTACCCGGGGACCCACCTGCACAAACTGTGTGAGAGATTCTCGACGTGATGGAACTGCAGCAGCACACCACAGCGGACATGGCCTCGTGCCTGATAAAGTGGAGAGGTATGACCTTCGCGTTAATGTCGACATACTTCTCCGACAGGATCGATATAGAGGAGGGTATTGAGGCCATGCAAGGAGTGGCTGCTGCATACAGGAATGTGATCATCTGATCCGACACCAACGCCTGGAACATGGTCTGGGAGTCCACAAGAACAGATCGGCGAGGAGAGAGACTTGGCGGGTTCGTCAGTGGTCACCAGTTGGTGATCCTTAACGAGCCCTCTGATACACCAACGTTCAGAGGGCCCAGGGGGCACAGCTGGATTGACGTGACGGTTGCGTCGCCCGCCATGGCAAGATACGTTAGGGGGTGGACCCTCAGAATAGAGACGAGTTCCGACCATAGCCTTCGGCCTCACTAGGGATGAGGCCGACGAACCATCGTTCCACGGTGGGGAACAGGGCTATGTCACGAAAAGGGCAAACTGGACCGCCTATAGGAGTCATCTGGAGGGGTTGCTCGCGGACGATGAGTGGGAGTGGATGATGTTGGATCGGGACGGATCCATTGATGCCGAGGCCAGTCGGCTCACTGAAACCACCTGGGACGCGGTGGAACAATCGCTCCGAAGGAAGACAAAGGAGAGAAGACCGGTCCCATGGTGGATGCCGGGCCTAACCACCCTCAAGAGACAGCTCTACAGGGCCCGGCGGTTGTACCAGAAGTGCAGATGCGAGGAGAGACGCACTGCACTTCGGGATGAGTACAGGCGCAGGCTGGTTACCTATCGGAACGTGGTCCGTACGGAAAAGAGGTAATCCTGGGAGGAGTTTGTAACTGAACAGACTCAAAAGAATCGCTGGGGTATACCGTTCAGGGTCGCTTTGGGCAAGCTTTCGCCCATGCAGACGATAGCAGCCCTGAGGATTGGTGAGGAAATAGCGGTCTCTATGGAGGAGGCCGCTCAGATATTCATCAGGAGTACATACACCAGGGACGACCCTAGTCAGGACTCCCAGGAGCAGGAGATGATCCGGCAGACCACGGAATACCCACCGGGTACTGACCTGTGCACACCATGGGACATCTGGGACCTCCGTACGGCCTTGGGAAAACAACCCACAGGACGCGCTCCAGGACTGTACAAGGTGGACGCCTCCTCAGGATATACAATACCTGCTTGGATGAGGGATATTTCCCGAGGCAATGGAGGAATGCGGACCTGAGATTGCTCTAAAAGGGAGGGGGCAAAGATAAGGAACTACCTAGCTCCTACAGACCTATCTGCCTTCTCCTTGTGATGAGTAAAGTCCTGGAGGGCCTCACGATGACCAGCCTGTGACCCACACTCACGATGAACAGCAGGACTGGTCACCCACGGCAGTACGGATCGACCAAAGGCAGGGGAACCGTTGACGCGCTGCTGCAGGTACGTAATGACGCTGAAGCGAGGGCGGAGAAGTATGTCATGTTAGTCCTCTTTGACATATCATCCGCCTTCGACAGTGTGTGGTGGCCGAGCGTCCTGCAGCAGCTCCAGAGGCACGAGGCGCCGAGTAATGAGCTACTCCGAGCTGGTGAAGAGCTACCTCGAGGACAGACGAGTCTCGGTCCGGGGTAGCTACCACAGGCACGAGGACAGGGCGGAGCGAGGATGCCCACAGGGTTCGGTCCTAGGACCGGCCCTGTGGAAGCTAATTTTCGAAGAGTTGCTCGGCATCCTAGAGGAAGAGCGGTTCCCTGCTACGGCGTACGTGGATGACCTCGCTGCGATTGTCTACTTGAATAGCAGAACCGTGATCTCGGTGGAGGCTGAGAGATTTGCCAGCTTGGTGAGTGCCTGGTGTGAGAGGAAGGCACTAAGGATGACAGCCGCCAAGACACAGGCCGTTCTATTTCGAGGAAGAGCGAATAGGGCTCACCCTATCAGCTTCAATCAAGAGATGGGAAACAAGATTTGCTAGGAGAGATATTAATGGTGTGACCATATTAAAATAGTACTGCTTTGATTTAATATTTCTTAGGCTTTGTCTATATCTTTAGTGAGCGTAGATAGAGCCAATCAGCAGCTGTGATTTGATAACTGCAATGATAAATAAAATTACCGTCATGCCAGGAACTCAACTGAAAAGGACACATAGGAGTATCTCTCATCAATTGACAGAATAAATAATTTTATGTTTTATCTATTCATGCTATATATCTACCATTTACTTGTTGTATTCTTTTAATACAGTTCTAAATTTCAATAAATAAATTAATAATAAAAAATTGTTTTATCTAATCAAAGCAGTAATACTTTACTCTTATTGTGAATACATAATTGGTTCTCTGTTTGTTTTATTTTTTGTATACAATTAATGACCGAACGGTTGAGCAGTCATACAATAGATAACAGACAATTCCAATAGTTTTATTTTTGAAAAGTTTTCAAGATTTGATAGAATAAAATGGAGCAGAAATAATCAATCGCATTCGGAAACAAACCATGAGCAATAATCACTCATAACTAAAATAGTGTTTTAAAATAAACATTTAGGTATACCTAATGTTCAAAATAGAAAATATCAGGCGGATTAAACAACTTGAGACCCAAACAAGGTACATTTCTACCAACTCTAATACAACTAATATCAAATACAATTCAAATATAAATTCTTAAGCTCCCTAAACGTTTGTGGGTAATCAAGGACAGGGTGTAAAAGCTCATATGACGCCAGCTATATATATATATATATAAGGGATCTCAATACTAATTCTGAACAGTAAAAATAAAAGTATTCTTGAACAATCGACCACTAGGATTCTGATAACTCTACTATAATGTTGAATAAAACCGGAGAGTGAAATTTAAACGGTTGTTGTTGTTGCTTTAAAATCAATAATGTTTACGGAAATAACGTCTTCTATAACAAAATATTTCTAAGAAAATTAATACGAGTATAATGTAAAGGCATCAATTAATTAAACTATTTATTATGCACACTAACCTGGTTCGTGTACACATTCAAATAGAGACAATCTTCAATGTTATCATCTTCTTGCTTTATGTTCTCTTTTCCAAAAGTTTGAGGACATTGTCGTTTGAAGTGAGTTGCATTGAGAACTCCACTCCAAGGATCTGCAGGTTCAGGTGGCTAAATAATGAAAAATGTCATCGATTAGATTTATGAAATAAACAAGAAATTATTAATTAATGCGCTAAGTTAAGTTTGGTAAACAATTAAATGAACAAGTTTATAATTCTTAAAACATTAAAATTTACGGATTTTTTAATAATTACTAGGAATATTCGTTTTGTAACCTCGGGCTACTATTTTTTACTTTCCGATAGCAAAGAGGCTACTCCTAATTACTAGATCGGCTAATGCTAACATTTGAATGTGACAAGATATTGGTATTTTAATTGATAATTCCATCCATTAATGGTTCAAGCAGATAACGCAATCTATTGCTATGTATCTTACCGGGCGGCATTACAAAAATAAATATGATAATATTGAAAAGTAAATAGAGACCTTACATAAATGTTAAGACCGTGGAAAAATTCCAATGAAAAGCCCTTAAGTCTCCAAAACTAAAACAGAAATTGAAAATATCCTGTTGGACAGATAATTTCAATTTCTGTTTTAGTTTTGGAGACTTAAGGGCTTTTCGTTGGAATTTTTCCACGGTCTTAAAAATAAATATGTTTTTACACAAAGAGCGATCTTTGGTTTGAAAAGATATAAGTCGGTCAGGTAAAAAGCGTCATACCCACATGGCCAAGGTGGGTGAAGAGATAAGTAAAGAGGGGGAGTCGAGGTTCACTTTAAGAGGGGCGCTCTAAAGTGATCCGGAAGAGGAAGGACCGAAGACGCGGAAGACGGAAGCCGCTGAACGATGCAGAGCGCAGAACGTGAAGAGGCGGCCAGGCGAAGACCTACCTATAGACCTACCCCTGTTTCACAGATAAGTCGTAATTTAAGTCTGTTATGTATTTTATGGCAATCCTCTACTACATCTGAATCATTAAAAAAAGGCTTATTTTAAAATTACTGAGAACATAAAGTTAATAAATGTCAATAATTAAACAATTACTAATTAGTAAAATGGATAGTAAGTCCCCATCTAGCTGGATGCCGTTTAATAATGCTATGTTTTATAATCTTTAATATATTATTAAAGTTGACCTCGCTACAATCCAAGAGGTACGTTGGACTGGTGCCGGTGCTCTCAAAAGAAAAGAAGCAACTCTCTACTATAGTGGGAGTAAAGAAAGACATGAGTTCGGGACAGCATTTCTTGTTGGTAAGAGATTACAATCAGCCGTAGTTGATTTTCAACCAATCAGTGGAAGATTATGCACCCTGAGATTGAGAGGAAGGACCGGACATATTTCAGTGATAAATATACATGCCCCAACAGAAGAAAAGAACGACGAAGAAAAAGAAGTTTTCTATGAAGATCTGGACAGAATCGTGAGAAGTTGCCCATCTGGTGATGTGAAGATTGTTATGGGAGATTTTAATGCCCAGGTAGGTAAAGAATCAGAGTTCATACCAACAATTGGGATTAATAGTCTCCATAACAAATCAAATGACAACGGAGAAAGAATGATCAACTTCGCAATATCGAACTCACTAGTAGTTATGAGCACAGTATTCCCTCATAAAGATAAACACAAGCAGACATGGCATTCCCCCAATGGTGCTTTTACTCAAATTGATCATATCCTGGTGGATAATTCTTAATTCAATAATATCCAAGATGTGAGATCTTTTAGAGGCCCGGATGTCAACTCTGACCACTTCCTCGTTATCATGAAAATAACGCTCAAAACGTCTCCCTTCAAAAATGGAAAGACCAAACCTAAGGTCAACAAATGGTCCAAGGAATCAATCAAAGATGAGCAAATACAACGATGTTTTTCCCTTAGAGTAGAGGAAGGAATCAGAAATACACCGGTAGTAGAAGATGGATGGGAAGTGAATGCACATTGGAGTCATATTAAAGAAATTATAACGGGGACCGCGAGCGAATACTGCAAAACGGACAAGAAACCATCACGAAATATATGGTTTGATGAAGAATGTAAAGAGGCAATCCAAAAACGAAATGAGAAAAGATTAAAATACCTGAGTATGAGTACGAGAAATAGCAAGAAAGAGTACCAGGAAGCAAGAAGAGAAGCAAAGAAGATCTTGAAAGGGAAGAAAAGGAAAGCTCTATACAATAAGGTTAAAGATATCGAAAACTCCAGAAGAAGTAACGATACCAAAAAATTCTTTAAAGAAGTGGAGTTGTGTAAAACCAGTTACTGCTCTAGAAGGAGCATGGTAAAAAATGAGGAGGGGCGACTACTGGTGCTGGAGACGGACGTCCAAGTGAGATGGAGGAATTATTTCCAAGGACTTCTAACCCAGACAGAAGAACCAATAAGTATATTGAAATGTGACTCGCATGACAGCCAAGACGAAGCAGTACCACCGGATGGAGGGGATATAAATGATATTGTTATGAAGCTGAGAAATGACAAGTCACCAGGATCAGATGGTATCCCTGCTGAGTTCCTGAAGGCAGCTGGCAATGCTCTAACTAAAGAGCTGCAGGAACTAATTGCTCAAATATGGGAAGAGGAGCAAATCCCGAGAGAATGGAAAGAGTCTGTTATAGTGCCTATCTACAAGAAGAAAGGAGACCCTACAGAATGTAAAAATTACAGAGGGATAAGCCTACTGAATACTGCCTATAAGATATTCTCGATAACTCTGTATAACCGCCTACTGCCCTATGTTGAGAGAAATCTTGGAGAATACCAAGGAGGCTTTAGACCTAACAGATCTACTATAGATCAGATTTTTTCCCTCAAGCAGATGTGCGAAAAAATGAAAGAGTTTAACAATGCAATGTGGATGCTGTTCATAGATTTCAGGACGGCTTATGATACAATATCCAGGTGTGAACTCTTCAGAGCTATGAGCGAAATGAAAATTCCATCCAAACTGGTGCGCTTGGTAATGAGTACGATGGAAAACACAGTTTGCAGCGTAAGGGTAAATGGCTCAACAACAGAAAAATTTAAGATTAGTACAGGACTCAGGCAAGGAGACTCGCTGGCACCTCTACTCTTCAATATTGTAATGCAAAGTGTCATTAAAAGGGCAGGATTACTGATGGAGGGAACCATCTTTAACCGTAATCTGGGTATTCTTGCATATGCTGATGACCTTGTATTAGTAGGAAGATCGCTGATTCTCCTAAAAGACGCTTTTGAGAGGCTGGAAGTGGAAGTTGGAAAAATGGGGCTACATGTGAATGAGGAGAAAACCAAGGTCATGGTAATAAAGAATAGAAAACAAAACCGACCACCTCATAGCTACGCTTTTGGAAAATACACTTTCCAACGCGTGTCAAGTTTCCAGTATTTAGGAAGTCGTATAAATGAGAATTTGGATGAGGAGGAAGAAGTTAGAGCCAGGATAGTATCAGCTAATAAAGCATGTTTTGGGATCTCAAAGCTCCTGAGAAGTAAGCTCCTTAGCCTAAAGTCCAAGCTGATGATATATAGAACCATCATTAGGCCAGTAGCGACATACGCTGGTGAAACCCTCACACTGAATAAATCCAGCGTGGAAAAGCTGAATAGATTCGAAAGAAGAGTCCTACGGCAAATATTCGGCTCAGTGCGAGATAACGACCAACTCAGGATCAGAAGGAACAAGGAGCTGAGTGAGTTATATGGAGACCTAACGATATCGAGCTTCATCAGGATTCAACGCATTAAGTGGCTGGGCCACGTATATAGGATGGAGGAAGAAAGGACAGCTAAAAAGCTGTATACAGGAAATCCGGATGGAGTAAGACTTCGAGGAAGGCCCAAAGCTAGATGGAAGGATGCCGTCTGTGAGGATCTGAGGCTGAGCAAGGTCTCCATCACTCGAGCAGGCGATCGGGACGATTGGGGAAGAGCTGTTAAGCAGGCCAAGGACTTCTTTATGAGTCTGTCGCGCCAATAATGTAATGTAATGTAATATATTATTACGGCCTAACAAAGGAAGACGGAAGCAGGGGATTAGCGGCTTAAGTCCGTCAGCGGGAGACGTTAAAATAGGATTAGGACCTTCTAGATCGTCTCCTTTTGTCGGAAAAGGATTAAGAAGATTCCAGAATTATCTCGCCCCTTCCGTGTTCTAGAATGTTCGGCCTTGCCTATTTAAATACCTCCCTCGCCTCGAGCGAGTCAGTCTTAGTCTGAGAGTACACCAGGAGGCAGTGTGATGATCTCGTAATAAGTGCGTGTCAGTGTAATAAGTGAGTGTCAGTGTGATAAACTAGTCAGTGTTGAACCGGCCTGTAAGCCTTATATTATTGTAATAATTAAATAGGAGTTAGGCCTAGATTATAATCTTTAGAATATTGTCATTATAAATTTATATTAGTTTAATAATTTAATTGTTAATAGTTTAGTTGTATCCTTTTTATCATTTTGTTAATAAATATTAGTATCTTTAATTAAGGAATTGTTTAATTCATTTTAATACCCAGTAGCCCGTAACAATATTTTAAATATTCTGATTGATTTTGGGATGCCAGAGTAATCATTTAAGATGATTACTCAAATTAATGTTTCTAACATTGGTCTTATTTAGAGGTCCTTTATGTGTTTACCATTCTACCAATCAATTATACCATCAATATATTATTCATAAATAAATAGTTCATCTGGAATAAGTAAGCACCAAAAGAATTAAATAGATATACTATAGATACTATGTATAGATATAGATTTAAATAAGATTCATAATGATTCGGTATATACATCGAGGATTACACTCAATTATTCATATGTAATAGAGGATTGCCATAAAATACGTTTGTAGTTAGTCCTCTTACGTTTTATTCGATTCTATAAGTTTGTATCTCTATTACATTATTTTTCAAGTACCCAATTGTTTATGATTGCGGAATTTAGATGTATCATTACTTTATATTCGTTAATTGAATATCACTTCTTCAAAAGAACGAGTTAGTTCATAACTAACTAAAAAACCTAATTTTTTAATACGGGATATTTGAAAGTTAGTCGTGAGTTAAAAAAAAAAAAACTTTGAGTATTGGTCTAGGAAAGCATTCTTATCGGAAAGATGGTATTCATATTCTTTTATAAATTGTTAGAAATTTTTTAAGAGATTGAAACTTTTTTGATTTCAACTTATATCTTTATTCTCCTAAAACTTTAAGTTGGAACATTACACAATTCAAAATATGGCTTCATTAAAAAAAATATGTTCGAAATGAATTTCAGCTTGATTCTGGAGGCTTTACTCAAAAATGCCAATTTTTTAGTATGTCGTTGTTCTTTTGAAAGAGCGACAGGTCATTTCACTGGGGTATTGAACATGATTTAATTTTGCTGTTTTTCTTTGCTTGCACACATTTATACAGTCAATATCGAACCATTGTTTGTTCCTTTTAGTCTCTCTTTTCTCAAGACATATGTTACTGACCTGTTTAATGTTATTCCTATTCTATAACCATAACTTTCCAATGCCTACGCCATCTTCACACAAAGATTCTACAATTTCGAACCAATAATTGGATCCCTAGCGCGAATTGATTTTTAATTGAATGGTTCTCCAACCTATCTAGATCAAAACTTTTGGAATAAAGACTGTTTTTCTGTCTCTTTTTTTATCGAATTTTCACGATTAATAATTCGTGATTTAATTGACGTTTCGCCCAACGATCGTAGAATAATTTAGGCGTTCAGAATCAAAAGCGGATAACTCCAAAATTTCAAAAATTGATAACTCCCTAGTTTAACACGACGCATTGGCGCCTTATTAATCATGGTTCCGTATCTGAACCTATAGCATATAACTGTTTGACTAAACTAGTAACAAATTTAAACAAAAATCTTTTTTTGAAATTCCGGAGATACCAGCTTTTTACCCTGAATGCTTAAATTATAAAATCGTACCAGCTTCCGTAATGCAGTTGATTCGATTCCGTGTTTGTGAATAGGGCGATATTCTGGCATATCTTCATCATATTCTTTTCCTCTTCTACCGCTGTGCAGTGTGAGGATCCTGCTTACAGAGTCTGGACCAAGTATATCTTTCCTGAGCCGGTTCTCTTCTTCGGTTCCTGCCCATTCCTCTCCTCCTGAACAGCTTCCCTTACGCTGTCTTCCCAGAATATGCGAGGCCTTCCTCCAGACCTTTTTCCTTCCGTGAGGGTCTCGTAAGTCTTCCTGACAATTCTCTTTGGTTCCATTCTAAGAAACTGTCCGAACCATCTTAGTTTGTGTTCATCCAGGATAGTGTCAGCTGGTTTAAAATCGAATTTAACCAGTATAGGTGTGCTCCGTATCTCATCTTTCTACTTTTCGTAGGTACCGCATTTCAATAGCTTGTATTTGACTTCTGTGCCTTGAGGTAAAGGTTCTCGAATCCAAAGAGTAAGATAAGATAAGAAAAAGGTCGATTTATAGGCGACCAGTATGGTCTGCCTTGTCTCCTCTCTTCTTCCTAGGAAACCCCGTCGGGCCATATTAGACATTTTCTCTGCTGCTCCAATTTTTTACACTGCTTCGCTAGTGTATTGGCTTTCATTGAGATGAACACCAAGATTTTTAAAACTCACAACTTGCTCTAATCTCTGTCCTTCAACCCTTAGTACTCTCCTTATTCTTCGGGGTTTCTTCTCTATTCCCATGCATTTAGTCTGCTGTTCCACGGTCAATACCCCCTTCATTCCTTACTCCTTCTAAAGCCTTCTGGAGATCCATGAAGCAAACGGGGAGCTCTTTATCATTCTCAAAAGTCTTTTCAGTTATTTGTCTCATCGTCAAAATAAGATTCTAAGTGCTTCTTTGATTCCTGATGCCATACTGCTTTTCTCTTAGCTGGCAATTGACTATACTTTTCACTCTTGCTTCTAGGGTTCTAGAGTAGACTTTGGCGGGCATACTGAGAAGGGATATTCCCGGATGGTTGCTGCACTCTTGATTGTCTCCCTTCTTGATAATGGGCACGATCATCGCTACTTCCCAGTTTCTGGGGATCCGCTTCTACTTCCAGACTAGGTTCAAAAGATGGAGGAACATCTCTTGACCTTTAAAAACGTTGTTCATGTATTTGATAATTTCTGGACTGAATTCATCCAGTCCTGCTGCTTTCCCTAGCCTTACTTTTCCAATGGCATCTTGGGGTTCCTCTTCACTGATGAAGTCGACCACAATCCAGACCTCTTCTGCATCTTTCTGAGTCACACTCGACTCAATGTCTCTTCCTTCCAGTAAGTCTTGAAGTATTCCCTCCATCTTTCCATTATATGCTCTTCACGCAAGATGATGTTAACCATCCTATCTCTGATTCTTTTCAGAGAAGTGCGACCCTTCTTCATTTCTTTGAGCACTGTGTAGAAGACTTTCTGGTTCTCCTTACCACTTTACTCCAGCTTCCGACCAAAATCCTTCCAAGATCTTCTTTTCCCTTGCATGACTGCAGTTTTGACTTCCTTTCTCTGGGTTTTGTATATCTGATAGGCCTTCAAGATTTTATGGCTCAGGTAGTTCTAAATTAAGAAGATTTTATTTTTAATTGAATTTTTTTATTATTGATTTTATTTTTTATCAACAAAAAATATTTTAAAGTCTTCATTTATGCCAATAACAGCCTGTTAAAACATTGTAAATTATTTCAGTAACAATATTTTTTTCTTTGATGGCAGGTTATCTATTGTCAAGAGTTTGTGAGGTCATAAGAGATGCTCAATTGATTATGTTTTTATCTTTCAATACTACATTTCTAGTAAGTAATCCAAATATTCCAGAAATAATTAAAATAATGTCAATCTTCTCTTTGGGTGATTGAAATTATGCCTCTGTTATATGTTTCAATCTATAAATCAATATCCATCAAATTTTGCTTTAATTATCTTATTTTTTTAGCATCTTTTGGGTTGGAAGGCTGCTAATTACAATTAAGAATGGATGGAAGGGATCTCATTTAATGTACGTTGTACAGTTTAAGAGTGGGATGAGGAACGGAAGAGTTTCTAATTTATTTCATTTATATTTATAATTCTGTAGTTTTCCGGTGATTATTATCAATTTAAAAAAAGAAACAATAATTAATTTTCAATTAATTGAATTCATTCAATGAGAAGATCAACATTATTGTAACTATTTCTGGAATATTTTTATTTTGAAGAGAAAATATTTGTCAAGGTCGGGATTCGAACTCGGGTCGCCCGCGTTACTAGCGCGGTGCTCTAACCAACTGTGCTCACCTAGCTCACAACACGGACAGACAAATCCATTCTCTTCACCGATCCCCGTGTTCTAGCAATTTTTTTTTTGCGATGTATGCAAGGGGTGAATAGAATGGATTTGTCTGCCCGTGTTACGAGTCAGGTTAGCTCAGTTGGTTAGACGCTAGTGACGCGGACGACCCGGGCTCGAGTAACATTATTTAAAAATTATCACCATCATAAAAATACTAAATATAAAATAAAATATCTCTGGAATATTTTGACATCTTCACTACGATACGAAACATGTAGTATTGAAAGATAAAGACATAATCATTGATGACAAAATCAATTTATTATATCAATCAATTTAGCTTCACTTATGACATCAGACCCTTGATAAAAGATAATCTGTCATCAATGAAAAAATAAGCCATTGCTAAAATAATTTAAAATGTTTTAACTAGGCCAAGACAGTAAAATAAATAAATAATTAGGAAAGACATTTATAATTAGAATCACCAGTTTTAAGGTTTGTTTACGACCGATAAATAAACCTGCTGCGATCGTTGAACCTTTTAAAATGGCAGCTTTGAAAGGTAATTAGGACAAATGTTAGTAGTTCTATTTTTTTTAAGTAATAAATAAATCTAACATTATTATTTTTCTTACTTTACTGTTGGAAGTTTTATGAAAATTTACTAATAATAACTAAAAGTTATTTATGTAATGCCACTGTCAGATTATTTCAGATCTGATCAGATTATCCCACATTCACACATAGAACCTGATTATAACCAATTATTTGTATATTTTTATATAAACTAATTACCAAATCTTAAAAACGATTGTGATAATTACCTTACAATTGAAAAAAGTAGTTCTAATTTGTAGCAGTAAAAAAAGTTTTATAAATCAAATTATTATTTTCTGATGAATTTTGTTGTTTGTTCATTCAACGTCACTTTATGCTGCTACTGCTAATCGGACGATGCTACAGTGGGAGCCCTAAATTTTGCCTATCCAGGTTTAATTAGGATAGGGATTTTTAACGAGTACCTGACATCGTACAGGCTCGGGACGTCGGTTTAACTTCCCTTCCGAAGGACGGCGTAACTAAGGACTTTTTACTCACCTTAAAAAAATCCTATGGCCACCTGCCGGGCTACGAACCCGCGATCTTGGATTTAGTAGTTTGTTATTCTAACCACTAGACCACAGTTGACCGTGATGAATTTATTTATTTTTTTTTATATTCGACCTCTTCAGAAAAAATCTTAAACGTTAAGTAAAATATTGAAAATTGTCTTTATTGATGTTAATTATTTAAAATCATAAGCAGCCAAGATTAAAATCTCTAGGGATATGATTGAAAACAACAAAGCTTTTTGTTTGTTTTTAGTACAATTTATAAAATTTATTTTAGAAATTTATTTCTCACTTAAGTTATCGCCTAGCAAATATCAGTATGTTAATTAATATTATAACATGATTGTTAAACCTAAATTTAGCAATGAACCTCACTTAATATAATTATGTTATTGACTTATCCTGATGATACAGTTAAATTATTCAAATCGTCTTTCAATGATTTATTAGGAGGGCCGGAAAGTAATATTTTTTTCTGCGCTTGATGATAATTGTTAGTCATTAATATGGTCATTGTGTACTTCAATTAATCTCACAGACATGTTAAGGTTACAGTGACATGTTCAATCGTAAGTAAGTACTTTCAAATTTATTTTTGCAATTTATAGAAAAATGGCAGTTCAAATACCAGGTATTTTCGAAATTCACAAGTTACTATCGCTACAGCTGCTATCCAAAACAATTACAATGTTATATATTATGTTTAGTGTGTTAAATCAGGTAATTTTGATATTTTCGATTTATATTGAATAGGAAGACCAACTCCTTCTACCAGTGCAATATCAACCCCGGAAATGGAAAAAATTCCAGGTTAGACAGTTGAGTTGCTGTCAAACACCATCAAACGTTGGACCACCATCCAAGAATATTTGCAGCAGATTAGGAAAGTAAGCAGAACAGGTGTTTAGGTACCGCGTAATATGCCCGAAGAAAACAAAGCTAACCGATTCACCTAATGCAAATTATTGCTTCAGCATCACAACACAGAAGCATTTTTTATTCGGTTGATCGCTAGAGATCGGATATAAAAAATTTGCTATATGGCCAATAAAAATATATAAATGAGGTCAAATAAGGTAACGCAAATCGCAAAAGGCAATGCTCACTCCGAATGTTCCACCACGAAGTACAGTCAGGTTTACATTTCAAAATGTGTTTAGTGGAATTTTGTTGGAGTCATTCCTTTTAAAGTGCTGAATCTTGGACAATCTGTGAATGCAGATCTTTACTCTCGACGATTGAATCGAGTGAATCAATCAATGGCGGCGGAACTTTTAGATCTGGTGGCAGTTCATATAACCTTCCTTTCATTAATTACTTTTTGATATTAATTGTTAAATATGATGGAGTGTTGTTTAGCTGTGTTACATAAAGTACATTAATATATATTTTCTAATAACAGATAATTTGTTGATGTGGTATAAACCCTACATAGTGGTGACCATGAAGTTCGCGAAGTTCATTGAGAATTAACTAAAGCACAAGCAAAGATAGAAGTTACGTGGTCATCAGTGGTTTAGTGATTGGCAAACGACCTTCTTTGCGTATGTTCGCGGATCTGCAGTCCGGCAAGTGTCTTTAGGGTTTCTAAAAGGGAGTAACAAATCCTTAGTTTTTACGTGCTTTGGAAAGTTAAAGATCCCTATCCTAATTATATCTGGGTAGGTAAAATTTATAACCTCCAATGTGGTATCGTAAGTAAAATATATAACCCCCACTGCAGTATAGCTTACACCCGGTTGGTATTATTCAAGTGATAGCGTCACGAAGATTAGGATAGGCATGTAAATTTGCTAGGCTTAGTAACGAACGAATTTCTAAAAAGTTAATAAACGCTGTCCCGACTGGGAAGCGTCTGTGGGGTATACCGAAACGGAGCACAGTTTGGCGAAAACGCTAAAAACCGCTTAAAAATTATTAAATCCTCAGGAGAATGAAGTATAGCCTAGAAATTTGGCATACTTGTTTGTGTTACCAAGTAGTTAGATAGTAAATATTATGAAACGAATTCTAGGGTGATGAAATGTCCAGTATACAAGACAATTGTCAAGAAATAGAACAAATATTTTTCAGAAAAGTTGTATGAGGTATCATTCCAATATATAAATTTATATTATATTAATTTGTGTGGGATGCCATGTAATATAAATGAAATTTTTATAGGTATTTGTAAATGTAAGAATTTATATGAAAGAAAATTTATTTTACTTATATACAAAAAAAACTATATTAAAACTAAACTACATCCATTGCAGTTTCATGAAATTCATCTGATGCTCCCTTAACACGAGAAATTAACTGCTTAGCATCATCCTCAAGGTCCAGTGCGACTGATAGGCATTGAGTCCGTAATGACGGACTAAAGAGTCTGAAATATGAGGAGGTTGTGCATTACATTCTCGTTCGCAAAATTGCGGGAACATTTTCGGCTGTTGTTCAGCCTGAATTTTCTGAAATCCTGGTTCCGCGCTTGTTGTACCTCTTCAAACGTCCAACTAATTGGCATCGGACTCGAATATAAAAAAGTTTTTACATGAAGCAGAATCATATGAAGCATATGACGGCATACAATACCGAACATACAGTTCATATGTTTCCATGCAATATATATTCATTTTTTCTTAATGTACGTTGTAGCCACTAACAAGAACCTGAAGGATAACGTAGAATCTATGGATGAAGTTTTCAACAACGCCTGTCACTCCTGCAGCTAACTTCCAGTTTCGGAAAAAACACGAGCAGTATTGCTATTATTACTCAACCCTGCTCCCTACTTTGGCACATCCACTGCTATACCTATTTTCTCTTTCAAACCTTTTTGAATTATTTTTTTTCTTTTTCCTTCATAGCTTTTTCATCTTGAGATCTTTCACTCCAATTTTTGAAAGAAGGTCGATACCCTAAATCGATACGGAGGACATACTCCATGAACATGATCCATGCGTTAAGCGTTGGCATTCCGTAAGTAGTAGATGAGTCATTGATGGACTTCGTACTGCTATATATTGTCGGCACTGATGCGGATGGCAAACATGAAAGGGAATATGTTTTGGATAAAGAACAGAACTTTATGGTCCAAGATGGTGGAGAAAGAAGGTGGGGCAAGCAAAACTCTTGAGATAGACACAGAGTAGGAAGAGGAGGACTCTGGAAATGGACAGCAAGGAGGACGGACATCACGAGAAGGAAGGAAGCAGATAAGGAGAGCCGGCGAACGAAGCGGACGGAGATGTCGAAAGCGAAGACCGACCTGTAGCCCAATCTACCCCTGTTCACAGATAAGTTTAATTTATTTCCTGTAAGGTATTTTATGGCAATCATTTTTATATATTCAAAATCTGAATCATTAACCTTGTTTAAAATTGAATAAATAAACGATCCTTATTGTAATTCTTTTGGTGCTTGCATACCCCAGATACACTATTTATTTATAAATAATATATTGAAGGTATAATAGATGAGTAAATTGGTAAACACAAGAACAGACCTTTGGAAAGGAACCCAATTAAGATAAAGGCATATAAATAATAATTTGAGTACTCATCCTAAATGAGACTCTGTCATCCCAAATATCAATAGAATATATTTAAAGAATATATTTAACAGTAGAAACATAGCATTATCAAATGGCATCCAGCTTGTGGGGGACTTACTATCCAATTTCCTAATTAGAATTTGTTTAATTAGGTATGTTTATTAACTTTATGTCCTCAATAATTTTAAAATCACTTTTGGTTAACGATTCAGATCAATAGATTGAATTTTTTAATCGTTAATTTTTTCTAGAGACATAATTATAGTTGAATATGATTATTATCGCGTGGGGCGATCCGAACTTTTAAATTCAAAATGGAATTTAGTATATTGGATTTTTTAAAAGAATTTAGGGAAAACATCGAAAAAATGATGGATAATATGGTGGAAGAAATAAAGAGAAGTATGAACAAAAGCATAGAGGATGTGGGTATAGATATGGGTAATAACACGGACAGGGTAGAAAGAATAAAGAAGAAGGAAACAAACCAAGAAGAGGTAGTAATCAATAAAGAAAGAAAATTGCTCTTTTGAGGGACTTATTAGTAATTATGACGATCTAAGATACAGTAAGATTAATTTAAAGAAGTGTAACATTGCTGATGCTGAAGTACCTCCAACTAACAGACCAATAAGGGGAAATACAAACTTTAATAATCATCTATTGTCAAGAAACGAAGAAATGCCAATAGAAGGTCAATCTGAAATAGGAGACACTTCGGTTGAAGAAGATCTCAAAGAGAACAGCCCCAATTATAGAAATGATCGTGAAGTACTCACAGACATAGCTTCTAAGGACAATAATGACTTTATAAACAATGGTTTGATTTCGGCAAGGAAATTAGAAATGCCAGATGGCCAATGTGAATTAGGAGACAATTCGTTGGAAGAAGATCTCAAGGAGGATAATCCTAATCCTAGAAGTAACCTGGAAATGATCATAGATACAGATTCCAATGATAGTACCACATATGAAGAATCTTTTAAGGAATTTTTGTCTCTAAATGATACAATAAATGTAGTGGAACAAAATGAAAATAGGGCGCTGAGGATTTATAACGACAATAGAACTTTAACCTCTGATGTTTTAAAGTTTACCACTAGCTAAGGATCAAAGAAAAAATCAAGGAACAAAGGTAAAAGAGGAAAAAATGTGTCAATTAGATCTCATTTTGTGGTTTATACCACAACAAAAACAATTAAAAATAAAAAATTAATAAAACAATTAAAAAATAGCTGCAACTAGTTTACACTGCACTTTTTATAAGAGAAAATGGTATGAAGTATATAATCATGGTATGGAAAATATAAAGAAAGTAAATAAAAAATTTCGATAATGTTTGGGCTAAACATGAAGAATGATATGGGAGCACAAAACGTTCTATTTGGGACTCCAGATGTCCACAATTATCTCAGGGGTAAGTGAAGAAAAAGTTTTAAGATCTGTACCGGCGGATGGAATATTGTTCAACGAAAAGGAATGTCTCTTGATTTTAGATATTGGTTAAAGGAGTGGTTGAGTATTTTTAAATGACAGAACGATTCGAAGATTGTCTATAAATAAGAATAGTGAACTGCATATAGATAATATAAATAATATTAGAAATTGTGATTAATAATTTATAAAATTTAAATATTTTTGGACGCCATAAAATGCAAGACCATAAAAATATGTTAAAGAAATAGTAAGTAGTTTGGGCGAGCAGGTATAACTCCTATAGGTCACACTCACACGTGCAGAGGTGGCATTCGCCTCTACAAATGGTAATGTAGTTCAAACGAACCCGCTGTACAGGTTGTGAAATATTTTTCCAAGGGTAGTGGACATTATCAGGTACCATAAGGGTACACTTGCTAGGTACCCAATATTGAAGGCAAAAGAGGCCGAACTGGCAATAAAAAAAGATAAGATTGAAAATTTTTTGTACAGTCGATATTTTTTGTATATTATAGTTATTGTTTGATATATCATCAATATTAATCTTAACCATGTTTACAAGTTACAATATTATAGTAAAGGTAAAAATTGTCATAAAAGTAAAAGTAATTGTCAGAAAGATAGAGGTATAACCGTGTATGAATTTAGTAAATAACAATATTGAGATGTGTTAAGATGCAGGACACTAGGTTTAGCCTGCACTATGCAACTAATTTAATAAAACTAGTGGTATTATTGTTTATGTAAGGTTCATTGGGTGTTCCCTAGTTAGCCGTTTTTATTATTATAGTTAGTATTAGAACTATTAATTATAATTCAACATTATAATAACAAGCCTGTATACTCTATAACTATTGAATTATGATATTGAAATATGTTATTAAGAATACATATAGACGCTAGGTTCAACTAGTCCATACTATTGATTTTAACAAAACTAGTGGTATTATTGTTCATTTAAGATTTGTTGGTTATTATAAAATTATTAAAGTATACAGAAAATAAATATAAAATTTTTAAAAATGAGTGAGTTAAACATTAAGAACGATATAGTCACACTAGGATTTGTTTGGGACAGCGGACGTCCGAAATTATCTCAGGGGTAAGGTAAAGAAAAAGCTGTATTACCGCCGACTGGAATATTGCTTAACGAAAAGGAATGTTTCAGGACTTTAGATATCGCTTGAAGGTGTAGTTGATTATTTTTTAAATGACAGAACGCTTCGTAAATTGTCTATAATTAAGAATAGTCAACTGTTTGTAAATAATATAAATAATATTAAAAATGTTGGTTATAAATAATTTAAATATTTTTACTACTGCTAATGGACGCCATAAAATGCAAGACATTTTTTGTTAAAGATAAGTGTTAAGCAGGTACAAGGACGACACCCGCCTCTTGGCACTTCAAAAGAACCACTGTACAGGTTGTAAAATATTTTCGCGATATTATAATATTTCTCTAATGGACCTTACACACCCTACTTTTGAAACTTTCGGGACAGCCACGTCAAGATGGCTGGGAGAAAGAAGAAAAGGAGGGGGCAATTGAACTCCACTGAGAAAGGCACCCTCGAGACAGACACGGAGAAGCAAGGAGCACTCTGGAGAGCCCGAGGAGTGAGTAAGCAGAAGACCCGGACACGGCCAGGCGAAGACCGACGTACTTATAACCCAATCTACCACTGTTCACAGGTAAGTTTAATTTATTTTCTGTAATGTATTCAATGGCAATCCTCTTTATATATCATCATCTGAATCATTAATCTTGTGTGAAATTGAATAAATAAGCTATCCTTATTGTAATTCTTTTGGTGCTTACATACCCCAGATTCACTAGTTATTTGTAAATAATATATTGAAGATATAATAGATAAGTAAATTGGTTAACACAAGAACAGACCTTTGGAAAGGAACCCAGTTAAGACTAAGCCATATAAATAATAATTTGAGTACTCATCCTAAATGAGACTCTGGCATCCCAAATATCAATATACATATTGAAAATATGTTTTAGAGTAGAAACATAGCAGTACTAACCAAAGGAAGACATATACATACATAAATGCCGCCGAGGCAAAGGATAGAGGAAAGTCTTGCCACCATGGAGCCCATCGCACAACGCTTTAGGAGTGTGGTGGCCTGTTCCGACACCAATTCGTGGAGAACGGCCTGGGGTTCAGTGCGCCCAGACGCTGGAGGGAGAGTGGTGGATGAAACCGAGGCGAGGCGTCAACTCATTGTGGTTAATGAGCCCTCTAGTCCCACATTCGTTGGAGCTAGGGGTCACAGTTGGATTGATGTGATACTCGCCACGGCCACCATGATGAGGCGCATAGCGGACTGGATCCTACGGTCTATCACGAGTTCCGACCACTGGGTCATTGCCTTCAGTGTGGTAGAGGAGGAAGGCGAAGTCTTTCCAGTTCGCTGACCATGATGGCGGCTCTCAGAGTGGGAGATGCCCAGGCAACCACCCAGGAGGAGATGGCCAAGATGTATGCGGATTATACATACCCCAGGGACGATCCGTCCCAGGATGCCCCTGGACCTCGTCCTGAAAGAATTCCCAATAGATGGAAGAAGATGGTCAGGGAGGACTCCATAGATGAGTGGAATGGACTGTGGGTGGGAAGCCAGAAGGGCTCTACGTTGAAGAAATTTTTCCCCACCGTCCAGTCGAGATTAGCGGCGACATGGGTCCTCCCGGACTACTGGGTCTCGCAGATGTTGACAGGCAATGGCGGGTTCCGGGGGAAGCTCAGTGAGCATAAGATAGTAGTCGACCTCCTGGAGTCCCCGAGACAGTGGAACATGTGATCGTTTCCTGCACCGCGATGGAAAGACACCGTGCCAGGTTGTCGGCGAAAACCGGGGTATTCACCCTCGCCGAGGAGGACTTCCCCCGGTTGATGGAAGAGGTGAACTATCGCTTCTTCAGGGAGTTCGTCTACGGGTGGAAGGGTGTGGTCGGGCCTGCGCACTTCAATCTTGGCAGGACCCGGCCCCTCGGCGAGCCACCAGTTGAGGAGCCAGACGAGGAGGGCCCCCCAGAGGTGAGAGAAGGAGCGGAGGACCGGACGGATGCGGACTGGCCGGATGACCGGACGGATGCAGACCGGCCAGGAGGCCTAATTAAGAGTTGATTTAGGCACCCAACGCGTCAAGCCGCCACTGCTGCACCCCGTATGCCAGCAATGGCAGGAAGGGGGAATGAAGAAAAAAAAAAAAAGTTCGTAGGATAAGATCTCAATGTCAGTTTGCAGGATAAAACATTTTTTAAAGAAGACTTTTAATACCTCAATATTATATAATAAATTCATATTCAGATACATATTAAAGTAAATTAAAAAATAATAATAACAGTGATTCCTTATTAGGATTAAATAGAACCAATCTCTTCTTCAAGTGTACCGATTCTTAGGACTAACAAATTCTTTCTCAATTTAAGAAGAAGGGAGAAAACAGAAGATAGGAGGCGGGAGAGCACGTGAGCAGGCCTCCGATTGAATTCCTGGTTAATGGAATCTCGGACAATGGGGTCTCCGCTCGACATAAACATTGGAGTGAATTTAGAAAAAGGTTCTAGTCTTTTTCAGACCTCCATCGCTATTTTAGACCACCAATAGGTGTAAGGGCAACCTGTATTGATATTTAAAAGGTAAACTCTTCTTTTATTGAGTCCTTTTCGCCAATAATAATTAAGTGATGTCACACCTCTCAAAAACAGTTAGACTACTAGTCCACAGAATTTGAACTAGTAGGAGGTAATTAAATGAATTTCAGGAGAGCATATAGCCATAATGATCGTATAAATAATGACGTATTTACAGTACAAGCAAAAGAATAATAATTCCAATTTGTCTTAATAGAATGGCCTATAAATACGGTTTAATTCTTCCATTAGAGTAGTTTATAAACATCGTGGGTTATTATTGCAAATTCTAAGTTATTTCAATTTATGAAATAACAAATACCAGTATCACAGTAATCAGTTCCATGTAAATACGTCATTATTCTCCTGAAAATGCATCACAAACTTTACACTTTTGTCGTTATAGGAGTAAGGAAAACAAGTAAAAATATGAAGAAAAGTTTATTTGAACAAAAATTATCAAAATAGTATGAAAAGTATAAATCGATTTAACAAAAAAATTATAGAAAAATTATCAAAAATTCTTTACAAAAATTATAGAAAAACCTGTACCAAAATTATTTATGACTGTCATATAAGGGTTTGTAGAAAGAGGGAATAATATTATTGTTCATCAGACTAATTAAGTCTTTTAACTTGTTTTCTGGAGCGGAAATCTTCCTGGTGTAAACAGGTATTAAAGAAAGGCTTTCTTGAGCACATGATTTCCTTTTTTTTAAATTTGATCTCTTTCCAATTTACTTCCTTAAAACTATTTTTATACTGAAAAATATGACTCCCCTTTTCAAACCTGATTTGTTTTATTTCAGAAACCTTAAAAAAGGTTCCCTTTTTTATTCATAAAATTAATCTTGTCAGTAAGTGACTTAAAATAAAAAAAATCATTGTAACCCATTTCTTTAATTTTTACGACCTCACCCTTTTTTTTGGCATTTCTGATTACCGAAACATATTGGTCAGGAACATAAATAGGTCCCGATCTTTTGGCCCTTTTTAAACCTCTTTCAATGACAATATGCACTGCATCACCCTCGGTCTGAGTGTGACATCGAATGAGGTATTTATGAGTTATAGAATGGACACCTAGATGTCCGACAGCAAACAAGTGCATTGCCATATGAACCTGCAAATTTAATAAGGAAATTAGTCATTTTTTTTTTATAAAATGTCAACTGGACTCAATCATATAATATATTCTTTAAATAGGAGAACAAAAACCTATTTCCAGTAAACAAATTTTTTTTATTCCTTATTTTCAAGAAACGTTTCGGCCTAAACCATTCTCAATCTTCTATTCTATTTGTTTCATTTTTTAACTTATTATATGGTTAACAATTTGACCATAAGTCATTCATCTGTAAAAACATGCATAAATTCTATAATTGTAACAATACAAATAATTCAATAAATAAAACTGTACATAAATTTATTTCTTATATTGTCCAACAAATAACCAAAATTAAAGCATAGATACCTCAATATAAGTTGTTTTATTCCATTTAAAATTTTTTTCAAATTCAGAGGGAACCATATCCTCTATAGTCATTTAATAATAAGTCAACCTTTGATCTTAGTATATTATGATCTTTCATATTATTTTTGAAATTCTTTAAATAAAATAATATTTAATATTATACATAAACAACTCTGAAATTAAATAAATGAATAAATAAATAATAAATAAATAAATAAATAAAAACAAACAATCATATTGATAATTATTCTGATATTATGTTTTATTTTAATATTATGTTTTAATAAATTAAATTACTATTACTGGTTCAGGTGAAATTTAGAAGGCAATTACTGAGAAGGTTATTGTGACAGTTATGTTTTGAGCAGATAAAACCTATATATTATTTCTTTTTCAATTTTAAAATAACGGATGAATATAACTTACTAATATCTCCTGCTTCATTTCTATCGTTGACTACAATGTGCAGATAAAGCAGTTCCTGTTTTTGAATTAGGCTTAATATTTTTTTTATGATGATAAAACCGACTATTTAAGCTATTTTTTGTATGGCCTATATATCTTTTGTCACAATTATTGCATTCTATGTCATAAACAACATTTTTATTGTCTAATATTGGTATTTTGTCTTTTTGGCTTTCTATTATTTTTCTAATTGGATTTTTAGTGTTATGTGCTACTTTTATTTCATGTATATCATAATCCTTAAAGGTTGGTTCTATTTTATTTGATAGGTTTCTAATATATGTGATGCTTCTATAGTTTGTTTTTGTTTTATCTTGTTTAAATTCTACATTAAGAGATTCAGTACTTATTTTGGCAATGCTATTGTTAGTTTGTGTATTTGTGTTATTATCTTCTGTTTTAAAATAATTTGTAATTTTTGACTGATTAGGTTTAGTTTTTTTATTATAATTACTATGGATAAGTTTTTTGAATCTTTAATATTTTTATTGGTAATGAAGTTAATGTTTACATTTTTTGGTATGCTATTATTATCATTATTATTTATTATTTTATATTGTTTGTACCATAATTTGTTTATAAGACTAATTGGAAAGGCATTGCTTAATAGAATTTTGAATATTTTATTTTTAATTTCTTTTAAGTATTTGGCATCTGTTAATTTAATAGATCTTCCAATCAGATTAGTAGCTACATTCTTAATTTGGGCAATATGGTGGTTTGAGTAATAGTTTAACAATCTATTGGACGTTATATCTTTTTTGAACCATATAGTAGTAAGATAGTTGTTTGTTGGTTCCCTGATAATTGTAATATCTAAAAAATTAATTGACTTTTCCGTTTCTGTTTCAAGTGTAAAAACTATGTTTTTATTTTGCTCATTTAGGATTTTATTGAATTCTACTAAAATATTATTATTCGTGATAACCAACAGATCATCTATATACTTTACTATAAAAATTGGAGGGTTGTTCAATTTTAGTAAACTTTCTTTAATAATTTGATTAATTACTATTCCAGAAATGTTCACTGAAAGTCTGCCTCCCATCGGTAAACCCGTTATTTGTTTATAAAATTTATTTTGAAAAGTGAAATATCCGTTTTCAGTGCATAACTTAATTCCTTCAATGAATATTGTGTGGCCTAGGCCGAAATGTTTCTTGAAAATAAGGAATAAAAAATTTTTTTTTACTGGAAATAGGTTTTTGTTCTCCTATTTAAGGAAATTAGTAGATAGCCTTCCTTACTCAATAACCTTTAAAAACAACGACAGTTGAGTCGATATCGTTCCGGACAACGGAGAGCACACTTAACTGAACAAATGAGTCGTTATTCTGCCGGAGGGAAAGGTAAATAAGCATGCAGGTTATAACGACCGATCTTCCCTCCAGTGGCAAATTTCATAAGTACAATTATGTCGACTTACAAGCAACTAGTAAATGCATTTATGAGCCCGCCAAGACAAAAAAGTCAATATACTTCCGGACCAGCGATATGATCGATGTTAAACTGATGATAGGTTAGTTTTTTTGTGTTATAATTATAGCTCAAATTAAGGTTTAAATACCCATTTTTTTTCTTTTAAAAAGTGCTTTAATTTGATCAGAGAAATTGAATTTTAGATTTAAGTAAGAAGTGGGGGTTTAACCGCCAACCATGGGCGAGTCGTTTACATATTCGCAGGCGGCAAGTGTTATGGACTCAGAAAATACGACAAATTGTGTAAATAGTAATACTAATGGCTCTTGGGAGCTAGTAACTGGACGTAAAAGACCTTTACTAATAGATCTGAACCGCACAAGGAAGAAACGCCTAGCACCCGCTCAAATACAAAATAGTTTTCGGGCCCTAACCTCAATATCTGAGGAACAGTGAGAATAACATATAATAATAATTAACTGATGTCACACCTCTCAAAAACAGTAAGGCACAGAATTTGAACTAGTAGGAGGTAATTAAATGAATGATAGGAGAGCATATCGCCGCTCCGGAAGTATAATGACACATATTCACCTATAGAATATGCAAGCTTATGAAGTGAAGGTGCGAAACTGCATGCGTTTCAGCTCCCACAGGACAGAGGACCAAGGATTATGATAAAGCAGATTCATAATACAACTCCAATAACTATTATTGAAGAGGAACTAAAACAGACATGTTATGCAACTACGAACATTATTAACGTAATTTCCAGAAATCCCCTTCTTATGTTCTTTGTGGACATCACAAAAGAAACATTTAACGAAGATATTTACATTATAAAATCGATATATAAATATACATAATATAAATAAAATAAGTGAAATATAAATAAAAATAAGTGGTAATCGAAGAACCGAGGAAGAAACAAGAGATCCCTCTATGTTTACGATGCCAGCAATACGATCACACTGGAGGCTACTGCAACCACGTACCAAGATGTGTAATGTGTGGCGGGCATCATGACAGCAGCTCTTGTACAAAAACAAGAGAAACACCAGCTACCTGTGCCAATTTTCGCGGCCAGCACTGCCAATTAAAAGTGATTCCAAACACTGTAGAACCTCAGGATTCAGCGTGGCTCAAGATATCATTACCAGAGGCCTACACCAGCTCAATCTATTCAGTCACTGCCGGATCTACAACATTTCCAACCCTCAAAATACTTTCACGGCACCATCTTCTAGGATAACCGGAGAACATCGGAGAATCTCAGCAAATAGCAAGAAGTCCACCAATTATGAAACAACATCATGCTACATCTACAAGATATGATGAATGACAATACCCAGCCGGTACTCTCTTTACATAATGCCCCTCCTCAACTTTTTCAAGCTCTAAACGGTCTAAATAACCTTATCCATCCTCTTTTTATTCACCTTCAACAGTTAACTCAAGTTACTCAAGCCCGGAGCCACAGCCATGCCCCCTAATTTTTCAATAATCTCCTTCTCTACAATTCTCCTATTGTATTCAATGGACGTAACACAGGACTGAACATGATCTATATTTATATGAAGAAATGACAGATCACTGATTACTTATGGCACCGCCATTATCATAAAATCATCATTAAAACAAGGTACCATTCACTTACCAATCACACCACATATAAAGTCGACTGGCATAAAATTAAGGAAAAAACAGAAAAACATCACATTCGCTGCAATGTATTGCCCTAGGCACAAGCTTAAATCTTCGATGTTTTCTGAGTTTAAATCTTCTAGACGTAAAATCCCGGACTTACTTGACTTTTTTGCAATAAAAGGACTAAGAACAGTACAAAAGACTATAAATACGAGCTCTGATCATTCTCAAGTGCAGATGATCTTTTAAAAAGAGCCTTCTGAGGTACATAAAAGACCTGCCTTCACACAGGGTATAATGGATTAAGATTTATACAGAAATTAGCTCAATTCTCACCTCTCACTACCTGTTTCAATAAAAAATGAAGAAGAACTAGAGAAGGCAGTGGAAAAGTTCGCTGCAAATATACAAGACTCAGCGTGGTCAGCATCAAGACCCAGGTATAGGAAAGAAGATAATTTACCAAGTTACCCACAGCACATAAGAGATCTGATCAGGGTCAGAAGAATAACTCGTTAAATATGGCAAATTAACAGACAACCATCATAAGAACATTTAACACACTAAATAATGAACTGAAACGTAAAAGTACCAAATTTAAGAAGTCAAACTATGATAATATTATATCCGTCGGCAGACGATGGAAGTTTATGGAAGCATACCAAGAAACTCTTAAAACATCGTGAGATGTCAGCACCTCTTAAAAAAGAAGATGGTTTTTGTGCTACGTCGGACAAGGAAAATATCAGAGCTCTTTGCCCACCATATTTCTTCCTTATTTACACCACATACTGACTTCACAAACACAGAACATGAAATATCTGAAAATAAAACCCTTGACGTTCCATTACAAGTAGCATTGCCACCGCCTTCATTCACTCCCAAAGAAGTAGCAGAACTAATTAGACATTTATCAAAAAGAAAACCCCTGGGCTATGACTTAATAAATGCTGAGGTGCTCCAGCAAATGCCTAGGAAAGCTATAGTGTTCCTTACGACAATCTACAATTCAATACATAGGTCTACAAAAATCCCAATAGAGTGGAAACACTCTATTGTAACCAGGATTAAAAAACAAGATAGAGATATTAGCAACCCTTCCTCGTATAGACCTATTATTTTACTCTCCATTTATTCTAAAATTTTTGAAAAATGAATTTATCCCCAATTATTAAAGTTACTAACTGACAAAAATATAATCCCTCGCCATTAATTCGGTTTTCGAAATTCATACTCGACAACTCAACAATTACACAACTCAACAATTACACAGAATAACTGACTACATATTGAAAGAACTAGAGCATAAGTTATATGCAATTGGAGTGTTTCTGGATGTCACCCAAGCGTTCGACCAGGGCCTTCTCTTTAAGCTCAGGACCGTACTACCACACACGTATTATTTATTTTTTCACTCATTTTTTGCAGACAGATTTTTTTCAGCCCGACAGGGCTCAGAGCTATCTTCAATAAGACCGATCTTAGCCAGTCTTTATTTATTTATGGCATCGATATACAGACTCACAGAAAACGAATACAAACTTTCTACAACGACTACAAACTAAATGTACTCAGACTTGTCACAAAAGCACCTTAGTATGTCAATAACTAAACTATGCATACTGACTTAAAAATATCATCGGTTGAGGAACATATTACAAACGCTTACAAGGAAAATTACAATGGCAACCAGGCCCACTAATAGAAAAAATCGCCACGACTCTCATGCCTGAGAACACTGGGAGACTAAAAAGAAAGTGGATGAGGGTATCTTAGAACGTAGATTTCTTAGGAAATCGAATCGTGGATGCAAATATAAAGAAATAGTTTTTTACCAACTAAAACTGAATGTTGATTTACGATGCCAGAGCAAATGAAGTGAAGAGGTCCCTTTCGTTAAAGAGATCAGTAGAAGCTGTTTTTTTTTTAATTTATTAATCACTTTAAGTAAATTTTATAATGTTAGGCTGAGCGAGGTTTCTTTTTCACTCTTTAGTTATTTTTCTCAATTCGTTAATTATTATAGAATTATTAATAGAATTTTATTAGCCACCGGTTCTTTTATTAGGCTATGTTGATTTAATATATTCATTACTATAGTACCTTATACCAAGAAATTCCTGTAAACCGGTATGTTTCCATATTTAATATTTTAATTCAAATATATTCATTAAGTCATCTAATAACTCAATCTTTTCTTTTTTGAAGCTACTACCTGAAGATCATCTGATTAGTATGCTGTTGCCTAACACTATTATATTTACATTATATTTATTTTGGTGTACATGCAAACATGCATTTACATGTAAAGTGTAGATAAAAACTTATTTTATTAATTTGAAAAGTTGTTTGTTAAAAATACTTTGATATTCGTAGGGACGTCTAAAAGACATGAACAAGACGAGAAAAACTAAAGTGGTTTCTAGAAAAAAAGAATGCTTAGAAGCTTGAAGCCAATACTTTCTGACCAATGGCAATTAAAACTTGCCAGTCCCTTTAGAGTTAAGGTCCTCCCAGGGGAAACAGTTTAGGTTATCTATTAGATGTTTCAGTTTGCAATCTCTTTTCTCCTTAATACAAAATTAAAATGGTTTTATACAGTTCTTTAACACTCTATTGTCCAATATTGACAAACACTAATTATAATAATCACTAATTTTCCTGAAAATAATTATCATAGTCAGAATCTGTAGAAGATCATCTGATTGTTAAAAGCAAGTAAGGCAATTACGGAAACTAAACACTGATAGTACTCAAAAAAAAAGATTTAAGGTCACTTTAATAGAAGGTCACGAGGCCATCTTATTTTCGCGCCTTAGAGGATTATCGGGAATTGGGGAGGAAACTAGGATAGAAACTAGTGGGTTTGAGTTGGAAAAAAGTTTTATCCCGAAAGTATTGATACCGGGCTCGGGTCAAACCAGAGACAAATGGGACATTAAGACTATTATGGATGATTTCATGATCCAAATACAGAGTAATGTATTTGGATTGTAAGGATTGGATGTGGGAGGAATTCGATGGCAGAGGAGTCCTTCAGAGGAGACCCAAAGCTGTACTCAGTAACCCCAAATATATCTTATAAGAGTCATGTAATTACAATATCTTATCGTGATAAATATAAAAATGAATGATAAGGATAAAAATGAATTCCTCTTATTAACGTTAAAATTAGTATTATATAACTAGCCGATTTACAAGATTTTAATAAATGTAAATATATTTTTTTTCCAAAATGGTACAATTTCTTGAGCTACAACATCGGGTAATAAAACTGAAGTAGGACATTTTTTTAATCATAAATATGAAGAGAACTTCTCCAATAATGCACCAGTAAAGTTACTTGGCCCAGGCGAGGACAGAATGTCCAACGCCAATTAAGTAAATTGAACCAATAATTGATAATAGCCCCTCGTATTTTTCTATAAAGGCTACTCTTTTGGTAATCAACTGTAACTGGCATTTACAGGAAAAGGGAGGTAATAAAGCATAGATTTAATTGAGCTACAAATAAAAAAATAAATACATAAATAACTTTTGGTAATGATGACATCGATTTTTCTGAATAACTAAAAAAAAACTGTACCACTACAACTCAGTTTAGTACATGGTTAAGACAGTACTGTTTCAAAAACAACGGTTGTGCTGAGAGATGATTTGTCCATGATCACGCTCAATGCCCTCCAATAATGGAGGGCCCGCTTTATAGAGGCTGGCTGTAAACAGATTAAACAATGCTGTATCACGAGCTAACTCCAGTTATATGAACAACTAGCATTTGTCAACGACTTCGCTCGCGTGGAATTTGGTCTGCCACATTCAGTTTCGTGACAGATCATTTTAAATAAATATTTTTTTAACTAAAAGTTACTCGTACATCCAAAATTTCAGATGTCTACCTTCAAAATTGACGGATGCCATCCGATCTTTCAACCCCTATTATATTAAAGGGGAAATCCTTGGGGTGGAATCATTCAAATTCCTTTCTCAGTGCTCATTTAAGCTATACAAAGAACCCATCTGCAAATTTCGAAATGCTAAGTTCAGTGGTTTCTGCTGTGAGTTGACCGCTGGGTGTGTTAGTCAATCAGGTTACAGTTTTATATAAACTTCGCGTGTTTGGTGTATTGATAAAAAGAAGCCTCCGTCCTTCCCCATGCTTGAGATTATCCATATCAAATTTCATTACAAACGGATCAGCACATCCGTGAAACATACATTGACACTGATTAACAAACGGGACGGACAGAAGTTACTTTCGTTTACTGCTGTTCGTGTCAGTATAGGATTAGTATGTAATGTTATTGAATTGATTTAAATAGATTACTTAGTATAACTGTTTCCCTTGTCGTACGGCAGCAGCGAGAAATTAAAACTGAAAGGATTAGAATAATACACATATGTAGGTAATTTATCGATGTGCTTTTAGTTTCGGCGGTCCTACTTACCTACTGCAGTATCATCCTGTAAACTTGGGCTGAGTCTGCTGAAGGCGGTTTTTACTCGAACCGGCTCGAGGCCGCTGACGTTATACAATACAAAACAGGTAGGGACCGTTTAGCGGGATCAAGAAATAGTCCTGTAAACTATGTTACTTGATTTGTTTCGTTCAGCGAGAATATGTAGATTTAAGGAGTAAGAAACACGTGAGCAAGCTACTCGGAAGGCAAAATTTTATCCGACTTACTTGATATTTATCGTTATTTTATGACTAAATTACCCAAAATCAATGCAAATTGTAGCCCAAGGGCGAATCCAGGATTTTTTTCTGGGGCGGGGGGACACAACGGGTAGACGGAAAAAAATCAACAATAACTTACAAATAAACTTGTGGTATCTATAGAAAGATTTCAAAGGTTTATTAAAATATCAAAACAATAGTTTACTCATGTTCTTTCTGTTATTTTAACAACTATTATCATGTGAATTGCCTTTAATTATGAACAATAATGGATTCTCCACAGTACTGTCATGGGGGCCACGGGGGCTTCCCCCTAAATCCGCCCTTGTTGTAGCCTATGTGTACTTCTCATGTATAACCTATATTGTTGTAAAGTTTCATCCAAATCTGTTCCGTAGTTTGTGCGTGAAAGAGTAACAAACCTACAAACTTTCGCATATATAATATTAGTGGGATTAGTAGGATGATACAATGGCATGCTATCAAGAGACAAAGTCGAAAAAGCGAAGTCATTTACATGTGTGGTGTATCTAGTTTTTTTTATTTGAAATTGTAGAAGTAGAGAAAAATTAGTTGTTATTGGCGGAAATAGAACAATAGAACAAAAAAAACTAATATGGTAAAAAAATACTTTACGAATTCAGCTAAAATGTAGATTTATCCCGTGAATATTAGATAAGTTAAACCCGCCATTTTTAACACGATTGTTAACTTCTCATCACACCGTATCAGAAAGCTGTTTCTCGAGCCTAAGATGAAATATCGTAAACAGAAGTGCGCTCTCAAAGTTATTCCATTTTACTATACTTTAAAGCTCAAGCAGTGGCCAGCCTTTAGATATATATGATGCACTTTTCAAATTAGTGCTGTTGGAGTGATTTGGTAGGTGGTTGGTGGATTATGGACTTGCTGTGGAAAAGTTTTATTTTTAAATTGTTATTAGAACAAGCATCTACAATGTCTGTTTTCAAGCAATTCATCTATTCTTTAAGATAACACTGGGATCATTGCTGATCTTCCGCAATTCCCAAATTTGGCTATTCTTGTTGAAGAGGCAGAGGAAAGGACGCAGCAAACAAAAATTCTCTGCTTCGTACATATTAGCGTAGTTCATAAAGGGGAGAGCTAGGCCATCACAGAGATAAGCATAATTGTACGGCACTTGCACCGATGAAACCACAGAAGTGCAGGAAACCGAGAAAGGTGACCAGTAACAAGGAAGAAGACTAGGAAAGCCTCAGCAGAAGAAATTGACGTTCCACGAGATCAAAGCCAGTCCCCAAGATTCGACCAGAAAGGTCGATATGACGACCATGTACGTGACATTCTAAAAGAAAAACGTAGCGTGATCTCTGATACAAGTATGCCTCCCACTTTCGATTGAAGAGACTTAGAATTCTGGCGCTTGGAGCTAAAGCTAGCATTGCCAAGAGGACCAAACCTGGAAAGATTCTGATCATAGCTGAGGGAACCAACCAAGCAAGAAGGTTATTTAATTGGATTCAACTTAGGAGAAAAAAGGACTTCAATTGAGATTAGGCACTTCTAGATGGATTGAGGTCAGAAGGACCCCTAAGAGCTTGGTCTCGCTCCCACAGAAGAGGCACCTCTGTAGGAAGATCCCAGCTGGAGAAAATTCCCCCGTCGAACCTAGAAGAGAGATGTACATGAACGAATCCTTGTTTCTCTACTTTGGCATGTAGCTGGCCCCAATGTATTGAGTTCTTGAGGTACATTTCGCTTTATGTCTGCTCTAAAGGAACTAAAAAACACACGGACACCAGTTAGGGATTATGGCAAGACTCGTAGGGCGATGGGCAGAGCAGGAAAAGAACTCCGTATCTCCGAATGCAAGATGAAGTGCCCTCTAGAAGTCGGGCCTCAAGTTGGCCAAGCCTGAGAAGAATACAAAAAACAGTGTTCGTAGTGAGCCGAAGACGAATGGTCGCGGATGAGGTCCGATATTTTTTTAGAGTATTGTGCCCAGTGTATTTATAGAGTATTGTGCATACATGTATGTTTTTGTAACACTTTATGTGGGTAAATAGAGCACTAAATTGTATTAATGACATTCTCCTAATCAATTTTCACACTTCTATGAACTTATTGCTTTTTTGTAATTTTTTTAATGAAAAAATGAAATTTAAGAAAAATAAAGCTCAACTCTTTTTCCTAACACCTGTTTTTTTTTTGATCTAATGAATATCTATATTTTTGGATCTAAATCCGCTGATTATCTATCAAGAAGTTGTTAAAGACGGATGATAAATAAATAAGAAAAATGCTATCTCATCTCAGGTATTGTGGTTTTTAAATTATGCAATATCAATAACCAACTTGTTCTATCAATAACCAAATAATATTAACATTTGCCTAGAACTTGGACTAAAGAACTTGTGATAACAAAACACATTTATATAATGTTAAAATAAAATTAGTATATAAATTAAATTAGTAAAATAAATTAAACTTTAATGTAATATAAATAAATCTAGTATAGAATATTAATTCACCTTGTCCAGTAGTAGAGGAAGGTATATAATTAAATGATCAAAGAGCTTTCATTAGAGGAGTTATTTTTAATCTTAAGAAATTATAGCCAAACTTTTTAATGTAACTTCCTTTAAATTTCTTATTTTAGTAAAATATTATAAGCAAACTGTAATGATAATTAGCAATATATTTAATATTTGATTCACAAACCCAAAACCCGAAACCGATCAGTTGCTATACAAGAGGAGGCAGGTATGGCGCATGAGGCATGCAAAATACAACGAGAGTATTTCTTTCCTGGAATTCATTAATTATATTCCAAACGACCAAATCTTACGGTTACCATTGGGGTCTTACTTTTAAATTTTTTAATGCTCTCTAAAAATTAAAAAAAAATCACAATATAGCAATCTAGTCGAGTATAATGTTGATTTATACGCAAATCATATCTCAGGATAGGTAGGTTTAATTTCCAAATAGATTATATTCTCAGAGTTGATTCCTTTTCACTTGCGACACACCACTTGTTCCACTCCTCCAATGAGCCCTCATTTAGAAGTATTTTCCATCTTCCAAATTCCTTTGCCACTGTCCTTCTGTAGGCATATCGGTCCCTAAGTCAAACTTGATGGCATCCTCTCGCTGTATGGCGCTGTTGGATCTAATAGGATCTCACCTGACAGTAATTGAACTGCTTCATATGACAGTTCTATATGCCTTGCTGACCCTCAGGAATGCCAAAATTTGGGTAGTCACCAGATTTGTGTGAGGTGTGAGATGGCGACTCTTCAAATGGGATGCATATCTCAGGATACCCAGCTCATCTCACCCTTATTGATGGTTCGAGTAACCGGGCATCTTAAGCCCCAGAATGCTCATCTCCAATTCTCGACATCTCCTATGTCGAGCTTTTATTTTTTTAATTTACTCAGAGATATGCTACTTTCTCAGCCAGCTGCACATGTTTTATTCATATGCTCTGACTGACTAGGAGTTCCCAATTTGTAGTACCTAGCAGAGGCAATGTTTAGCTTTCGCCCCTCATGCCACTCCGTTATTCTGCAAATATAACTCTCTACCTCGTCCTTCTTCCATACTCTAATGCATACACCTGTACCTTCGTAGTGGACTTTTGTAGACATAGCCTCTATATCCTCTCGATCTTGTAGAAGCAACCATGATCCGTAATTCTCCAAAAACAATGAAGTTGCAGCTTACGAGGGAGTACAAGCTGGGTTAACGTATCCCTGCAGTAACTGAATGACGAAAGAACATCATACACTGTAAAAAGCAAAGAATATGTCGAATAATATCACCAGCAAGTACTTCTCTCTTCTTTCCTCAGCGTCCGTCCTTATTCACAATAATGCGTCAGCTGTCCCCTTTCTTTTTTTCGAACTGTATTGTCTAAGCTGCTCGCCGCTGGTAAGACTAGTCGCAACCTTCTGACGATTAGGTGTTCTAGGATGTTACTGATGACAGCTTACAGCACGGTAGATCTTAAATAACCCCTTGTCGTTTCTGGACATTTAAAAAAAAATCATAGAATCCTTGCATTGATTGAATATGCTATGTAGATCATCCTCATTGTGGGTTGCACAATTATCAAAGTCTTAATGTTCTATCATTCCTATGTTTGTCTATTGCTAATCGAAGATGACATATATCTGAAGGGTGGAAGGCCTTTTCTGGAGCACTCCTAATCACCATATCCACTTGAGCTTTGAAACGGACCATCCTCAGGGTTAGTGTATTCTGCATACATTGCTACCGTCTTCTTCTATGTAACTGTATCTCCTACTCTAATCATTCATCTCCCGTATGTAAACCGAACATGTTTTAGACAATTAGAACAAAAGGCTTGAAATTGTAACTCCATTTCATGTTAAACACTAAGAGAATCTCACGATTCTGCTGCACACAGTAGAATTCACTTATTTCAGAATTCGACTTACATACTTATTTTATTTGTGCACCATAGATGTATCTACATTTATACCAACAAAACTTGGTTTTGAATGAAATTTTATTTCCTCATAAAAAACTTGATTAATGTTTTGACTGGATTCCATGTCAGTTTTCCAAAAATGAAATAAAAGCGAAAGGAACTGTGGTGCCACTCCTAACTAATTATAAGATCCTTTCTTTATCTATTTGAATAGTGAAATTCAAATAATTTAATTAATTAAAATAAATAAGTGAAACTCAATAGTTTATTGACACCATATTTTCATTACCTGAAGTGATAATAAAATAACATAATAACGCTATTCACAAGGGACAGCTGCTCACTCCAACTGTGAATTTATCGCGTGGCAAACAGCTGATAAGAAAACCAAAATGTTTTCCAGAGGAGATAGGTCCTAAGCTCAGTAGTGGATAACTTACTGCATCAATCCCTTACGTAAAAACGACGAGTCTACTTTGGAAAATTGGAAAAGAAACCGAATTTCCATTTCGAGAGTAGTAAATAAGTCGAGAGAGGGAAGAAACTGTTTCAGATTGAACAATGAGTCCACTGTCACGTCGGTTGTTTAAAGGTTTTCACATTACTAAAATTAATATTAACAGAAGAAACATTAAATATAATTTGTATTAAAAAAGGTCCAAATATTGGAATTAACATTTTTAAAAATGGTGAACAACACAATGATTAAATGTTTCTGAATAGTTACGTTTCAAAAATTAATATTCAAGGCAGTTAAATAACCTTAATGAGCTTGTTGAATGTTCCAAGAGATTTGCTTTTCAAAGTTAACCAATAACTAGATGAACTTGTTTCCAGTAGTAAATTGGGAGAATACTATGGAAATAAGATATTAACTACCATTTTCAGAAAAAAAACTAACAACATAAATGACTACGTGTATGGGAGCGAATTACGTAAACCTAATTTTTTAAGTACAGACTTCTTTTTTTTTTGCAAATGGTGCTGTTGTTCTTTATATTCTTAATTAATAATTAATAATTGAGGGAATAAGACTCGCCGAAAGAAATATATAACCTGGCTGGGAAAGCTCCAGGAGTGATGTCAATGTATATTAAATTTATTGAAATATTTACCAGCAACATCATGCATAACAAAAGCCCTGATGGTTCTCAATCTCGGAAGGGTACAGTACCCTAAGAGGGGTGCCATAAACAGCAATTTAAAATGCGTCTCCTTATTCTCAATATTTGCCATCTTGAATGCCAACTAAGATAAAGGTTTAGTTTAACTTTTCTCAATAATTCGCTCCCAGTTGTATTAATAGTAAAAATTTCCAAACATTAAATTTGTTGTGTCAGTTTTGGATGTGTGGAGGCAATGTAGAAGACAACAGCTGTGTTATCTTATCAAGAGGTTATATCTTTTTGGCTGCAACCAATAAATTAACAGCTGATAGATCGGCTTAAAAATACTTTAAAAAACAAATGACTGTTCTTTTGTTTTGTTGTCTTGTTATGCAAATATAAAAATACTAGTCAATTAGCGGCCCCACATTAAATGTTTGTAATGAGATATGCGGGAGTATATGTTATAGATGTGTACGCTTATGTTATTGTTGAATTCCATTGCTAGTTTATTGCTTATCATTGGATGTTTTAATTCAGATTGATTGGGCACCCATTAAATGTTAATAACTGGTTTTAGAGTGTTTGATAATTTGTTTAAATATTAAATCAACAAAAAATATTTATAATTTAATTAATATTTTTTAAAAATTATATTACTGTATTGTACAACTGTAATATATACATCTAGTATAATGGCTATAAGAATAAATAATACATGAACGGACATGTAGAGACACTACCCACTGGCAGCACTCTTATAATTACTATTTAAAGTAAAGTTTTGTTGTTTATATATGTATCCTGCATATATATACCACGAGGTCACAGATATTGTGTGTTTGAAAATTCGGTGTAACCTTGTTGTGGTTCCTTCAAAAACAACCTTTGATTTCGCAATAGTAGTGATTTATTTCAAGCTACTATGAAACTAATTATATCTGAAATGACAATCTTCAATCTATTGCTATTGAGACAAACATAAATTTCTTAAAGGCAAAATTAAAATTCGCCAGTACTACCTTTAGGAGGCAAGACCCCCTATTCCCTCTCAAAAAAAATTATTAAAGATTATTTCCAAGTTGCCAACATATTCTAAGAGTTAGCACTACAACCGGCGATATACCATTATGAAGATTGCTAAGATAACGACTTAACAATCTTTTAGTCACAAACGCCTTTCTGTTAAGCCTCTTAATCTTCAAATGGTGCGATCATAAAGACGTATAAAGTTCTTTTTTTCCTATTAGGAGTAGACAAACATGGTAGGTATTGGTCCAAAGATGATTTCTGTAAACTTCGATTATTTCCGGCGTATCAAAGGATGCTATCCTTTACCATAATAAATAACAACACACTAGTTCGAGAGCACATGCAGAAAAATATGGCTTGCTTTACACAAAGGTTTTTATTTGCGAAAAGTAATTTCGTGATATAATTGAAGATAAGTTAAAAAATATAGCTATGTAAAAAAAATGAAAACCTACCTTATACGGCCTATTTTATCACATTTATATATGAGGAAAAAATGGTCAAGGTAGAAGTAAAATAATTCTCTTAAATAGAGAGAACTGTTTATTATAAAACCATAATTTTACAATGATTTACTAATTTATTAGTGATTAGTAGTGATTTAATTATTAGTAAATCTTTTTTTTACGTATTGGCCTACTAAGTATTACGTCACTTCAACTAAATTAATTAATTAGTAAATGTTTTATTAATAATTTTAATAAATGTTTTACTAATAAATCATTTATTAAAAAAATCTTCTATACTTTAGCTTTAAATAATGCCGCTAGGTCATGTTACTCTATATTTTCCAACAACGTTTTTGTTACTTTATTTAATCTATAATACTCTAATTATTCCCTCTGTTTATTTATTTATCTAAGGGTCCTCCATCTTTATGTATTATTCATCGTTCACATCCCTTAATGTCAATATGTATTTTTATTATTTACCATGTATCAATTAAATTTGTCTGTATCTTGTATGTTTAGCCCTAAAGAAGTCCTACAGTGTGCGACGAAACGTTGGCTTTCCAATACCGGGTTCTCTCAGAACTATTTTCTTCCTCATCTATTGTTCAAAATTATTTATAAATTTTAAAAATCCATAAATAGGTGGTGCTGCTGATTTTGACATAAACTTTACCGTCATTTATTTTTTGAAATAGAAAAGTTTTAATCAGAAATTATTTTATTTATTTTTGAAGCTGAAAAAAGTCCGAAAATTACATATTTGATTCGCCACCATTTTCTACAGCGGAAGCTTCTAGTAGGTACATATCTAATTAATTCTTATGCTTAAAGCACAGACTTAATTTTTTTTAATTTAAAAAATGAATAATAATAGATAAATAAACTTAAATTAAATATGTAAACCTTTATTTAAAAAGGTTTATTATTATTGAGCAAATTTAAATTCATTCAAAATCCTCAATGTGCTTCAATTATGATTCTCTTTTGAGATCATAAAAATGTGACTAGAATATCTAAATAGTTAATAAAGTCAAATTGGATGAAGGAAGTATTAAGCGAGAACAGAATTCATTCATTGGTTCATGAAATAATGTTGCAAGTCACGTTTCCAAGAAAGAGTAAACAAGTGCAGAATGAATACAGGCGACGCTTTCTTCCGAGTCTTATCATTATCACTTCAAAGAATAAAATGCCCAAGTAAATATGTACTCACTAACATACTGCAGTGTGTTAATGGTTCATAATTACAACTATTTGAAATTATTATAAGTTTTTTATTTTCGTGGAAAATTAATTGGACTGGATAATTCCGACAACGGTATGAAGTGGTCATAGGAGGAAGTCTATGATTACACAAAATAAGAATGACTTATTTTATTGTTCCAACTTTACGGCCTAAGATTTAAGATTCAGGGCTAGAAAAAAGAACTGTATAAACCATTGTAGTTTCTAGGGAGAATAACAGTTTATACAAACAAAAATGAAAATAAATGTAAAGAGTAATGAGAAGTATGGAACATCTTACTCTCTGTATTTCTTTTCATTCTTATTATTTCTGTTTATATACACTGTTATTCTTAAATCTGTACTACAATGTTTTATATATTTCTTTTCTTATTTCTTCCCCGAAGATGGCTTGCATCTTAGGCCGAAACATTGGCATAATTATATATGTCATTATTATTTTGTGTAATCATTGACTGCATCCCCGATCATTTCACACCACTCTAAGGAAATCTAATCAGGATCCCGATCAATTCATCAACGATGATTTCCAAAAAAAAAATCATAAAAGCTAATAACGAAATAACTAGCGACTTCACATACCTAGGTACAGTGATAGACGGATCAATATCAAACTGGATTAACAAGGCAAATGCAGTTGTAATAACAGATATGTAACACTGTGTTAGGAAAGAGATAGGTAGGCACGGATGTCAAGCTCCACATCTTCAAGACAGTGTAACTAACCATACTTTTGTATGGAGCGGAGAGTTGAATACTAACAGACCAAGATAAGAGCAGAATCACGGCTGCCAAAATGAAATTTCTGCGGAGAACGATTGGGAAAACAAGGAGAGACCGAGTTCGCAATGAGAGGATTCGTCAGGAACTGGAGATAGCCCCATTGAAACAGCTCCTAGAAACTCGCTAGCTGAAGTGGTTTGGACATGTTATAATGATGGGCGACCACAAAGATCCTCTAAAGATCATGGAATATCTACTATCCCAAATAGCAGAAGACCTAAGAGCCGACCTAGGATGTCATATCTTGACTAAATTGATCGACTCTGTAGGGCGAGGAGGAAGGATCTCCGAAGTTAGAAATAGGGAAGAATGGAATTCTTGGCTGGATGCTCCTCTATGCTGAGAAGGCACTAAAGAGGGGAGCTAAGGAAGAAGAAGAAGAAGAAGAAGAATAACGAACTAAACCAAGCAGTACATTTTTTTTTTTTTTTTTTTAAATATTTTGTTTTATTTTATTTTAAAATATGTACAAATTTAAAAACATTGGTGGGATAATCCCTTACAATGAAAATGAGTTCACATTACAACGGTTTCTGATTAATATGTTTTTGTTGTTGGTAAAATTTAAAAAACCAACAGAAATGAGAGTACATAGGATTTACTTAAGACAAAATTTATGTATAATATAATACAAAATGCATATTATTTATAATAGTATGTGTTTTGTTCGTTTGTGTCTGTATTTTTGTGTTGTTGTTTTTGTATAATTTCCTATTTCTTGTATGAGTGTGTTGTCTGAAAGTTGGCATGAGGTGAAGAATCTGAGGGTTTGTTGGTGTATGAATTTTTGTATTGTTGGGATGTCCAGTTCTTTGTGCATTTTGGTGATTTTAGTATATATTGGATAGTTTTTTATGATTCTTAGACATTTGTTTTGAAAGATCTGTATTTTGTTAATGTGTGTTTTGCTAGCTAAACTCCAGACTGGGCATGCGTAAGTTATCATGGGCCTAATGACTCCCTTATATAATATTTTTTTATTTTTTTCAGATAATTTTGACTTTTTGTTAAAGTATGGATACATTTTGTATAATATTTTGCGGGCGCTATTCAGTTTATTATTGATATGATTGTGTAATAGTAGTTTGCGGTCTAGAGAAATTCCTAAATATTTAATATGGTTTGATATAGGTATTGAGATATTGTTAAGTAGTATGGTAGAGGGGAGTATAGGTCTTCGTTTTGTGAAAATTATAGCTTCGGTTTTGTCAGTATTTGTATTGAGTCCCCATTTTTTCAGATATTTGTTAATTTTGCGAAATGCTTCCTGTAGTCTTTTAATTATTGCAGTTATCTTATACGATGATGACAGTATTGCTGTATCATCAGCGAACAGTGCGATATCTACATTATTGATTTTTGGGATGTCATTAATAAACAAATCAAATAATATAGGGCTGAGACAGGAACCTTGCGGTAGACCCGCGTTTGTGTATCTATTTGTTGAGTGGCTATTGTTTGATGAAATAAAGAATGTTCTGTTAGTTAAGAATGAGTATATTGTTAGAATTAAGTATCTTGGGATATTGTATTGTATTAATTTGTAGATGAGGAATTGAGGAGAAATTCTGTCGAATGCTTTTTCTATGTTAATGAGGATCATGCCTGTATGTTTTCTTAGGTTGAAATTTTTAGTGATTATGTCAACCACTCTCGCCAATTGGCCGGTTGTAGAGTGAAAGTGCCGAAAGCCAAATTGTTCATTTATTAATATATTGTTATCAGTTATGTGCTGGACCAGTCGGTATTTTATTATTTTTTCGTACAATTTAGAGAGGATGTTTAGTAAGCTAATGGGTCTGTAATTGGATGTAATTTCAGGGTCTTTATGTGGTTTGGGAATGGCTATCACTTTTGCTCTTTTCCAAATATTCGGGAAATAATTAAATCTGAGGCAGGTATTGAAGATTTTGGTAATATGTATTATCGTTTTCTTGGAGAAGTGTTTTATTAATACTGCTGGAATATTATCAGGTCCGGGTGATTTGTTAATATTTAAGGTTTTAATCAATTTTGCGATTTCTTGAGGAGAGGTATGTTTAAAGTTTTTTTGTTCAGGTCTGGTTGATCTGTAAGAGTTCACAGTTTTTTTCACTTTTTTTTTATGATATATTGTGGTTAAGCTGTTTGGTGAGTTTTGGATATTCTCAAAATGATCAGCAATCCGTGAGAGTTTTTCTTTGGTATCAAATATATATTTATTATTATCTATTTTTAGTGGGGGAATGTTCGGTTTGGTTTTTGTAAAAATCTTGTGAATTTTCCAGAAGGGTTTATCTCCAGTTTTAAATGACTTCAAAGTTGTAGCCCAATTTGAGTTTCTCCATTGGTTCAGTTTGAGACGAATTAGATCTGTTAATTTGCTGGTGAATGTTTTTATTATATTTTTAGGATGGGTTTGTGCTCTACGCCTATATTTGTTTCTTAATTTTATCAAATATTTTATGTATTTGGGGAATTCATCTTCGTGGGTAGCTGCGTAGCTTTTGGGGATTGCTAGATTGGCTGATCTTTTGATTATTGATGTTAAGTTTTTTATGGCAGATTCTATGTCGTCTGGATTTGAGATTATAGGATTAATGTCTAAAGAGTTATCTAAGTGTTTTTTGAAATGGAGCCAGTTTGCGACTTTGTAATTGTATTTGGCGATAGGTGTTTGGGTTATAGGTTTTAGTTTTATCCGATACAAGACCGGATTGTGATCGGAACTTAATGCTGGTAAAGAAATCAGCCTAGAAATTGCACTGAAGGATTTGGTCACTAGTAAATCTAGTGTGCTAGGTCTTGACTTTCCGTTGGTAGGGAAATAAGTGGGTGAACTTGGATATACTATTTCGAGTTTAAAGTGGGTAGCAAATTTTAACAGTTGATTACCATTTTTATTGTTATTGTGACAATTCCACATTTTATTTTTGCTATTGAGATCACCCATCAGTAACATACATTTATTTAATTTCATAAGGGTTTTGATTTCTGTTTTAATTAAAGGTTTTTTAGGAGGTAAATATGCTGATATGATTGTAATTATTTGGTTATTATTTAAGTTTAAGTTTATAGCAACAGCTTCAAGGTATTTTAAGGTTGGTATTGGACAGTATGTGTGTTTCAATGATTTATGGATGATCAACATAACTCCCCCTCCATAATGATTACGATCTGATCTGTAAACTTTATAATTTGGGATAGATATTTTGTCTATTTCGGTTATATGGGTTTCTGTAATTGATAATATGTGGGGGTTATTAGAAGAAATTAATTCTTTTAATTCTAATAACTTATTTTTTATGGATCGAGCATTCCAGGTTAAGCAATTTATGTTGTCAATGGTCATGGAGTTTATATTGTTTCATTCCATTTTTATGGTAAACGTTTGTTTTTAATCTCAAAAGAAATTGAAAATTTATTGAATATTTTAAAATAAGTATGTAGAATAAGTAGCTTGATATTATTGAAGTGATAACAGAGCGAGATAAGAGGATCTGTTTACTTCTCAAGTAGTTTCTGTAGTGACAGGTTATGAATATGTTGTATGAAATATTTGGTTCTATATTGTTACATATTAATATTACTGGAGTTTTATTGGTATGTAAATTGCTAAATATTATGTTTATGGATATTGTGAGTAAGATAAATACAATAAATATTTTACTTGTTTGGTGAATAAGTTGTTTGGATATCTTGCAATAACCCTTCATTTAGTCTAGTAAAGATAATATTCCTTCAAATAAAATGAAAAATTTGGATATTCCGTCTTCTGCTTCTTTCATTTTTGCTAAAATATTTTTTACATTCTTAAATATTTCTGTTATTTTCAGAGAGCTGAACATAGTTTTGGCTTCTTTGATCATATCCATTATAGAGGGTTCCTTGTCCTGTGGAGTAAATGAATTCGAAGGCCAATATGTTAGAGGTTTGGGGAGTTGAGGGAAATCTTCTCTTTTTGCATTGTAATTTCTTATGCTTGAAATAGTTTTTCTGGGTGGATTTTTATTTAGCTTAATGTTAAGTGTTTTTTCATAGACTGGGCATTCTTTTGAAGCAGTACATAGAAACACAAGAACCGCCTAGCCTAGCTATGAAATGAACCGTTTAATAATAGTATAATAGGACTTGTTTTTAGGAGGAGGTATTTATTTAAAACGCTGAGACGGAGAAGGGGCCACATTATTCTGATTCAGATTCCTTTGCTATATGAGGCGAATTATCAGCAAAACTTTGCCAAGAATTCATTAGAAAACTTTCTGAGACTTCCTTCCTTAATCTTAATTTAAACTTATTCGATTTACTTTTTCATTCAAGTTTTGATAATGTCAAACAAGCTAAGCTGTTATTTTTTTTCACACTACATTAAGAGTAAAAATTAAAAATGCATTCATGAACCAAGGGACGACCTATGGTCTAGTGGCTAGCGTAAAAACCTGCTAAACCCAAGGTCGCGGGTTCGTAGCCCGGCAGATGGCACTAGGGTTTTTTAAAGGGAGTAAAAACTCATTGGTTATTCCCTCCTTTAAAAGGGATATTAAACGGGTGCCGAACCTTTAAGAAGTAATGTTCTCCCTAAAACGAAGTAAAGTAAAAAATCGCTATTCTAATTAAGCCTGGATAGAAATAATTAAGGGCTCCCACTGTAGTATCGTCCGATTAGACATAGCAGCATAAAGTGAGCTCAAATAAACAAACCAACAAGCGAACGAAGTTTTTATATATTTCAAATATATATAGCAGAAGATTGATAAGTATTTAATAAATAATTAACAGTTTCGAAATAACTTAATTAACATAATTAATTCGTGAAAATCTGAAAAAAAGGTTGTAATTCATACGAGTAATTAATGTTTACATTCTGGTATATATCTTTGTTACTTCGTAGTTTTCATCCTTGTTTTGTCTGAACTGTCTCCATGATTTTCTTAAAATGATTTCTTCCAGTTCTTTGAGACTGTTCATCGAGAGACATTCAATGACGAAGGCATTCAGTTTTGACAACGTTGTTATAAGTTCTAAGGGAGTGGAGTGGCTCAGTAGAGGAGCGCTGAGTTGCCTTGCCGAAAGTACTGGGCTCGTATTCCGCTCGCTGGCAGAATTTCATTTGATCTGATAGAGGCCTGAGATGGATCTTATGGGAGCTAAAACCCTCCTGGGGCTCGCTTACCCTCCATAAAGTGGGTACCCTAAATAAGGAGGAAAAATCTGGCCGTTCAGCGTGATCTAGGATATATCACCTCCCAACTCAGCCAAGCAACAGTACAGTATCTATTATGTACTGAACCCCAGACTCCATGGATTGTAGTGGTACAGGTTATAACGTCTTATTTTAGCATTCCACTAAAAGCACTTCTTGCTGCAGATATTCTTTGTTAATCCAAATGTTCTTTCCATTTTTACAATCCGATCTCAGCGGCTGCTTTCTCTGATCAATTTTCCAGTATAGTCCCTCCCTGATACCAGAATTATTTTATCCTTTCAATCCGACTCATTTTCGACTAGCTTATATAATAGATATAATAAATAGACGATATCTTTTCAATAATTACACATTCTATTATTGTTTACTAGAGGAACATACAATAAAAACTATTCCTGACAGATTTACATACAACAAGAAGGCCTTGCATGTAATCAGGTGTGCTTCTAATTAGGGGCAGATCCAGAGATAGTAAAGGAGGGACCATCAAAGCATTAATTTTGTCATAAGCCGTGCCCAACTGCCCCAAGTACCCTTCTTTCAATCCCTCCAACAACCATTTTACGTATTATGTTTCGAAATAAATCACCGCGTCTGCCAACATAAATTTACTTAATCGACGATAATGCGTTCCAAAAGCAGAAATAGGTAGGTATTTAAACGTAATAAAAATAAGAAATCGCTCCAAACATGTTACCCTCTAACTTTTATCACCTACTCATGTTCTGACTACGGTATTTAGCATAACGCAGAAGTTCAACCGTTAGGATTTACAAAACATGGAATAATGTTGATATTTAGGTATTTTAAATGGATTCTCACAGTAATTAAAATGGATTGACTTGGTCAGGGGGTGTATTTATACAAATTTTTAATACTTATTATCAATTGTAATTTTACTGATCTCATATAAAATGACCATGTTAAATTACTATAATTTTCTGTTACTTTAAACTTTAAAAATATTGTTTATACCTACAATTCATACAGTTTATTTATAAATTATTACCTGTAACTGACTATGTTTTCTATTTTTATTATGTCTCACTAGTTATTTCATAATTTTCTTACTCTCCGTATTTCATTCTTATCAATTCTGTTCATACAATCTGCTATTATTTCTTGGTAATGCAATGTTTTATATAGTTATTTTCTGTTTCTTTTTCCAGACTTCAAGATGGTCCACGTCTTAGGGCGAAACATTAGCACAATAAAATTAGTTCTGCTTATTTTGTTTTATGTTTGACTGCACCCCTGACCAACTCAATCTATTATTATATCCAGTCAACAATTTTCCATTTAAACAGCAATTTAAAATGCGTCTCCTTATTCTCAATATTTGCCATTTTGAATGCCAACTAAGATAAAGGTTTAGTTTAACTTTTCTCAATAATTCGCTCCCAGTTGTATTAATAGTAAAAATTTCCAAACATTAAATTTGTTGTGTCAGTTTTGGATGTGTGGAGGCAATGTAGAAGACAACAGCTGTGTTATCTTATCAAGAGGTTATATCTTTTTGGCTGCAACCAATGAATTAACAGCTGATAGATCGGCTTAAAAAATACTTTAAAAAACAAATGACTGTTCTTTTGTTTTGTTGTCTTGTTATGAAAATATAAAAATACTAGTCAATTAGCGGCCCCACATTAAATTTTTGGAATGAGATATGCGGGAGTATATGTTATAGATGTGTACGCTTTTGTTATGTTATTGTTGAATTCCATTGCTAGTTTATTGCTTATCATTGGATGTTTTAATTCAGATTGATTGGGCACCCATTAAATGTTAATAACTGGTTTTAGAGTGTTTGATAATTTGTTTAAATATTAAATCAACAAAAAATATTTATAATTTAATTAATATTTAAAAAAAATTATTTTACTGTATTGTACAACTGTAATATATACATCTAGTACAAGGGCTATAAGAATAAAAAATACATGAACGGACATGTAGAGACGCTACCCACTGGCAGCACTCTAATAATTACTATTTAAAGTAAAGTTTTGTTGTTTATATATGTATCCTGCATATATATACCACGAGGTCACAGATGTTGTGTGTTTGAAAATTCGGTGTAACCTTGTTGTGGTTCCTTCAAAAACTACCTTTGATTTCGCAATAGTAGTGATTTATTTCAAGCAACTATGAAACTAATTATAAATGACAATCTTTAATCTACTGCTATTGAGACAAACATAAATTTCTTAAAGACAAAATTAAAATTCGCCAGTATTACCTTTAGGAGTAAAGACCCCCTATTCCCTCTCAAAATTTTTTTTATTAAATTACGGAAAATGCCAATGATTAAGCCAACGTTCATTAAAGAAATATTAGTGAGAGTGATCACTTCCAAGCTGCAAACTCGTATGTTTTCTACTCTGATTCAATTTTTAACGAAATATAAATTTTTTGGCGTAATTTTCGACCATGTAATAGTTAGCCCGCATCAGAAATTAAATGCTTATATGAGGTTATTAATTCAATTTTTGGGCTCCAGCAACATTGTTTATGGAAGAAAGATGCATGGAAGAGTAAAACGATTTTATTGCCTATCAATCGAGAGAATAATTCACGTATGAATAGTTTTATTTTTTATATTTTTTGGGGGGATCGGTACTTGGTTGGTTGTTTTTAGTTAGAGGCGTAAAACCGGTTGGTCATCAACGCCTTATTAGTATAATATTCTTTTTAGTAACAATAATTTTAGTAACACCAATATAGTACAAGTATAAAGGGATCGGTGGATAAGAAACTCTGTTGTTAAAGGTTTATGTTTCTGTTTAACATCACTTTACGCAGCTATGACTAATCGGACGATGCTACTGTTTGAGCCCTAAATTTTGCTTATCCAGGGTTAATAGGGATTTCAAGCGAGTACCTAAAATCGTACAGGCTCGGGACCTTTTAGGTCCTTTCCGAAGGACGGCATAACAAAAGATTTTTTACTTCCTTTTACAAAATCCTAGAGCCACCTCATACGCAGTTGCACTTACGTCATTAATAAAAAAATAATATAAAATAAATTATGAATAATTTAATGACTTTAGTCTACAAGATCCTTATTAAAGTAATATTCAATGGACAATCTTCCCCTTGTATACATCGCAAAATTGCGAAAACACGGGGATATAAGATCTGTGGAGAGAATGTATTTGTCTGGCCGTGTTACGAGCCATGTTAGCTCAGTTGATTAGAGCACCAGGCTAGAGACGTGGGCGACCCGGTTTGGAATCCCGGCCTGGACAGATCTTTTCTCTTCAATATAAAAATAAAATTTAATGTCTTTCCTAGTTAATTAATGATAATTTATGTTTAATCGCATACATTATTACTAATATGCATATTTTAAAGTTATCAGTCAGTAATTTATTTCCTTAATAGTAACTTTAGGAGAGAAAATATTCCCCTTCGATTTACTGCATACAAAACGTTAGCTGTTGCACAAATTTCAATGATAATTGTCTTTATTATGAAGTTAATATGCATAATATAAAATATAATGATTCTTTATGACAAACCGCCGTATCAAGAGAGTTGGTAGATGGATTTGGCCTATCAATCTTCTGGTATCAATAGACAAATATGGCCTCCAGAAAGAGGCGATTATACTGTGGGGTGTAGTTGAAGCATTCTGAAAAAAATGTACAGTTACATTGGCCTATAATAGTATAAGAAAAAATTATTTTAGCTGAAGTATATTTTTTTTTTACATATTATAATTTACTGCATAATTATTGAATAGCTAATAAGTAAATAACTCAAGGCTTTTTATGGGCAATGACTAGTTCCGACAAAGGAATAAAAGATTTTGACCATCCTTGAATCCAATTTGATAAGATTCAGCGGGCCTTTTTTTCGTACGGTAATACCATTATTTATAAAAAAAAAAAAATGTGTGTTTATACGTTGGAAGGTAGGTGCTTTTCCTAGATCAGGTAGATCAGTTGTTTTTATTTAAACCTGGTGAATTACGTTTATTTTACGCGGGATGTGTTGTTTCTTTTAACTTCCTTGAAACAAATCACTATTATTTTGATAAGAATATTCTGTACGTATAAGTTAAATATGTATAGTAGTTTCGGGTATTATGGCCTACTCGGCCAATATGGCCTGGCTTAATTCCTAGATGCAGGTATCCGCCAAAAGGTCCCGCCCCTTCCCTTGACCCCCTCCGTCGATCCCCGAGTTGCGGTGAGTGAATGTGTGTCCTCTGCGTGCGACGATCGAAAATTAGCTTATTTGATGTATTTTTTTGATAAGTTTCACTCATTCTTGTTCTTTAAATAATAATTATTTTCATATTGCTAGTTCGCAGTTTTGTAGTTAAACCTTCAATGAACAGTGTGGCGGTATTTTTAAACCAAATTGTTTACTAGTTTTTAGGCTAGAATATTATTCGTCAAAAAAGTGTCTGCGGCCATTATGGCCTCCTGTGCCATATTGGCCACACCTAACGTGAATTTTTCTACATGTCGTCATTTTCTTTTTCAATAGGTGATGGCTCCACGAAAACCAATTTTTCAAGAACAAGTTGCAGCTCCCATTACGTGGTAACCACAACAAGAGACTTTATAACAACATTTTAATTGTCCCCAATACCACAATTAGCACCTAGGAAAACTACTAACCGAAGCACAAAGGCTGCTAAGTCGACTTTGCTCACTTCATCCTCGTACAAAAATGAATTGCAAGACTGTAAAAAAGAAACAAGACCAAATCAAAAAGACACCGAATAAAGTAAAAAAAGGAAAGGGCAAAGGTAAAAAGACAAAACCAAGATCCAAGCAGGTAGAAATGTCTAGCTCAGAAGAAGAAAACGAACCTTTGAGCGACGACAGTTCTGAAGAAAGTCCAGATATAAGCTATGTTAATGATGCAAAGTGATTGTATTGTGAAGATCTCTATTCTAGGAATACCAGAGGTGAAATATGGGTTCAATGCATATGTTGCAAATTGTGGGTTCATGAAGAATGCTCAGGAGTGGAAACGGACGTTTTTATCTGCGAATTTTGTTCTGCAAAATAATGCAAAGTTTATTTATTCTATATTTTTATTGAATTTGTTATGGAGGGCAATATGGCTCACTGTATTTGTGGACAATGTGGCCCTAGGCCATATTACTCTACCACAATTCAATTTCTAAGATATGTAAAAAAATTTATTTAGATTTTGTTTGATAGTTAATAACCTTAAATTTATAATTGTTGATTACTATTAAGTTCACAGGACTGATTTAACCAATAAAAACTGATTTATCTCAATACACTTTTATTTTATTTCCAAAAAAGCTTATGGTGTGCCATATTACCCGAAGTTACAATATGTATACATATGTTATGTCTTTTATCGCAGTAGCTAAAAAAAATTACACAAAAAGATTATATTCAAGACTTTCGCAAAATCAAAGTTCTTTAAAATTAGTTATTACATTTTTACAGTTTTTGTTTCTTTGGAAATGAGTTATTAAAGGAAAAATAAAATGAATTAATCTAAGTGGGTATTTGATATGGCGAAAATCACAAAACAAGAAGGAAGTTGAAACCTCTGGAATAAAAAGGATCAATGAGGATAATTATTTCCGATTATCAAACGATAATATAATCTACATAGTTTAGCACATACTTAATTCTTTTTATAACTTGATATAATAAATATTAATGTAATCTGAATAATATTTTAAAAATGTCCTTAAATTGAATAGTTTCTGAATTTGTAGGTAAGAACCCGAAAAACAGCGAGTGTTCTAAGTTAGCCTACGCACATTTGGAAACCTTACATTATTGATAGCAAAGATTTCTCTCGCATCGTAAATAAATAATGGGAAAGAAAAGCTTAGGGATGGAGTAGTGAAGTGCTGTAACTCCACAGAAGATCAAGGCTGGCAACTCATCTTAGTAGAAATGAAAACAGCCATATTTGGAACAAACTTGAAGTAACATATTAGGAATATTGCCATGACAACTAATCCAATAATTCCTAACTAATTTTGGAGTATCAACCAAAGCTGCGGCCTTTAACTATATTAAAACGAAATTACTAAAAACCGGTTAATAATAATTTTTCATTGTATAGTTTATTAGAACAAAAAAATAACTTCCTACGGATGTGGAAAGCTAAGAAGGCATATTGGAACACGCACTATCCCAATATAGAACAAAGTCAAAGCAACATTATTTCATTTTATGATAACTCAACCGTCTCCAGTTTGAAATCCTATTCATATAAAGATCACTGACACATAAAATAATAAAATAAATAATGGCTGTAATGGATATTTCATGATAATTCTAGTCTTAAATAAAATAAGACATCAAAAATTAATAAATATAGTTAAAATAATGTAAAAAATGATATCGTGAACAATCAAAAACTTTCATTTAATAATAATAAAGTCTTTATTTATTCTGGGACAAGTCCCTTTAGAATAAAATACAAGAATTAATATACAATCTATTATGTCTTACAGTATAATGTAATTACATTTAATTAATTAATACAATTAAATTAACAAAAAATAAAGAAGAATCAATAGAGAAATAATTAAAAAAAAAAAAGAGAAAGAATTAAAAAAAATAATGAAAAAAATTGCGAATTACAATTCAATGACGATATTTAAAAAAGACAGTAAAAGAAATTTAAAAAATTAGAAATAAGATACATATGAATACAAATTATATCCCAAGTAAAACAAATAATAATAATAATGAAAGAAAAATACAAACAACACCAGCTAAGATAAATATATATATACATTAAAACACATCATTCATTCATCAATTAGAAAATTTTAATCTCTAAACTGAATATATTATTTCCGATTTTTAGGGAATCGTAAGGATATTAGGTGATTGAATATGTGATTGGAAAGTTGAAAGATTATTGGAACGATGACTGGAAGAAGATTTATAAATTCCTTATTTGAAATATTTTCTTTTAAGTTTCCATTAAACTCCAATTACTTTTTGTATTAACTATAGGGTGCCATAAATGAGTCAAAGTTAGAATTATTCGCAACAACAATCACTTGAATGTATTTATGATTTTTTTTTTAAACTACTGATATCTTGCAGGACATTAAAATATTAATTAATTTATTAGAGTATTACTCATCTATATAAAATTCTCTTGATTTTGGATTTATTTTTTCAAATGTGAAAAATATTCCTTCATTTTTTTCTTACTATCAAATTATTTTATGTTCAATCATTTTCTATTGCTACCAACAAGTAGAGCCAGTTGTTTACATTTTTATTAAAGATGTTTTTAAACATTTCACTCTCCTCCAAGGTACCTTTATTTTATTCTTTAGATGATGAAGTGTTTAAAGTTAGGCTTTAAGCTGTAATTATTTAAAAAAATGATGAGGTCTTGCTGGTATTGAAGATGTAATTTTACTACAATCGTTTATTGTTGTTGAAAAAAAAGTGAATAAAAAGTATGGTAAATATAATAAGGGGCACTTCCGGTTTGTAGATTTTATTGAAGAAGTTACTGTAACGTCTTATAATGAATGATTTTCAGTAATTTCTTCATATACTTCTTTCATTCACAACAATGACTTTATACTTATTAAGAAAATTTTTAAACATTATCCCAAATAAAAATGTTAGTAACTAGTAAATAATCAGTTCAATATACTATGAAGAATAACACAACATTAAGAAAAAAAAATCAAAAGAATTCAGCGTAAACAATCAAGAAAAATATTTGTTTAAAGGCGACCAATTGTAACAACGCAGTATTGGAAAGATCACTTCATGACATAATATGTTTTTAATATTTACTTTATCACTCTTTTAATTCTTTATCATCTTTTTATTTTACAATATTAACTTTGAATAAGTACCTTAAACCTTCTCTCTCCTAGGGGTGGTTTGGCGAAAGGTATCCCTTGGAACTGGTAAATCGTCCTATTGCTCCATAGGGTAATGTTGGTCGACCCTAGAAGATCTCCGAGCCCTTCGATTCGAACCGCGATGTCTGCCCCAACGGACAATGCCAAGGCAAGCTGTACACCCAACAGCAGAAACATCTCAACTGGCGGACTTCCTTACGCTAGAGTCTAGAGAGCACAAGATCCTCGAACTGTCAAGAACCACAATTCGGGTGAGATCGGCTCTGTTCGGCTACTCTCGTTAACTATCCCCCTTTTCCACCCCTCTTCTATACACTAATCGGAAGTCCTTTTTCTCTATTCTGTCCGCTTCTTTGAACATAACAATGGCTTAAACTAGTTATAGATTTTAAGTTTTTTTCAATTTTTATTTTACGTCCTATTTGCATGATAACATAGTTGGTTTAATATAACAATTGCTGTTTACTGCTTTTTTTTTTTTTTTGCTTAGTTATAATTATTTATCAGTGTTGCTTTTGTTTTAAATGGATATGGATGTAAAAAAATATATTTGCTCTATTTGTGACAAATACAAAAAATAAATTTAATAAAATATATAAATAGTCTTAATAAACTTAATTGGGCTTTACAAATATTCAAACGATTTTATTTTTATTAGCTCCTTGTTTAATTTATTTTTGAATTCATTGTAACGGATATATTTGGGAATGAGAGGAACTCTTGTACTACACTAGGTACATTGAACGAGAATGGGGATATTCTGTAATTCAATTGGATGATAATTATGATTTCAATGATTTCCCATAAAAACATTCAATTTTCCATTCTGAAGCTCATGATAACTTTACTACAATATTATAAGGGAAACAAATGAAAAGTTAAAACTTGTGACTCAACTCCAAGCGACAACCTGCGGAATAATTACCGAAATAAAACTCAATTAATGGGGATCACTATTTCATTTTGATTGAGCTAGTTAGTTTTTGCCAGTCTACTCTGAATGTTAGCACACGTTTTTTCCATTGCTAAGGCCTGTCGGTGCAATTGTGTGCACAAAACTGATTTTATGCAGTGTTACTGACTATCAAAGAATTTGTGTAAAATTATATTATTGTTGATATTATTCTATTATTATTGGTAGTCAGGAGGTATTAATCTAACGATTTTTTTTCTTATCCTCTTGGGTTTGAACTTTGACAATTTGTCCTTCCACAAAAGTGATTTGAAGGGTTCTGTTCTTTACTTTGTACATTTTTAGAGGTGGATGTGGAGTGGAAATGATTCTGACTTTTGTTTTTCATTTTCTTTCTTCATTTTCCGGTGACGGGGCTCACCATGTGATGAAATCTAACGATTGGGAATATGATTTCATTTATCATACTTTGTAAAAACAGCCTGCCGAGTTGGTAAGTAAACTTGGCTTAATATTTGTATTTGATACATAAATGTAAATACAATGACTAAATACACAAGAACAATGAGATTTAGTTTTTTTTTCGTAAATGAGTATTTTATATATAAAATTATTATATTATATTATATATATATAATTATAAACATTTTAAATTAACATGTTTTATTACAATGTAAAATGTATAATTTTAAATAATTTGACTACTGCCATGTATTAAGAAATTAGCACAACATTATTGAAATCACTTAGTTATTAGTTCAACTAGCATACGATGCGTAACTCATTTTAGTGCAGTATTCATTACTATGAACAATCGTTTCACCATTATGTATTATGGTGTCCCATGAATTTTTTTTTCATGCCAAGAAAAATATTTTAAATGTCACTTCATCATCGATGAAACGTGTATCGAAAGAGCTGTAAGACGATTGAAAGCAATGCCGTAATAGATAAGCCTGAATGTTTACAAATATAGGCTGCTCATGCAAAGCGTAGCGCGAAAAAAAAATTAAGGCAAAGTTCACAGTGAAGCGATATTTTGTAAGGAATAAGTTGCTAAGATTTATTGCTCGGAAGGCTCAATAGCAGCAGCATTAAATCGGCGCAATCGGGACGATAAAATTTTAATGGGCACTCAATTTCAACTCAAGCTCGAAATATCGGACGATACTAATCGCATAGGAGACAGGCTTGAGTGAGACTTCGAGAGATATTTTAAGTGCGTAATGTTGTGCAATGGCGTAAGTATGAACCTTGTTTAGCATCTCTCTCCTTTCAGATTTGATAGAACTATCTATGCATGTCGCGTGTCTTCTATCGCTTACGGTGTGAATGAGGCGTAAATATTGGCTTTTAATAATTATCTTATATTTATATTTATAAATTTAAGATAATTATAATAAATAATCTATTATATTTTTGTTCTTTTAATAATTATCTATTTTTTGATCTTTCGAAATGGCATTTTGAGATGATGAAATTTTCAATATTACTAAAATTATATGAATAAGTAAGCAGGGACGTCGAGTGGTCGGCAGGCCAAGATTAAGGTGGGCAGATTGCCTAGAGAATGATGTGAAGAAAGCTGTATGACAACAGCCAGCGATAGGAGAGCATGGTGATTGGTGTTGGAGGAAGCCAGGACTCGCTTGCGGGTTGTAGCGCCATTATAATAAATAAATAAATATGAGTAATTAAGGGTTATTACTTATTAATGACACTATACTGTTTCAGAATTTAACTCATTCTAATTTGATAAATTTTACATGCAACTGACTGCAGTGTATTGTGGGTCAGAATATATTCAATACAATCTGTTCTACTTGAAATGGCTAGTAAAATGTGGTGTTGAATAATTTAGAAAAGTATAAATGCTTGCAAACTTGTTGAAGTATTCGTAAATCTGAAGCTAAGTGGCCGCCATTCGAGATACAGTTACTATTTAAATCTTAAAAGATATGCATTGAAATACCAAAATATTAAGGAATGGACCTACTGATAATGACTTTTTTGGAAAAAAATGTAATCCAATAATTTTATATGGACGACTTAGAGTGTCTTGAAATTAGTGTAGTACTGAATAGCTTATTTTTAAATTAGAGTAAGAACTTGTGAAATATCGGGGTCAGAGAAGCCAGCAATTAGGCTGATGCTCTTAAACTTTACTTTAATCCAACACCGAGGTCGCAAACACACTATCGCTATGAGCTTTTCACCGGAATTACTCTTTTATGAAAAGGTATCTTATACTGGAAACCACCCATAGATTAACGTAATAAGATTAATAATATATTTAAAAATGTGAGATGAAGTATTATTATCCGATAACGGATGTTCATGTTATTTGCACGCTTGGACGTGTAACGCCTTTAATAATAGGTAATATAATCGATTTAGGATCAAAGAAATAATATTGCATAACGAATTAACGATTAATGTTGCACAATATTGCACGTTTCGTTAGTTTGGGGCTGAATAGATTTGTTTTGCACAAATGAATCAAATTTCGGTAGGCCAAGATTAAGATGAGCAGATTGCGTAAAGAATGAGCTGTAGATGAGTATGGTATGGGGCCGGGGCTAGGTAGAGTAAAATGACTCTTAGGATTTATTATCTTTACTTTCAAGAGTTGGGAGTTGTCGGTAAGCAGCAGTCAAGTCAAGATGTAAGGAAGAGAATGAAGAATGAAGCCACATGTATCAGCAAGTCACCTATAGCTTCCCCTTTTCATTGTAAGTAGTGTATAAGATTTATAAGTCTGTAACCGTGATCAGTACCAATAAATATTATGTTATTCTATAATTATTCTTATTCAATAAGCAACTCCTGTTCAGTCAACCACGTTAATCTTTGGAGAAGTGTATATATGTCTCTTAATTATTAATTACATAAAATTACTATATACTAAGTATAAAGATCTCATGGTGGCATCCCATTTTAGTATTTAAATATATTCAGATCAAAGGATCTGACTTTTCCCTGAGATCATAGCTTGGACAGTAAAGCCAATATAGCAAATGATACGAAGAAAGCTGGATTTAACAGCTGTATGAAAACAGCCAGCTTTAGAAGAGAGCAGGCGATTCGTGTTAGAGGAGGCCAGGACGAACTTGCGGGATATAGCATCCTGTATAGTAATAAGTATATTAATAATAATAAATAATGGATATATGAACTTTTGAAGTAAAAGTGATCCTCGAATGCAATAATGAAGGGTGAATAAAATAATGAACATTTATTGATGATTTCAGTTTTATATCTATATAGCAGACTTAGTTACAGGCTTTAAATTTCAACTAATAACAAAAAATGCAAGCCATCACTTTTACCACCAAACTTTAAAAGAGATAAAAACTAGTGACAAGGAAAATATAATGTAAAATAGAAAATAAGTATTAAAAAGAACTGCCACAAAGTGAAATAAAAATATGGTATATATGCAACCCGTGGTCAAGAGGTTAGCATATCAACCAACGAAGCTCATGTTCGCTGGTTCACAGCTCAGGAGGTGGTCCTAAGATTTTTAAAGATAGCAAAAATACCTAGGTAATGCCGTCCTTCGGAAGGGGCGTTACACAGGATTCCCGTGCTTGTACATGTGAAGTACTCGTTAATCTTACAAATCTTACTAATATTATAAATGTGAAAGTTTGTATGTTTGTCCCTCTTTCACGCAAAAACTACTGAACGGATTTGGATGAAACATTACAGTAATATAGGTTATACATCAGAATAACACATGGGCTATAGCAAGCGCGGATTTAGTTGGGGGGGCGCACGGGGGCAGGTGCCCTCCCCCCGCCAGTTTTATAGGAACTGTGGAGAATCCATTATAGTACATAATTAAAGGAAAATAACATTATCATAGCTGTTAAAATTAAACAAGAGTGAAACTATTTGTTTTGATATACTACTAATCTTACTAATATTATAAATGTGAAAGTTTGTATGTTTGACTCTCTTTCACGCAAAAACTACCGAACGGATTTGGATGAAACTTTACAGTAACATAGGTTATACACAGAATAACACATAGGCTATAGCAAGCTCGGATCTAGGGGGAGGCGCACGGGAGCAGGTGCCCCCCCCCCCTTGGCAGCTTTATAGGAACTGTGGAGAATCCATTATAGTACATAATTAAAGGCAAATCAGGAACTTAGCATCTTGAAATTTGCAGATAGGTTCTTTCTAAAATTTTAGAAAGAAATTTGGATAATTCCACCCCCAAGCGTTTCCCCTTTAATATAATAGGGGTTCAATGATTGTATAGAATCCGTCAGTATTGAAGTTAGATATCTGAAATTTTGGGTGTTTGAGTAACTTATAGTTAAAAAAAAAGTTATTTATTCAAAATCATCTTTCACGAAACTATGTGACAGACCAAATTCCACGCGAGCGAAGCCGCGGGCAAAAGTTAGTCCTAAATAAATCTGGATAGGCAATATTTAGAACTCCCACTGTAAATATAGGTGGCACAATGTAATTATGGGATTGGGATAAATATTTCGTGTTAACAAATAGAAAAGGTGGGATGAGGTTAGGGATAGGATTAGGATTTATATTAAACATATTTTTCGCATCCTCCAAGATTTTATTTACAATATAATACAAATTTACAATAAATACCTGAAAATGCCTCTATATAAACCAAAAGCCCTCTGTTATATAGAAGCATATATAATATAATATAAAGATTAGGATTATTTTAGAGTTTTTTAAAAAATCGAATATTTGGGAGGAGGTTAGGGATTAGGGTGTTTATTTTTTGGGCTATGAGAAGGGATTTCAAATGGATATGGATCCTTTCTGAGAGGCTTTAGTTATGGTTGTATACTGAGGCAAAGACTGAAGTATTTTCAAACTAAAACGTTTGGCTAGATGGCTAGAGGATAGTGCGTGTTCAGAGAAATTGGAAGTAGTGTAATGGGAAGTAATTGGATATTTATGTTGGGTGATGCGATCTGTAAGGAGTTTTTTGGTTTCGCCAATCTAAGTAGACAGTATCGCTACACTCTTAAATTCCCTGGTTGTTTTTTGTTTTTTATCTAACAAATTAAAAGCTTGTCGAACAGTAAAGGAGGGAGACCGAGGAACTATCAGAAATCAGGACTGACCCCTATCTACCACTCTTGACGATAAGAGCAGGTTGGACAGTAGATCAAGAGGGCGGAAGTAGGTTGGCAAGCCTGGTAATGGCCTCCCGCTGTTTACAGACCTAATTACATTAAGGCAAACAGTGGCCACCTGTTCCGAGCCACCGCTCCGGCAAAAAGGAATTTTCATCACCGCCCTCATTGCCGTCCTCACAGCATTAGGCCTTCGTGATCAGTTACTTTTGTATACTTCCACCATTTACACTAATATTAGATTAGTAACTAAGGAAACACAATCACATTATTTAATGATTGTGATGCGCTGAGTGGTGCAGGTGCCCAAGGTCCGAGGTTCAAACCCGCCTATGATAGATAATTTACATAATACGTGAACAACCGGGAATGGATCCGTGGAATCTGGAGATCCTTGTACAAAAATAGAAGGAATACAAATCGTATTCATATAAATCTTCAATATCTCTTCGCTTTATGTCCAAACAATACACAAATACGATATAGAACTTACCTCAACAGGACAATGCAATTGATCGTTATTTCGAACATCTAGAATGAAAGGTGCGTAGTGAATATCTGACATCTCTCAGGATGGGCACCATTATTTATTTTCCCTTTTAAAGGAAGACATTTTACTAACTTTAAAAAATCATAAGGCCACCTGCCGGGTTGCTGACCCCCGATCTTGGCTATATTCGGTTGTAATGCCACCACTACACCACAAGAGACCCGTCCATGAATTGGGTACCAATAATTTTGGGAAAACCAGGTGGTTGAGCGTGACCTAGGACGTCACCTCTTTGTAGAATCGTTGTCTTATGAATAGTACAGCCTCTACTATCTATTGAAGTTTTTTCGTAGGTTGTAGTGGTACAGATATTTTATTTCATGCTCCCGTATTGTATTTGAGAAATTATAAAATATTATTGAAAAACTTAATAGGGTGACCGCAAATTAGATTCTACTGGCTGAGCGTTTTTTATATTATTAAAACAATGCTATATGTGACACTATCTAGAACATTAGGAGTACCTAGATAAATAGGGTAGAGGGCATTAAGGTACCTTGAGGTATTTTAAGTGTCACTTAGGGTCGGTGATGCCTTTATTATTAATATAAGGGACAGAGAGGCAAGTGTAGGAAAGAAGCGGGCAACTCGACATGTAGACTGTCGCATCTAGAAAATGGGCCCCCCTTTTCTTTCTTTGTAAGTAGTTTTATAAATATTCTCGTAGACATGGTCAGCACACAATAAATACATTGCTATTTAATTAAATGAAAAAGGATCTTTATTTAATAACCAACTCCTGGTCAGTCAACCATGTCAAACATTAGAGAAGAGAGGGATATTTCTCTTATTCATTAATGATGTAGAATTATTATATATTAAGTATAAAGATATCAGGGTGGCATCCCATTTTAAAATTTAAATATTATTCGCATTAAAGGATCTGACTTTTCCTTGAGATCATTACTTGGGCAGTGAAGCCAATATTGCAACACGTATATTTGATTTTCATAAAAATTAGATATAAGCATTAAGTCTGGGTGGACAATTAAAATATATTCTTGATTTAAGGGAATAAAAATAACTAAAGTTCTTGTGTACTCAGATTATATGAATCGATTGATTTTTTTTACTGTTAAAAAAATAGCTAAACAGAGCAATAAACAGTTTTTAACAGTTCGATAATAGTATTTTTTTAAGATTATCATTATTTTGGCGACGATAAATCCCTACAAAAAGCCAAGGATGAAATCTGCTATTTTCGTCAATGGCCGTGGACGCCAAGCGCTAACCTAAAAGATTACTGTTAACTAATCTGAGTAAAAGCCTTCCATTAGTTCAACGAGTTCAAGGAATCATTGAGCAATAACGATGATATCGGACTAATTTCCACCACGCCTGCAAACCTTGATATTATAAACAATTTAATTTAATATAAACAAAAATATAACTATAATACGTTTTATGTAAGAATCTGGGGTATCAATATTTTTTATAGCGCATTTTCCTTTTTTTATTTTTATTTATATTTTATGTGATTAAAGTTTCAATGTTTCGTTAATTTAATATTTTTTCTTTGTCATGCATTGTCTGCAATTCTTGAGGTATTTAGTCTAAGAATAAAGATTGGTTTTTATTGTATAACCCCGATAATTCGGTCCTATTCGGGAAAACTTGTGATTTTGGATGACCGGGCCAGTGGAGGTATAATTAAATACAAAGTTCTACAGCCCCAGTGAATAATATTTGAAGTCGTATTTTATCTCGATTTAACTATGTTGTGGAGAGTGGAATCGTGTCATTCTCAGGAGCACCTCCTTAGAAACCTATTCTTATAAGTTCAAATCTCGGTTTTGGAATTTCTCAAGCATCTTGCCACCCCTAGTGCACCAAATACCTGACAATAAACTGGAGGCAACTCTCAAAGACCGGGTGTAAAGACAGCCCTACTATTTGTATATTTATCGAGTATAATGTCGTTTTTCAGGATGTCAAACAGCCACTCGGAGATTTGGTCCATGGACGGTCTGCCTCGGGAAAAGAGTGTGCTCGTGTGCCTTGCACGGACGGTAATACTTGGAGTTGGAATGATTTATCACTGCCCTTAAAAACGACTGTGCATCGGTGGGAAGAACGCAACCTGCAGTACGGTGGAAACCCACAGGAACGAGATGTTGGAACATCCGCTACAGGCTGTCTATACTCCCGCAAGCAAAAAATGCCGGTGAGATGCCCATATCGCTCGTCCAAATATCTTCATGGTGATGGCACCAATTGAAAAAATATGTAAGGTTACTTGAGTATGTGAAAAGGAAAAATAACAGAACAAATAGAAAGACTACAGACCCGCATTCGGCATCCATCGAGTACATTTCGAAAACATTTCGGCAAGTACACCGTTCTAAATCGGCAGTCTTTCGATCTCAGGCGATTGGCATATTATTCTGTTACCTGAGGCTCCTCTCTTAGACCTTGTTGACACTTGAACAGGTCCGGGTGGAGACAAGGTATAATCGAGGACACATAGGGAAAACTTGGTAAAGAAATAAACCAAAAATATCCATACATAAAAAATAAAGCTCTACTGTATTAAAATCCAAATAAAATAAATTACACTCAACTACTATCAATAAGAATAATCCTAAAGGCATTAACAAAATAATAACTACAATTTAAACAAAAATTCACCATCCCATCTATGTGTCTACATCCACGGTTACATTAATGGCTTTTTGATGATACCGTAGCTGCCGTTGTAATGCAACCTTCGTAGCGGCATGAAAGGCAGTCGCGGTGATACTAGACGTGGACTGATCTTATGTGGGAAATCCATGTTACTTAGGTAGGTACACAAATCCGTCCGAACGTGACATTGACCGAGTCAAGTGATTTTTACACGTACCGCACAGTGTAAAGTCCGCTACTATCTCTTCAAGGGAAATATTATTGAGCAGCGGTAAACGTTTTTCTTTTGTTGTCTTCTATGATTGCAGAAACTATAGATCACACTTATGCCCGACAAACACCGTAGTGAAATGAGCACTACCTACTGCCAATGTGTCTCCATAATCGATCATCGCACTCAATCGAGTCCGTTGTCGATATAGAAGTGATTAACCATCCACTTGCATAATTTCAACCGACCCAGCTGCAGATGTACTGAAATTTTAAAGAAGCAATTTTAAAGACGTATTCACGTCAACATTTGATCGCCGCCTTAATGAAGGAATGCCCAACTTTATACAAAGTGTTGACGCAACGGCATAAAAATTGAAATTTTTATAAAGTTGGACATTCTTTCATTAAGGTGGCAATCAAATTTTGACGTGAATACGTCTTTAAAATTGCTTCAATATTGGGACGCGATACAAAAAACCGAAAGATAACAAAATCTATCATCTCCATCCAAAATTCAATTAAATCACTGGATAGCTAAAGGATCAAAGAATTCATTACGATAAGTAAGGACTGTAAAGCATCGCGCGCGGTGGATGAGGAAGTGCCACCATCTTGAGGTCATTTTGCTATGTATCGAGATTTCCATTGTGTATAACTTTTGAGAATAAGCTACGACGTTCGTTTAAGTTTCAATCGTTAGCTGTCAAAATCTATCGATTTTGTATAAAAAAATAGTGTAAAATAGTGACGGTGAATATAATAAGGTGTTATAATAAATAAAATATTATCAAAAATAATGTCGGTCTAAAAACCAAATCCAAATGCAGAGATCATATACGGTTATAAAAAGCTTCTCAGGAGCGATCGAATGGTAACAACAAACCACCTTACGACCGCGTCAAACAGACCTATATTGAGACACAGTAGTTATTTGCTTACTTGATTTTATACCGAATACATAAATAGTAAAAGTTTATATAAAAAATATTACCCGCAACGTGAACGTATTCACGTACAACACACGGCCGTGTCTATGCTACAACCAGTGGTCTGTCGAGTTATTTCTTCTTAAAATAATCACACGAAAATTCACTACCATTGACAAATAATATTAAATAGCATAATGTTTTCTTCAGATAAAGACTATTTGCCAGACGCAAGAATGTAGACTGGACAAATCTTATTATTTTTTAAATATTTTATTTGAAAAGAAAAGATATGAATAGGACCGGGGCTCAAACCCGGGTCTCCAACCTCTCCGTGGTGGTTCCTTAACCATCTCGGCCATCCTGGTTTGTTTCTCGGTCAGTCATATCCCTTCTTTCACTGATCCTATATCTCCGTGTTCTCGCAATTTGCGTTGTATATAAGGGGAGAATGTTAATTAAACATTACTTTATTTTTGGATCTTGTTGACTTTAAGTCATAAATATTATTTTATTGTTATATGATATAATTTTTTAAATATTTTATTTGAAAAGAAAAGATATGACCAGGACCGGGACTCGAACCCGGGTCTCCCACCTCTCCGTGGTGGTGCCTTAACCATCTTGGCCATCCTGGTTCGTTTCTCAGCCAGTCATATCCCTTTTTTCACTGATCCTATTTCTCCGTGTTCTTGCAATTTGAGATATATACACGGGGAGAATGTTAATTGAACATTACCTTATTTTTGGATCTTGTTGACTTTAAGTCGTTAGTATTATTATAATTTATTTTATTGTTATATGATATAATTTTTTAAATATTTTATTTGGAAAAATAATTATTATTTTTTGTTTTGTTTGTTTTATGTTCGCTTGATAACATTCAATAAAGATTGATATTTGCTTCTCAATTCTTAGAGAAAACATTAGAATTTTTAAGCTCCCATGGATCGCATATGAAATTCATTATAAAACGACAATTATTTGAACCACAAAAAATCGTCAGACAGTCGTTTGAAATCGCTCTTTTTGAGGTAATGTTTTCATATTTTTCATTTTTTTTTTTTGTGGAAAACACGCTGAGATCATTTTGTTTTATAAAATAAATCAGTTTGGACTTGTATTATTTATTTCCACTACAAGTAGACTAGGTATTATATTTTTCGTTCTTATTCTAGGGAGTTTATTTAACGTATTATTTCCCGTTTTGACTGAATTCTATTAAAGAAATGATTATCCAGCGATAGCGGATTTGTTTAACCGGCATAACAAATCAAAACCATACAAAATAAAATAATTATAACAACATTGGTCTACTTCCTAAAGAACTAATTTAAAGTTTGAAACACGTAGAGAGTACCACTCCCTGGCAGAAATATATATATAAGCAACTTCTATGCATAGAACCGGGCGGCATTATAAAAATAAATATGTTTATGCACAAAGACCAAATGGGCATTTCAAGAAGTAGAGCTAGCAGGTAAGAAGGGTTTGCCCACATGGTCAGGATGGATGAAGAAAGAACAAAAAGAAGGGGAACGAGGTCTCCATTTTTAGAAGGACCCTCTCAACACATCCGGAGGAGAAAGGGGACTCACTGAACAGATCCGGAAGAGGAAGGACCGAAGACGCGGAAGACGGAAGCCGGCGAACGATGCAGGACGCAGATCCAGCGATAGCGGACGCAGAAGATAAGTCGTAATTTAAGTCTGTTATGTATTTTGTGGCAATCCTCTACTACATCTGAACCATTAAGTGTAATCATCAATGTATATACCGAATCATTTTGAATCTTATTTAAAATCGTATTAATAAAGTATATCTATTTTAATTCCTTTGGTGCTTACTTAACCCAGATGCACTATAATGTATTAATAATAAATTTATGGTATAATTGACTGGTAAAATGGTAAACGCAGGCAGACCTCTGGAATAGAATCCTTTTAAGAGTAAAGTTAGAATTAAGTAATCATCCTAAATGATTATTCTGGCATCCCCAAATCAATTAGAACATTTAAAATATATTATAGAGTATAAAACATAGTACAACTTTTACTATTCTCGATCAATCACTTGTCTGTACTCGTAGAGACCATGTAATATGCAGGACAAAGAAAGTGCTAACCTATTATTAAAAATATTTCAGAATATCTAGTACCTTTCCTAATCTATTTTGTTATGATTTTGATATTTTTTAACCACCGATTACATACTTACATTTGCGAGTTTAAGTTGAAGTAAATCGATTAACAACCATATATTATCAAATATTAAGCGTTAGCAATCATTAATGTGTTGGTGTAAAATTCAAGATAATTTATTTACTGAAAAAGTAAAAATAAAAAAATTATGTGATGCGCCTGGGCCTGACGGGTGATAGAAGCCAACTTTACTTGGGTTGACGTTGTTTGAAGCTTAATTTATTCTTGGCAAAAAAAAAATATCCTTCGCATGAGATATTTTCTTTGGCAATTACATTAAAAATATAAGTTTTCATAAATGAAAGAACATAAATGCATATATATGCATAAAGTGCATGATATATTTAAATAAATATTTGTCTTACACAATCGTTCAAAACAACCGAAGAACACAAGAGATCTCAAAACTACTTTACCTTGCAAATTACTCTGCATTTTTCTGATCTGTTTTCTTCCATAATTGAGATTTAAGCAAAAGAAATAAATCCACAAAACAAGCGAAAATGATTTAAATGTGGTTTTGGGATTAGTTCAATAACAATTTTTTATGAAGGATACAATTAGTCTGGGGGTGCAGTCAATAATAGCACCTTCAGGATAGGTTTGTAAACATCCGTGGTAGATCCTACGAGACCGAAGCTTCCATAGAGGGGGGGTGCCCTGAAGGATCAGTCCTAGGCTCTCTATGGAAACTGTTATTTAATGAGTTGATGGAAGAGCTTGAGGAGGAGCGATTCCCTGCCACGGCGTACGAGGATGATCTTGCGCTTGTAGTGGCGTCTAAGTGAGTAATTCACCTTGGAATATTATTTAGTAGATGACAAGTTTACAAGATTTAGTAGATGATTTAATGTCACCCCTCACTTAGACTATCTAGGAAATAAGGTGTGTAACGGTTTATTTTTTCGTATTTACGTAATATTGTTTATATTTGCTTGTATTTAAATGTTTTAGTAAAACAAAAACGCGGACAAAGTCGGTACAAGTGATAAATGTGTAGAAGAAAAAGAAAACGAAATGAAGCAACATGTTTGTTTTGCGATAAAACGGGTGATTTGGTCGAGAAACCAAAACCACAATCACGAAGCACCATGGCGGAGACATGGGAGACCCGGGTTCCAATCCCGGCCCTGGACATATCTTTTCTTTTCAAATAAAAATATTCAAAATCACAATCGTTTGAAAATATTCAAAATAAAAAGCTAGTGCTTCTGGAACTCAATATATTCGACACTCATCTAGAGCATTTATTAAATTTAAGAAAAATCAACTATGCTTAATTTGTGGTAAGCAAACCCGAAATAAAAATAAAACATCTTTTTTGTGTTCAGAAATGTCGGCGGTGGAACAAATTTTAAATGCTGCTCGCAAAAAACGAGATGATATTTGTACCAAAATTAGCACTTGCGAGCATTCAGCAGATTTCTTTGCAATGGAAGTGAGGTATCACAAACATTGTTATCGCGTTTATCTTCGACTGCCAAGAAATTCAAGAAGTCTAGGAGGTAGGCCTTCAAATAAAATACCACAAGATCTACTTATAGAGGCATTTGAGAAGCTCATTGATAAAATTAAACATTGATTTAAAACTCATTCTTTTGAAGTGTCTCTATTGGCTAAGCGACTAGCTAAACTTACAGAAATAGAAGATGCAGTAGTTGAAAATCGCGTTATGAATCCACTATTGATTGATAAATACGGCGAAAACATTTTGTTTTCTTATCCGACTGATAGATCAAAATCATCATTGGTGTATACGCAATATACCATTGGATGAAGTGTTGAACATATTCGCACTATCAATTTTACGAACTACACAATTCAAGTTGCAAAATAACTTCGCAGAGAAGTATTATGCAATGATTTATGTGATGAAATTTTAATTGGAAAGTTTAAAAAAAAAAGTCAATTACCGGATACTTGGAAAACATTTATACAATCATTGTTCAGTGCTAAAAATAAAAAATTAAGTGAGAATTATAATAGACGAGGGGTATCATTATTTTATGTTATATATTTCACGATTACTGAGAAACAAACTCCAAAGCATATAGCTTTAGCACAATCTATTCACCACTTAACACGATAGAAACATTTAACCTTTATGTTAAATAAGCTTGGGCATTTCATCAATTACAAAGCGTTGAAAAACCTTGATACAGAAGTATCAACGTCAATTGTTTATGAAGATATTGACAAAAAATTGCTTATACCTAAAAATATAGTTCGAGATTCATCGTTATTTCTTCATGGAGCAATAGATAATAATGATTTCAATGAAGAAACATTAAGCGAAAATGACTCGACCCAGATAGCAATGGTGATATATAAAAAAAAAAAACTGTCATGAAATTCTTCATTTCCAAGAAAGTTAGCTGATACTTTTACCGTCAGAAGCTTTTTCTGATCACCAACGGAAAAGATGACAACACCCAATTATCATCCATCGCACCTTTCTCGGATTCCCCTGTAGTTCTAAGGGTGGGTGGACGTTTACAGAACAGCCCCCTGACTTACGAGGCTAAATATCCCATTATCTTACATCCTAAATCCCATTTGACAACAAAGCTAGTGGACAATCTTCATAAATCCTATTTACATGCCGGACCTCAACTACTTCTATCGCTAATTAGAAGACAGTACTGGATACCCACGGCTAGAAAAGTTATACGGTCCAGGATACATAAATGTGTCACATGTCTTCGATTACAAACAATTAGTTATACGCATTTATGAGTCCATTACCAGCTTCTCGTTTTGAGCAAGGTCGGGCGTTCCTAAATGTACGTGTAGACTTTGTTGGTCCTTTTCTAATCAAGGAATCTACCAGAAAAAAGGCACCTACAAACAAGGCCTATGTATGCTTGTACATTTGCATGAGCACAAAGGCGGTCCATCTCGAATTAGTCCATCTCGAAGCTGCTACACAGGAATTGAATCTGACCGATATATCAGTGAATAGATTAACTCGTTGGTAGTTAGCGAAAAGGTCAATTCAGGACATATGGCAGCGGTGGCAATTAGAATATATGAACAGTTTACAGCAGCGCGTCAAATGGAGATCACACTCTAGGAATATCACTACTGGAACTTTAGTACTGACAAAGAAACCCGATTCTTGCTGCTGGCCAAAAGCAAGGTGGTAGCTTTTGGCCAGCAGTAAGAATTATTGAGATCTATCCGAGTAAAGACGGTATTGTAAGAACAGTAAAATTATAAATACTTGCGACCAGTTACTCAGTTAGCACCCTTGATACTTCCACCAAGGTTAGACCTGACTGAAATTTTAATACTTAAAATTTGGTGGATGGTGTTACGGCCGCTCAGTTGTAATTATAAATAAAGTATGTTCATATTTTTTTGTTGGTTACATTTTTTGTTGTTTTTTTTCAATTAGTCTGTATTTTTTATTATTTTAATTTTCATTAGAAAATAAATGTTTGTAAATTGCGTAATATATAACAGTGAAGTAGCTGATTCAGACTTTTGTCGGTTGAGTCATGCTCGCATCCTTCAAGCAGTATAGTATAGTCTTCGTTAGCGGCAGGAACGGTCCTCTTTATCGTTACCACTACTGTTGTCTTGGCCAGCGTACCTTCAGGACCTAATTTACGGCAGTCAGTGTTATAGTTGAGTGTTGGTCAGAATTTTTTTTTAATTAGTTACAAAAAGGAAAAGCATGTTTTCTTACAAGGAAACAAAAAGGAAAAGCATGTATGATTATGTTAAATTATATAACTATTTGATCATATGATGACGAGAAGCCAACCAAAGAACATTTTTTTAATATTCTGCTCCAATAGAATGCAAGCACTCGTTTTAAACCATTGTTGATGTGGTGTCGAAGCAAAAGCATTTTACCTTGAATAATAAACATTTTTAACTTTTTAACATTTTTTTATTTAAACGACGGACATTTTAAACGAAACAAAATTCAGAAAAATTATTCAGGTAAAATTTGTAGTTATTCAGGCCTAGTTTGAAGAAATAAAAAAAAAGATTTTTTGTTGTTTCAATTTAAATGGTCAATATCGACCTTCAAAAAATGTAGTTTCCTCTTGACCCCCATTTATTTTTATTTTTCTGAAATGTACAATCCAAAACATGGAAAAAATATATGTAACATTGTTTTCTATCTTTCATAGTTAATTAAGTAGAAAAAGCATTCAAAGTTGACTACTTTAGTATACCTCCTTAACGAGAAAATGTAATGTAGCATTAAGTTATTTTATTTAAGAGTTTTTAGTCGAAATAACGTAATAATCAAGGTATTTTGAATCTTTTAGAAAATATCTGGACATTTAAAAACTTTCTGTGAAGACAGCATACTGAAGTAGGGAGCTTCAGATACTTCTACTTGACCTATAAAAGATAGAAAAAATATGTGTGTGTGTGTGTGTGTGTGTGTGTGTGTGTGCATAAAATAGTTCGGGCAGAGGTCAAAAAATGTCTCTTTCTGAGATGTAATTTTTTGACCTCCACCCGGACTATTTTCTTCTACAAAAGCATTTTACTTTGTCGGTTAAGTTCCAAAAAAAAAAGAATCATAAAAGGCTGAAGGACATCAGGTAGGTAGGTACGTGGGTGAATCAAATATAAACGAGACTTTTTGTCCTGGAAGCCCAGCGAAGGTGCGAGAACGTTCCCGCGTTTAGGGGTGTTGGCAGGAGTGGCGGAAGCAGGCGGGCGGATGCGCTCGAACTCACCAGTTACCGTCGTGATGATGTCTGAGCAGGATGTATCCCCCTCGATTGCGCAACGTATTATCATCAAATTTCTTGCTGCTGAAGGTGTAAAACCGGCTGAAATCTTGAGAAGGTTGACTGTACAGTTTGGGGAAGAGAAACTTTCTCGTGCCAGAGTGTTTGTATGGCATAAACAGTTTGTGGAGGGTCGTGATCGTGTTCAGAATGAAAGCCATGACCGCAGACCCCGCTCCAGCATCACAGCAGACAACATCAGCCGTGTTCGACAGCTTATTGAAGGTGACAGATGTCTAACCACCAGTGCCATTGCAAGTGTGGTTGGGATAAGCTATGGAAGCACTTTTTCCATACTCACAGAGGAGCTAGGGTTTCGTAAGGTGTGTGCCAGGTGGGTTCCTCGACTTCTCACAGCTGAGCAGAAGCTGAACCGTTTGCAGGTCTGTGAAGGTCTTCTTGCAAGATTTCAGGCTGAGGGAGCCTCATTACTCACTCACATTATCACCTGTGATGAAACTTGGGTGCACCATTACACCCCTGAATCAAAACAAGCGAGTATGGAGTGGAGACTGAAAGGGTAACCTGGACCAGTGAAAGCCAAGTCACGGCTGTATACCGTGTTTTTTTGACCAGCGTGGCTTGCTGCATCTTGATTTTTTGCATGAACGCAAGACTATCAATGCCGCATATTACTGCGACATTTTGAATGAAGTCAGACTTGCATATCGCCGCAAAAGAAGGGATCTACCGATGAGAGAAGTGATTCTTCTTCAGGACAATGCTCGCCCGCATACTGCGGCCCTGACGAGAGAAACATTGGAGCAACTGGGCTGGGAGACGCTAGAACACCCTCCCTACAGTCCAGACTTATCACCATGTGACTTTCACCTGTTTGGCCCACTCAAGGAAGCTTTGGGAGGTCAGAGATTCGTCAGTGACGATGAGGTTGAAGCCTACGTGCTCAATTGGCTGAAGACACAACCTACTTCATTCTATGAGGACGGGATTGGAAAATTACCTATGCGCTGAGAAAAATGTATTTCCAACTAAGGAGACTATGTAGAAAAATGAGGTGTACTTTTCTTTGTGTTCAAAGTAAAAATAAAAAAATTAAAAAATAAGTCTCGTTTATATTTGATTCACCCACGTATCTCCAGTTCCATGGCTGAATTTGGAAACTCCTAAAAGTAAATCCATTCCTTTTCCTAACATTAAAATGGATAGACGATCCACTGTTTCGTTTCTTGTTTTGCCTTCGATTAGATTGCCATCCAAATGAACAGAATGAGGCATATTTGGATCAATTTCTTTCTTTAAGTACTCTGCTACCCTTTGCTTTGCTTGTCACACTGGTAAATAAACATAGCAGTTCTTTCTTCGACCTTGCTTTGAATCAAGAGGTCAGGGATTTGTTCAAGTAAGCAAACATCTGTTTTGTTCCTAGCCAATAAAAGTGAATTAGAAGAGGACGCCATGCAACAAAACCACGTGATGTTCTTGGATTGACTTGTATGACAATTAGTTACATTATTATTATTTTTTATTATGATTAAATAATTATTATAACTCTTGTATGTACATTGAGCTTCAAGTATTTAAAAAAGAAATAAAAATCGTTATTTTTTAAAAATCGAAAAATAAGAAGCACCCTAATGATTAGCCACTTACTAATTTTAGTCTAGTAGAGAATTGGAGATGTTATACAATACACACTAACACATATACATAAATCAAACAAATTTAATCTTATAAATTATACAAACTATGTGACAATTTAGATGTAATTATATTTCTCTCATAATTATGTAAATTAAAAGAGAACTGAGTAGCTGGGATCACAGCCCTAACAACACATCTAAATTATCCATTGGGTTCTAGTACACAGGAGATCATAAAACAGCACATTATAGTAAATTAGAAAAACTGATGAGATTTCAAATAAATATTCGGTATTCATTAATGCATGAAATATTCATAGATAATTCTGAAGACAAAATAAAGTTTCTGGATTGATCGATAATTTGGAGTCAAAAAAGGAAGAGTAAATATAATTTATTTAAAAATGTTCTATAATATACTTCATCCTGATTAATTAAAAAATAGATACATTGTAATGATGAATCATAAATAATTGTATACAATTAAGTTTTCTTCCAATTTAGATCAACAAAAAAGGAGATTAAACTTTAATCATTATAAATAGGTAGCATTAACTAGAATATAATCACCTATAAAATTTCAACTTAGACAAATGATCTAATCCAATAAAAAAAAATATAATATCATCACCCTGATTATTAAACTTTGAATCTACAGTATTATGTGGATTAAGTTATGGTGGATCCAAACTATATGGAGTTATGTGGTTTTAAAGTTAGTGCAATGAAATGAGAAATTTATTTAATTACAATTTTAGTATAAATAGTTTTATAAATTTATAAAATAATATAACTACTAAGTTGATATTCAATTTTTCAATCATTGAAAAAAACATACAACTAGATATATATTATCTATTGTATCGCATCAAATTAAATAATGATAATAAACAAATCATCAAAATAGGTGAAGTGATATGACTAGAAGAGGCTGCTGCACCAAAATAAGATTGATCTCCATATCTCCCTCTTGATGTGATAGTAAATTCTTTCCTAAAATCATTTCTTTGTGTAATATATAATCTTATACTCAAGTAAGGTCCATCTGGTATTCTATTAGGATTTCTGTAGATGAAGGAAATCAATGCTTTAGCTTATATATTGTTTTTCTAAACCGATTTATATAAATTTTAAATAATTCACATTCAAACTTATCGAACCTGACGGACTTAGTCGCTGGAGAAGAGTGTGTAACGAACGTGTAACTTTTCCCTTCAAAATAAAATATTTAAAAAATTATAAAAATTAATAAAAAAATAAAAAAAATTATCATTTGTAAATTTTAAATAAAGGTAGTTTAAAAATAGCAATTTTCACTAATTTGTTATAAAAAGGAGAAATATGAAATGACTGATCAATTTTTAACATAAATTGATATTGAACTGAAAATGGATCTTACCTATATTGACATCAGAAATTCAAATTTACCAATATTTCAATTAAGGAGAGAGAGAGAACATTATAAGTAACATTATGAACATAATAAGTTTTTTTAAATTCTTATGGTGGTCTCAAAAGTGTACCTCATATCTCATATATATCATAATATCATGCACAAATGTGTCCTAGTTGTATCTAAAAACAAATGATAGCCTTTTGTTTGTTAAGTGCTAATTGTCGTTAAAATAATCCTGTACTTGTATTATGTTGTTTCTTATAACATTAAATAATTGTCATTAACATAAATTTGCCCTGTCAGGAGGCTCAGAGATGAATAACGACAGCAAACAGGTATTTTGGCCTAGCTAAAATACTAAAAAGTCATTCTCTGGTAAGAAAGTCTAAGATCGCTCAGTATAAATCTTTAATTAGTCCTGTACTGCCCTGCTTAGGAAGAAAGCCTTAACTCCACTTCACTTGAAATTGAGATATTCAATAAAACTTAATATATACTTTTTCACACCCTTTTTTTCTTTAAAATGTACATTTAAAGGATCAAATAATTTGATATAAAAAATAAAAAACCTGTTTTAGTTTAAAAAAAAATCGATTTTGGCTTTTTTAGGTATAAAATGGGACTTAAGGTCTTGTTATCTCCAAACAGGAGTGCAAACCGTAACATAACTCCCATTTTGGCTCATAATATATTTTTGTTGATAGGCTAATTAATGAACTTATAAGACTGACAAATAATTACTTATTAAATACAGAATATAGAAAACCATCTACAAAACCATAATTTGACCTTAACTCAATTTTCATTTTTTTTGGACTTCAGGCCTTTTTTCTTAGTAGGGCAGTGTACTGACATACACTTCAGATACATGGCTGTTACCACGTACAGATGCCATCAGCTTGCAGGTGTTTGAGCACAAAATTCTGAGAAGAATGTTTGGACCTGCAAGTATCTCCGGTACCGGCAGGGACACAATGCAGAGTTGTACCAGATTTATTGGGAGCCAGATGTGGTACAATTTATAAGGATCAAGAGACTGCTCTTTGGGCATGTGGATGGAAGGAGAAAGAGATGACGGCCATGACTGAGCAGATAAGGTCGAAGCCGACACAAAGAAACTCCTCAACACCAGAGCTTGGCAGACCGAGATGAGTGGAGGCCTTGTCTTGATGCGGCGAAGACCCATACCGGGTTGTAGTGCCAGTATTGATGATGATAACATAAGTAAAATGGTTAAAAGACTATTTTCAATAACATAGTTAAAACATTAGATGCTAATAATAATATACTTAATTATTACAAGAAAGCTTAACATCATTAAGTATTTAAAATTTATTTTCCTACACTTATCTACAGACTTACCACCTTTAAAGGGATATTCTAAAAATTCTGCTTTGCTTAATCTTGAAAAATGCATTTCAAGTCAAAGAAGTCAAAAGAATACAAATACGTTGGAGCTCTTGAAAATTGCCTTTTAACAACTTCTAGTACACATGATTTCAGGAAAGTCATGCCGCATAACTGTAAGAAAATAAGTTTTATATAGCATTAATTTACGTGCAGCAGGATAAAAAATACATTATGATTATTTTGAATGATAATAGTTGACCTTGATTATTTATGTGGAAGAAAATAGTCCGGGTGGAAGTCAATAAAGGTCTCTTAAATAGGGAGAAATGTTTATTAAGAGCCAACGTTTCGCCCCACATCGGAGGTCTTCTTCAGGGCTAAATACAGAAATACAGACTAAATTATGGTGAATATTAAAGTTAAAATGTATAAGAATCAAGAGTATTAATAACAAAGTGACAGGAAGGTAGTAGAAAAAGTAATAAAGAATAATATAACTGATACAAAGTAATACAGAAGAAAGTGTTAAAAATTAAAGAATAAGGTAATAAAGATAAAAATTTAAATTACAATTGATAAATATTAAAATTAAAAAACTTTAGTGTCAAGGTGAAAATCTGAGTGGTGTGTGAGTGGCATTGGAATGGTGGAAAATAAAGATGGATGGGGAAGAACCTGAGATATATTTACAGAGCAAGGATAATCATTGAAGAGTATCAATAACAAAGTGACAAGGAAGGTAATAATAAAAAAATAATAAACAATAATGTAAGTAATAAAAATTGAGGCATACGATAATAAAAATGAAAATGATACGAAATCATGATGATAAGTAGTTAAAATGAGAAATGCAGTTTCTTCCACATATATTATGATTATTAAATATTTTTATTTTGAAGAGAAAAGATTTGCCCTGGCCGGGATTCGAACCCTGTATCTCCGTGAGAGCACTCTACAGGTACTCTATAGTATAGTGATAGAATTCTACAGTAGAGTGCTGTCACGGAGAGAGGAACGACCCGGATTCGAATCCCGGCCAGGGCAAATTTTTTCACTTCAAAATAAATATATTTAAAAATTAAACAATTAATAAAAAATTATATATATATATATATATATATATATATATATTATGATTAGTTTGATGAGAAATAAAAAAGTGACTAATTACGTTACAAATTAAAAATGATTAGACAATTAAGGTCTATCTCATTTGAAATAATACTGTGGTTCATCTAGGTCAAAATAAAACCATCAATTCCTTGAGGAACTGTGTGATAAGTATGAACTTAAATTGTAGACTCCTCTTACTGCCAAATTAGTGTAGCTATATGGTTGTATTAGTTGGTAATGCTTTAAAACCTGTTTATAAATTTAAATATGTCATTTAAAAATTTTTCATCTGTAATCTATAGGGTTACCTTTAAAGTTTAGCCTTTTTCGGAACAAATTTTCATGAATGAGTTATAAATAGAATCATAATAAAAAAAAATAATTAATTAAAATATGTTTCTTGGGTTACAAGGTAGGTAAGATAATTGTGGAGGTAAGATAATAGTGGAGGTAATAGAGATATAATGGATAATAGCGGAGATAATAGTCAGAAATAATCCCACCCTTAGAATAATCAGGTAAAAGTTCTGAGCTCACTGTTTAGTAATTCTCAAGCCTCCATATTCTTATCAATGACTCCTAGGAGACTCCCTGATGAGATGCTCATTTATTATTATTCAAGTACATAGTTAACTTGTGTCTCTTTAATATTTAAAGTGGGTGGTTCATAATATGGCCCAATCAAAATGTAATTATACTGATTTTGAAAATATTTTGTAATAATTTAAGTAATTTGTTGTATAATTTATTGGAACACTCTTGGATGTTAGAACTGAATATAGGTTCTTCACATCTGTGACATGAACAAACGTCTCTTCAACTTGAAATTCATTGAATCACCAAAACTAATGTAACCTGTAATATCCAAATATGATACTCTGGCTTAATACTAGAATACTTCCTATTTTATAAGGCAACACTATATATATTAAGCTATAATACAGTATGGCTGATTCTGAATCAATCGACCCATAGAATGAAAAATAAGTGGAAATATACACTCACAGAACTAAGACCATTAAAAAGTATTGCAACTTTTTCTCCCTACCCTGAATGATATTTCTCATTTCTCACTATTTTAATTAGTGTGACATTGATTTTAATGACCATTTTATATAATTTGAGTGATAGTAAAGAAGGAATGAAATTTAACTTACATCAACTAGTCCTGGCACCATAGCCATTAAATCTCCAAGTTGATATTAGGAAAAAAATTCATCTGTGAATGCATTCGTTGATGTACCAGTAGTATATGTAATTCATGAAAAAATCATTTGTGGAAGCACAATCTTTTAAACCAGTGTTGACTCAAGTGGCGTCGAAGCAAAAGCATTTTATCTTAAATAATAATAGTTGACCTTATATATTGTATATATTCATATATATATATATATATATATATATATATATATATATATATATATATATATATATATTTTTTATTTTGAAGAGAAAAGATTGTCTTGACGGCCAAGACATAATCTTTTCCCTTCAAAATAAAAATATTTAAAAAATTATCAAAAGAACAATACATAAAATATATATTTATATATATGTACAGGGTGTTTCAGGGTTAAATGACTAAACTGAAAATTTGAACTAAGGACCTCAAAACAAGAAAAAAATTTCCTATGAAGGGATGTCCGCAAACGCTTTGGTTAGGAGATATTCACATCTAAACATTTCTTACGAATTATTTAGGTATAGTAAATAAATAAAACTTATTTTATTAGTTCCAACTACTTTATTTATTAAATGTAAACCATTAACATTCATATTAAATATTCAAAGTGATTTCCTTGAGCATTCAGACAGGCTCGCCATCTTTCTTCAACAGCAGCAGTGACCAAACTGAAATTTCCAAACAGTAGATTACCTAGTAAGTCTACCTTTAACTTTACGTTTCAACGTCTTAGGGAAACTGTTACATTTGCTGTCTTACCACATGCTGATGGTATTTTAGCCCCTTTACGAAATGAAGAAAGGAGTGCGACCATATTACAACATTTTGATGATAATCCATCTGCCAGTGTACGAAGAGCTGGAGCAGAATTAATTGTTACGCCAACTACAGTATGGAGAACTCTCATTGCAGATGGACGTCACTCATATCATTATCAACGGGTACAAGATTTATTGCCGCAAGATTTACGGCAAAGAAGAAATTTTTCAGATTGGTATTTAAATCAAGCTGATCACAATCTACACTTGATTGATTGATAAGGAGAAATTTTATGGACAAATGAAGATACCTTCACAAGAAGAGGTATCTTCAATCAGAAAAATAATCATCCCTGGTTGTATGAAAATCCCAATGCGATTCGTCAGCCTCATTTTCAGCATGAGTGTCAGTGCAATGTGTGGTTCGGGATAATAGACAATATTTTAATATGCCCGCATTTCTTACCACCTCGAATCAATGCGGACACATTTTTGAAATTTCTTAATAATGATTACCACGATTTAGTTGAAGATATTCCACTATAACTGAGATGGAACATGTGGTTTCAAATAGATGGTTGTCCTGCACATTACGGAAGAGTTATACGACAATGGCTAGATGCTAATTATCCTAATCAATGGATTGGCCGTACAGAACCAGTGGCTAAGCCTGCTCGCTCTCCAGACCTGACACCACTGGATTTTTTTGTTTGGGATGACATTAAACAAAAAGTCTATGCAAGGCCAGTGAATGACCTTAATTCTTTACGAAGAAGGAAAATTGAGTCTTCTGAAACAATAACAGATATTCAGTGCCGTTCTGTGACTGCTGCTGTTGAAGAAAGATGCCTAGCCCGTCTGAATGATCAAAGAAATCACTTTGAACATTTAATATGAATGTTTGTTATGATATAATCAAGTAAGCATTAGCTTTTGTAATTGTAACACCTTCTGTTTTATGAAATAAAGATTTTTCCTTTCATGATGTTTAAACAGTAAACATGTGTTACAAAATTCCTATATATTACTAATAGGTTATGGGCCCAGATAAAGCCTAAAATAGTTTTGTTTCTCTCTAAATAATTTTTTCTTGTTATATTTACAAAAAAGTGCGATGATGTCAAAGTCGAGTGAATCGGCGGGTTCGCATAATGTTTTTGATAGACTTACCGGACGTGAAAATTTTAATGATTGGAAATTTAGTATGAGGATGATTCTAATCGAGAAAAACTTGTGGAACAGCATTGTAGGGTTTGCTGAATCGAATAAGACTCCCAAAGATAAAAGAAAAAGGAAAGATCAAAAAGCACTGGCTAAAATATGTCTTTCAATCCAGCCAATTGCTTTTCCACATGTGTGATGTGCAGAAACAGCCTTAGAAGCTTGGGAAAACTTGGAAAAAGCATACGATGATAAAGGTCTTTATAGAAGATTAAGTTTACTGCGTTCATTAGTACGAATAAGGTTAAACAATTTTTCTAATATTGATAAAATATATTAATGAAATAATGAATATATCACAAAAACTCAATCATATAAAATCACCAATTGATGATGAATTTTTGGCAATAATTATGTTAAGTGGGTTGCCACCAGAATATGATCCAATGATATTGGCATTGAAAAGCTCAAATCAAAAAATTTCATCAGATTTTATAAAGACTAAATTACTCGCTTGTGATAAATATGAAAAAGAACCTAAAGATAGTGCACTAATCATTAAAAATAAATTTTTTAAAAAATCACCGAGATGTTTTGGATGTGGGAAGTTAGGACACAAAAAGATAAATTGTTTCAAGAATAGAAATATAAATAATTCAGATAAACCAGATAAAAACTCTAGTAAATTTAACAATAATAAAGCTTTTCAGACAGTTCTACGATCAACTAACAACTGTGATGACGTTTGGTTTTTAGTTTCAGGTGCAACTGCACACATGACATATAAAAGAAATATTTTGAGTAACTATCGTCATAATTCTGAGAATATAATGGTTGCTAATAACCAATTTCTATCAAGCCAAGGTATTGGTGATACTGTCATTGAGACTTCAACAGGATCTAAAAAAGTGACTGACGTTATATATGTACCTGAATTGAGAACAAATTTACTATTGATTGCAAAAATAGTTGAGAAAGGACATTGCGTTATCTTTGATAAAAATGGATGTCAAATTTATGATGATGTGAATTTTAATGTTACAGGTTCGATTGCAGCTAAAGGTATTTTGAAAAATGGACTTTTTCAAATAAATTCTACATCAGAGAAATTATTGCTTTCTACAAATGAAAAATCAAATATTTTATGGCATCGTAGGCTTGGTCATTTAAATTGTACTAGCATGGATCTACTAAAAAATGGTCTTGCATCTGGAGTTAATTTTCAAAATATAAATAATACAAATTGCATCAGCTGTGTTCTTGGAATACAACAAAGAAAACCTTTTAAAATGATAACTAGCAATCGAGCTAAAGAACTTCTAGGCATTGTCCACACAGATATAATGGGACCTATGTAAATTAATTCATGGAGTGGAAAAAGATACATTTTGATTTTTGTTGATGATTTTAGCAGGAAGATTTTTGCATATTTTTTAAGATCAAAAGATGAAGTTCTACCAAAGTTCAAGGTTTTTCAGAACATGGTAGAGAATCAGTCAGAAAGAAAAATTAAAGTACTCAGATCAGATGATGGAACTGAATATATAAACAAAGTATTTTCAAACTACTTAGAAAGTAAAGGAATAATTCACCAAACTATTGTAACGTATACTCCGGAGCAGAATGGTGTGGCAGAAAGAACAAATACAACGGTCATGGACACTGCAAGATGTCTAATGAAAGATTCTGGCGTTGCAGATGATATGTGGACAGAGGCAGTAAACACTGCAATTTACCTAAAAAATCGTGCACCTCATAAAGCCATAAAGGGAAAGACACCGGAAGAATTTTGGATAGAACATAATGTGGATTTATCGCACCTAAAAATTTTTGGTTGCATAGCATATGTACATATCCCTAAAGAAAAAAGAAAAAAGATAGACTCAAAAAGTGAGCCATACATATTTGTAGGATATTCTGAGACTACAAAAGGCTATCGACTGTTTAACCCCAGAAAACCTGGAACTGTGATAATTGCTAGAGATGTTGTATTTTTTTAATCTAAATTTTCTTTAAATGATGAACAAGAAGAAAATTATGGACCAATCGAATCTGAACTTGATGAAGAGCCTAAAGAACTTGATGAAGAACCTGAAGAACCTACAGATATTGATGAAGAACCTACACAAATCAATGAAGAACCTGAGGAACATTCAGAAATCAACGAAGATGATAAAGGCCAAATTAACATCATTTCTTATGGGAGAACAAGAAAACCAAAACCCTATCCAAACTATGAGCTCTACCTAACTACCAAAGACGAACCCTCAGCATATGATGAAGCTATCAAAGGTCCTGATGCAGACAGATGGAGAAAGGCAATGGAGGAAGAATATCAATCTTTAAAAATAAATAGGGTATGGAATTTAGTTAATAAACCTCCAAATAGCCACATAATTGATAGCAAATGGGTTTATACTAAAAAAATTGATCTTTATGGGGAATTAAAATATAAAGCCAGATTAGTAGCTAGGGGGTTTTCTCAAAAATATGGTATTGATTTTTAAAAAAAATTTTCACCTGTTATTAGGCATTCGACTAATATTATTTATTTGCGTTTATTATTTGCTATATCAGTAGAATTCAATTTAGTCATTATTCATGTTGATGTAAAAACAGCTTTTTTAAATGGTAAATTAGATGAATTAGTATATATGAATCAGCCTAAAGGTTTTAATAATGATAGTAAAAAGGTATGTTTATTAAATAAAGCTATTTATGGATTGAAGCAATCATCCAGAGTTTGGCATAAAGAAGTGGAAAATACCATGAATAATTTAGGTTTTAAAAAATCCTTATATGAAAATTGTTAATACTTTAAGACTTTTTTGGATAATTCAAGGATATATATAGCATTATATGTTGATGATTTTTTGATTTTTAGTAATAATAATGCTGAAAAGGATAAATTTATCAAATCATTATCAAAATTGAATGAGATTAAAAATCTTGGACCTGTTAAGAAATTTTTAGGCATGAATATAAGTAGATCATCTGGTCAAATTAAATTAGATCAAAGAGATTTTATTTTAAAACTGATAAAGGATTTTGATATGGTGGATTCAAAGCCTGCTAAAACTCCTATGGAACATGGTTTAAAGTTAGGAAAGGCTGAATTTAAAGATGAAAAACTTCCATATCAGAAATTAATAGGATCACTCATGTATGTAGCTATTAATACACGCCCTGACATTGCTTTTGCTGTAAATTATCTTAGCCAATTTAATAACTGTTATAATTCAACTCATTTTGTTTATGCTAAGAGAATATTAAGATATTTAAAGGGATCTAATATTTATTAAAAATAATAAAAATTTTGATGTTTGATGGATCGATGCTGATTGGGGTAATAATATATCTGATAGAAAATCTTATATTGGTTTTGTTTTTAAAATATCTTGGGAAGCTCGCAAGCAATTCTGCATTGCTCTTTCAAGCACGGAGGCAGATTTCGTGGCGCTGTCTGAAGGTGCCAAGGAAGCAATTTTTTTAAAGAATATAATCTCAGAATTTACTAATAAAAATAATGTAGTAAAAATATATAACGATAATCAAATAAGACCAAACATATAGACGTCAGATACCATTACATTAAGGAACAAACAGCAAATGGCAGTTTAAAAGTTTCATACAAACCTACTGAAAAAATGGTGGCAGATATATTCACTAAAAGTCTACCTGCATCTAAACATAATTATAATGATAATACATTATTATAATGAAATAATGTATGCATAAACTTGGAGTTTTATGATTTATTTTTGTTGTAATAATTTAATTTTTTTTTATTTCTTCAATTTTGAATTTTGTAAACATACATAAATTTTGTAAATTTTCATGAATCTTGTATTGGTTATTGAAGATGATATTGTTTAATTTCATCAATTTTTATCTTATATTAACTTATTGTAATATATAGATTAATAATGATTTATTTTTGTATTTGCATTACTAGATTAAAGGGGGATGTTATGATATAATCAAGTAAGCATTATCTTTCGTAATTGTAACACCTTCTGTTTTATGAAATAAAGATTTTTCCTTTCATGATGTTTAAACAGTAAACGTGTTAGAAAATTCCTGTATATTACTAATAATGTTAATGGTTTACATTTAATAAATAAAGTAGCTGGAACAAATAAAATAAGTTTTATTTATTTACTATGCCTAAATAATTTGTAACAATGAAATCTTTAGATGTGAATATCTCCTAAACAAAGCATTAGTGGGCATACCTTCATAGGAAATTTTTTTCTTGTTTTGAGGTCCTTAGTTCAAATTTTCAGTATGGCCATTTCACCCTGAAGCACCCTGTATATATATGTATATATAAGTTAAGGGTCAGGCCCTGGTAATAGTGGAGCTTAATCCTACTAAGAGTGTAAACAACTCCCAGATACTATATAAGAAGGATTACTTGATAAATAAAGTCAGTGTTTTACCAGCTTGCTAGTGTGTAGTTTCTTCCCCAATTTACTCTTTTTTTTTATGTTTCGCGAGCCAAAGTACTGAAGTCGTGCCGAAACCCGGGAAAATTATTTGAAGTCACAAGGATAATTTTTTTTTTGTTTTCGTGAAGTATTTAAATTTTTTTTGTTTTGTTGTTTCTGTTGTTTTGTCACTTTCTTTTCAAGAAACCGGGGAAACAAATTTCAATATGAATGAACAACAAGGACAAAGCATTCTCAGACCGGCAACATTAACCTTAGAGCCGCCGCAGCCAGAACAGGTGAATCCAGAGTTTCCTCCATATCCATCTACCATACTAGCAATGGCGAGAGCAGACTTAGCAGCTCAAGAAGCGAACAGGATCGCACAAGAAACAAATCAGCTAGAGAGGATGAAAATAAAAAAGGCCAATGCACAAGATATCAGGAGGGAGATATCGGACCTGGAAAGGTTCAATGGTGACGTGGGTGAACTTAATCACTTTATTAAGGGCGGAGATGGTATCATGGCCAGTATTCAGTCCCAGGTAGCAGCAGATCTGTTGGAAGAAGCAGAAGCGCAGAGATTACGAGTTGCCCTGGCGCACCGAGTAAGGAGGAGCGTTCTGAACCTGATTCAAGCCGACGAAGATACTACGTGGCCAGTCATCAAGGAAAGGCTGAAAAAGGCTTATGGAGGGGGGCGATGGGCCCCAGAAGAAGACATGCTCCAGTTATTTCGGGAGACCAAGAGGGCCAATCAGTCGAACGGCCAGTACGCTGCAGGACTCCTCGCAAAGTTGAATAAGATCAATGAGAAGCTGCGAGAGGTAATGGACACGAGCTCCGTTGAAGCCTGGATGCTTTTTATGACCACTGTGCTCAAGGTACAGCTGGCCAGGGATACTGGCAAGAAGGATGGTCTTCCTAGGGACAAGGCGTTCGTAGAGTGGGCCCAGGAAATGTCAGATGCAATTGCTCGTGATGAGGAGGAACGGGAGGTTTTTGAACCAGGGTGGAGTAGAGTATCCTACCGCAGGAATGAAGTAAGGAAGTATAGGGGAAGACAAGACCTAGGGAAGAAGAGAGATGGAGAAGTGGGTAGAAGAGAAACGCTACCCCCAGAGACAGAAGGCCGTTCATAGATAAGAAGAATGTTAGAAAGGAGGAGAGGAAGTGCCATGAATGTGGCAAGGCAGGACATCTGGTAGCACAATGCCCTCGCACCAGATGTTACGAGTGTGGAATGGAAGGGCACCTAGCCAGGCAATGCCCATACATGTTCCGCAGGAAAGATACATACCACGGAGAGCCGATGGAAATAAATGCGCAGGAGATGCGCAAAAGAAGATACTCGGCCATGCGAGGTGAGGCTTCCAGGGACTCGACCAGTGGATCTGGATCTTCAGAGACGGAGGAGGAGCTGGGGAGCAGTGGCGGCGAGGGTAGCTGGAGTAGCGGCCGGAACCGGCAAAGGAAAGCAGCTCAGGATCAAGGACGGCGCCAGGTGCTGACGGTGAGACGGAAGCAGACGTCAGTATGAGGAGGGTGCGTCGAGAGTGGCGACCGAGCTTGCACCGTCAACAATTTAGAAGGTAAGCTTAAGAATTGGTTGCCTATTATCAAAACTAAGTGTGGAGTGAAGTGCCTTGTGGACACAGGGAGCTCGAGCACCCTGTTGTCGAAAATAGCGATAGAGAGTCTATGTGTTAGGGGGAAGGCACTTCAGATTCGGGAGTGCGATTGCAAATTAATTACTTTGGGAGGGCCGTGTAAAGTAACGGGCGAGACAACTATTGGGTTGGACGAGTGGAGTAAAACGGGGGCGCTGCTGCGGGTGCATCTGGTAGAGAGTATGCCCAGGGAACACCAGGTCATAGTTGGGTGTGATCTTTTAAAAAAAGTGGGCGTGGAAGTAAAAAATACGCTGGGCAGGTGGTTCGTGAGATTAGCCGGTAGGTCATTCGCATGTCATGGTGTAGTTAGGGGCGCGCGAGTAGCGGCCGTAAGTAGGTGGGTAGAGTGGAGAGCAAATTTATTGCATGAGTTCCGAGACATTTTTTTTCGGGAAGGGGAAGTATTAGGAGTTACGGGTAAAACAGTACATGAAATCCCGTTAAAACAGGAAAAAGTTACTTATGTGAAAGAGAGGCGTTATCCCCAAGCGTTACGACAACACATTCGGGAGGAGTTGGAGGAATTACGTAGGCAGGGAATCATCATCGATAGTTCATCCCCATACAATAGCCCCCTGTGGGCGGTCAAAAAGAAGACTCCGACGGGGCAGGAGAAATACAGGGTGGTTGTTGACTTTCGTCAATTGAATGAAAATACAAAAGATGAAGCGTACCCGATTCCTCGTTTTGACGACATCATGGATTGACTCAGCGGAGCCACAATTTTCAGTACTCTGGATTTGAAGGCTGGATATCACCAAATCCGACTTCATCCCCGGGATCAGGAGAAAACGGCCTTCACATTCGAACGGGGACACTATGAGTTCACCAGGATGCCGTTTGGGTTGAAGAATGCCCCCCTCACGTTCCAACGATTAATGGACGAATTCCTCAGGGGTATCGATGAAGGGATCTGCCAGGTTTACATGGACGATCTCCTGGTGTTCAGTAGATCAGAGGAGGAGCATGAACGACACCTGAGACAGGTATTTGAGAGGGTTCGGGAGTTCGGGTTAAAATTGTCCTCGGAGAAGTCCACTTTGGGTAGGGCGGAAATAAATTTTTTGAGTCACACCGTGTCAAGGGATGGGGTGAAGCCAGATAAGTCCAAAGTGGAAGCAATTACCAAGATGGCAATTCCCCGCGATGTAAAGGGTATCAGGAGGCTGCTGGAAGCGCTGAACTATTACCGGCGGTTTGTACCAGACATGGCGCGATGCTTGGTTCCCATTAACAACCTACTGAAGAAGGGAGCAAGGATGATTGTCACACCCAGTATGGAGGACAATATACGGCGTTGTATGGAGCACCTCAAGATAGAACCCGTGTTGGCATTTCCCGACTTCAAGAAACAGTTCACGGTCACCACAGATGCCAGTGAATATGCCTTGGGTGCGGTGTTGTCCCAAGACAGTACATGCGGGGAGCGGCCCATTGCATATGCTAGTAGGCGGTTATCGGATGCGGAGGCAAGATATAGCGCATTGGAGCGGGAATTGCTAGACATCGTCTGGGCGGTTGATCATTTCCGGCCATACCTGTTCGGTAGGAGATTTCGGGTACAAACTGATCACAGACCGCTGCAATGGGTGGGACAATTGAAGGAATCGTCGGCGCGAGTTTCACGCTGGAAAGAGAGTCTCAACCAGTATTCGACGGACGTCGTCTACAAGCCCGGCAAAGAGAATGTAGTCGCTGACTGGTTATCCCGGGCGCTGATGGTAAATGCCCTAGAGGAAGACACTGCGGGGCCATCGCAAGACATCCGCCAATTTCTTCAGGACTGGTCACCAGGAGGCGAAGGGGAACAGAATACCACAGAGGCGGAAAGGGAAGAGGTGTCCTCAGCCAGAGACAGTTCTACAGACGAAAGACCAGAAGATTTGGAAGAAATTGAGGAGATCGTCAACGATAAACCGCGCCAAATCATCTGGAGGACGAAGACTTCGGGCATGCTGTCCATAGAATACTCACGTTACGGAAGGTCGCGGGTCAACGTAGTTTCGTCACAACCAGGGATAAGGTTGGATCTAGTATGTAAAGCCCTGAAGGACGCGTCAAAACCAGGTCGCACACACCACCTATATGTGGGGAACGCCGCAATTTGGGAAAAGATCAAGCAAGTGTGGAAGACGGACCAGATTCCGGACCGCGTCTTCATTCGGCGCAAGGTCATGGTGGAAACCATTAGGGATGTTGGGCGCCAGAAGGAGCTAACAGGGGCGTATCACCAAGGCAAGACCAATCACCGCGGGGTCAATGAGACGTTACAGGCGCTCAGGAGACGGTATTATTGGTCAGGTATGCGGAAAACGATTCAAGAGGTCATAGGGGCATGCGAGGTCTGCATGACTACGAAATACGACCGTCACCCACCGCGAGCCGTACAAGAAGCAACGCCAACGGGTGATCGGCCGCTCCGGGACCTGCAAGTTGACACGTTCACCTGGAGGGGGTTTACGTGGTTAACGGTCATCGATGTGTTCAGTAAAATCGCCACGGCTCACCTGATCAAGTCTAAAGAAGCCGAGTCCGTGTTGTCAGCTCTCCGGACATGGTTCATGTTTTACGGGGTACCGGATAGCATAACGTCTGATAAGGGGAGGGAATTCGACAATGCGGTGGTGAGTGAAGAAATGCGTAAGTTGGAGGTCACGTGGCACTTCAACACTCCGGGACACCCGAAGGGTAGGGGAGGAGTGGAACGTTTGCATGGTACACTCAACGACCATCTCAGAGTTTATCACGTCGATCAGGGGCTGACTCCAGATGTAGCGATGCGGAAAGCGGTTGCGGCGTTTAACCACTCGATTCATTCCGTAACAGGGTTTTCTCCGTTTGAGGTGCTGTTCGGAGTTCGGGGGCCTAGTAGGGATTTCGGTGAGACAATCGGGGACAATACGTTTGCTCGCGATATTGTGGCAAACCACGTGCAAATTCGCGGGGCCTGGGAGAAGGTGAGGAGAAAAATCTGGAAGGAAAAACGAACCAGGGTGACGAGGGAGAACGCGAGGTTACGAGACTACACGGGGGCGTTGAAACTTGGGATAATTGTATACCGGCGGATTGGGTCCAATAGGAGTAAAGAACCGAGGAGATACGAGGGGCCATTCTGTGTCGTTGTCTTGAGAGAACACAACGTAGTCACCATCGAGAGCGTTGGGGACCCAAGAAGACGACGGACCGTTCATATTGAGCAATTAAAGTTTCCTTTGGGATCTGGGGTGCCTTCGCCTGTGCAAACGGAAAACATGTAATAAACCAAGATATGTATTAAATTTTTTTTTCTCTATATATAGAAACGTCATGTCATATAAAGATGTACCGTGTTAATTGTATATATTCAGTTTTGTGTGTCAACCGAAGTTTTTTTTTGTGTGTGAAGACAATGGTTGTTTTTTTTTATTCTTATTGTATGTGGTTATTTTTCTTCATTTCAGGATGCTACAGTTTTTTTTTTGGCTTTGTTATTTCCTTATTATTGAATGTAATTATTTGTGTCTGGGAGCTGTAAGTTGTACAGGAGCAAGCTCTACTAATTGCCCAGCCTAGCCACTTCTTTTAGTTTCCAAAAGGTGTCTGGAAACTGGAGGGGGGAGTTAAGGGTCAGGCCCTGGTAATAGTGGAGCTTAATCCTACTATGAGTGTAAACAACTCCCAGATACTATATAAGAAGGATTAATTGATAAATAAAGTCAGTGTTTTACCAGCTTGCTAGTGTGTAGTTTCTTTCCCAATTTACACTTTTTTTTATGTTTCGCGAGCCAAAGTACTTAAGTATATATATATATATATATATATATATATATATATATATATATATATATATGTTTCTGATGATAAAGCTAATATGGAGAAATGTTCTACTTAAGTAAGACATAAAATAACCAAGAGTAAGAACTCTGTCCATGTAGATGTAGCCGCTTTAAATAGTTTAAGCAAAGATAGATTATAATGATTTTCAAAGAAAATTTTAACTGATTAACAAGGCAGTTTTGGAAAATTTCCTGTTTTGAATAGTTTTTTATTATTGTTTCCTTCATAAAAAGCGATGTCTAAATGAGCTTTCTATTTTGCTCACTGCGAAATAATTTTATTATGTCCAACTAAGCTTATAACATCCTGTATTTAGCTATGTCTGTTGTTATACAATCTTACTAATCAATGTTGCTGTGGCTAATGGTCATTTCAAAGAAGTCCATAAGTGTTGCGAAGGACAATTTTTAGAATTAAGTTTATAGAGACTTTTTGAACGTAGGATTGAAAAATACTTATTTAATTCCAATTTCAACAGTCACTATGACATTTATTTTGGCAATATTTAAGATGCTGTTGTTAGATGTTTTGGAACATTTCATACAAATAACAATGTTTTATAATCAAAATAATGACACTTAAATCAGAATACTTCTAACAAATCAAAAGTGAAATGGTTTATGTGAGTACTTGCAAAAATAAATAAAAAAGAGAAATGTTATTAAAAACAATCACACTCAGGTGGAGAATACTGTTCACTCTGTCATTTTTAAGGAATTCATTATTCTTCATGGATATATTCTTTTCAGCCAAAAAATTATTCACATCTGAAAAAAAAAATGGAAACTATAGAACATTTTATATATACTACACCAAAAGATTTAAAATAAAATATTAACATTAACAAATTGTAAGGTTTTGTAACTAGTGAATTAATGCAAAACACACCAACACTTATACACTAATGTTTTTATGTTAAATAACATACATATATATTACATTAAGAGCACTCAATCACAGTAAAGCAAACTGAAAAGAAGTATTTTACAAATATGACTAAATAGTAAACTCAGATTCTTCTTGATGCTGAGTCGTAGCGATATCCATACCTTTAATTTTTTTATTTTTTTGTAGACGATGTGAGGTTGAATAATACGTGACACGTATTATTCAACCTACCTACACGTACAAACGTACCTACCTACCTGATGTCCTTCAGCCTTTTATGATTCTTTTTTTTTGGAACTTAACCGACAAAGTAAAATGCTTTTGTGGAAGAAAATAGTCCGGGTGGAGGTCAAAAAATTTCATCTCAGAAAGAGACATTTTTTGACCTCTGCCCGGACTATTTTATTCTACGCACACACATACACATATTTTTTCTATCTTTTATAGGTCAAGTAGAAGTATCTGAAGCTCCCTACTTCAGTATGCTGTCTTCAGAGAAAGTTTTTAAATGTCCAGATATTTTCTAAAAGATTGAAAATACCTTGATTATTACGTTATTTCGACTAAAAACTCTTAAATAAAATAACTTAATGCTACATTACATTTTCTCGTAAAGGAGGTATACTAAAGTAGTCAACTTTGAATGCTTTTTCTACTTAATTAACTATGAAAGATAGAAAACAATGTTACATATATTTTTTCCATGTTTTGGATTGTACATTTCAGAAAAATAAAAATAAATGGGGGTCAAGAGGAAACTACATTTTTTGAAGGTCGATATTGACCATTTAAAGTGAAAAAACAAAAAATCTTTTTTTTTATTTCTTCAAACTAGGCCTGAATAACTACAAATTTTACCTGAATCATTTTTCTGAATTTTGTTTCGTTTAAAAGTTAAAAACGTTTATTATTCAAGGTAAAATGCTTTTGCTTCGACAACACATCAACAATGGTTTAAAAACGAGTGCTTGCATTCTATTGGAACAGAATATTAAAAAAATGTTCTTTGGTTGGCTTCTCATCATCATATCATCAAATAGTTATATAATTTAACATAATCATACCATGCTTTTCCTTTTTGTAACTAATTAAACAAAAATTCTAAAACATTTTGTGATCATCATCAAAATAGCATTCATTTGGTAGTAGTGACCCCTAAATATTACTTGCAAAAATATGTACATTACTTTTATGTGTCTTTGAACAGAATAAAAGCGTTTTAAATAAAATTTAAAAAATGGACCCTAATAAGAAGCACCCTGCTTCTTTTATTTAATTTTTTTTTTAATTTTATCATTTCCCTCTTAAAATTCGGTATCGATAGGTATATTCGATTCTGTGTCGTCCTTGTTCGGTAATGGACTTAATCCTGTGCCTTACGCTTTGTAATTTCGTTTGTAGGGGCATAATTTTGGCCAGCTTATCAGCGCTTAAGTTTTCCATGTTGTATCTTATACACAATGGAATAATTCTACGATGAAAAAAAGGACAAAAAAGCAACGTTAAATTGTAAAATAAAGCAATTTGGGAAACGAGATGTTGAAAACACAAGTTTAAGGCCCCTATAAATATTTTCTGCAAAGAAAAAATATCAAATAACAATATAAGATACAATATTATAATATAGCAATCATTTTAATAATATAATTTATAATCATAACACCATCATAATACCATTAAAATATGATAATGTTATAATATAACAACAATATATGTAAAATAAAAATTTTATGACGTTAAAAAAGCCAAATTGCACGATCCGACCCCTGAGGACCAATAAATGTGGCGGCCGCATGCCTTTCGCAAATTAAAAGGTTGAGCACGAACCGTCAATAAATATTGCATTAAAGTGTGATGTCTGGATAGTGCAATGGGCTCTTCATCAAAATAAAACAATGAGATTTATATAAAGAAAAATAACATAAAATATTTATTGTTGATTCAAAATAAAATGATATCTTGTAAGAAAACCAAAAATGAAAACAATAATAATATTTCACACACACAAAAAAAAACAATACTAATGACAATAAATTCCAAAAAAACACAATAATTGCAATAAAATAAAAATAAAAACATAACCAAATAATGATATTCCATACAAAAACGTGCTAATAAAAATAAAATGTATTGTGAAAATAATAATGATGAAAACGTTTACAGTACATCACGACCAGAATCGCATTGAGTGTTCCTACGCGGAGAGATGCTGCATTGATGAAGTGAGGACACGGTCCCAATATTATGCCACGGTGTGTACCTGCGAACGGAACTGCAGAACTGAGAACTCTGCACTGTGCGTTAATCCCGTCAGGCGGTGCGTGTTGTATAAGCAAATTTGTTTACGCATCGGCCACTCAGCTCGCACATAAACAAACTTGTTAGAGTTTATACATATTAATTTATACACTATGTACAAATTTATGAGTAAAAATATTTAAATTAAATAAAAATATACTTATAGGAAAATAAAACGTCTAAACGTATTTTTAAATAAAGAAAAAAAAAATTTGACTAGAAAAAGGTTTTTACTCACTTGAATGATTCAAAAATAATTTATACACTTTAAAATTTCAAAACATAATTATAACATTTTAAAACATTCTGGCTTTGTGGCCTCAACAGATTCCATTGAATATCTCGATAAAAATTAAAATAACATACTTCTTGTTGAAATAGTTTTTATGACTGAAATAAAATATATAGTCCAACATATGCACCAATAACCAGTAGTATGCTAAATTCAGAATACAATATCATCCGGAAGAACGACCGACATATTTCGTGAAGATGAATACTAGTACATACTAATACAAATATTAGTACATGCATTGGCTAACAAAAGGAAAACAAGTAAATATAAGGATAAATATTTTTTGGTTTGGACAGGTTTTAAATTATGGGATTAGTCATTCCCAACAAACTAAGAGAGAAAATGATATCTGCAGTGCCATGGAACTGTAAGCACATCATGATAACAAAACAGATATTAAAAAAATAAATAAATAAATGCCATTGCCAATGAAATTGAGAAATTCAAGAGAGATTGAAAAACTCTTCTACCAAGACGTCCACACAATTGTCTACAACATCAAGCAATGTTTGATTAGAGAGAGACTAAGGGGACTGAAGCTCAAGACAGTAAATATTAAATATAAAAAAGTCTCGTTTATATTTGATTCACCCACGTATTTCTAACTCTACTCAGCTAAAAAAATCAGAAATAGCATCCATACATCTTTCCTTTGGTTTTCCTCCATTAGGTTTTCGGTAGAAATCTTGTTGATCTGTTATACACTTATGAATTGTGAGACATAAAGTTTAGGTCGTCATAAAGTTTGTATAGCTCTTACTTTTTTATTGTCGATAAGAACCATTCTTCTCTACCTGCCAATTCGCTCAGCTGATACTTCACTCAATCCCCAAGTTTCAGATGCATATTTCATGATGGTTAAGATAAGTGTTTTGTACATTCTCAGCTTGGTTGTGTGACTGAGCAGTCTATTATCGAAGAGTTTAGATAGGCATTAATAAGCACAGTTAGCATACATTACTTTGTATTTCACTTCTTCTCTCTCCTTCAAAGTGTCATTTACTAATAATTCCGAGTATTTGAAGCTTTTAATTCTCTCAAATACGTAGTTTCCAATTGCCTAATGCTTCTGTAGGTGAACTGGATTCTTCTTGTTCAATATAAATATCTTGGAGTTGCCCTCGTTAATTTGGAGAACTGTTAGGGTATGAATGTGTACATTTTATTTTATTTTTATTATTAGTATTATTATTATTTATTATTTTTTTTATTTTATTATTTTTTTAACTTTATTTATATCATTTCCGCATTAATTTCTTTCTATTACCGCATGTATATATTTATTTATTTTATTTTGTTTATATTATTGTTTTGTTATGGAATGACTGTAAGCTGCACAGCACTATTACTTATTGCCCACAAGTGGCAGATTGTAATATTTCAATAAAGTGTTAAAAAAAAAAAAAAATTTGGAGAACTATTCTTTTCTCTTACATAAGTACTTCCTTGATGCTTTGTTGATTTCTCCCAACAATGACATCATCTGCAAATCCCATCACTTGTATCACCCAGCTAAAAATTGTCCCGTGGGATATCAGTCATGCTCTTTTTATAAGTGCATTTAGGACATTGTTATGCTGAATGATTAATATCACATAGATATGAAATTGGCAAGTCCAAAAAATACACAGTATAGAAAAAAACAACAGGAAAAAGTTGAAAAAATAATTGATATTAATAGATAAAAAAAACAGTAAAAACAAACAAAATTCACTTCTAACAAAAAATGTACCCTCATGTTTTGTCATTCCTATCATTAAAGGTATGTGCTCAAAGTCTCCTTTTTATAAATACCTTTAGGGTGTTCCACCAGAAAGTTTTGTGATTAACTACCATTTGGTCTCTTGCAATCCCACTTTTCTAGAATATGGGTAGTAAAATTGATATTAGTGATAGTAACAAACAAACAACTATAACAAAATAAAAAATATGAATACGTACAAGGAAAATCATAATGTCATGGCATATTAAGAGGTACAATAAATAGAAATAAATTGAAAAGTGTGCATTCACAAAAGCCTGTGAAAAATTTATTGATGCTGAGAAAATTAATATTTTCTTATCAAGGTTAGCAAAGAAAATAACAATATTTAACATCCAACTAAAAAAAAAAAAAAAAATAGCTGATAAAGCTGTTAGAAAAGCGTAATGAGCTTCTAAAAGAGAGGGCTAATAAAAAATATCACGCCATGGAGGAAGAAAATATCACACCATGAATTATAGCTTACATATTTCCCATGTAAGCTATAATTCACCTTCTCTTATTAGGCCAGTAATGCCTCTCAGCACTTTCCTCCCAAAGCTATCAATTTTTAGCCAATTGTTGCAAAAATGTTTTAGAATGGGTTCAATGATGGATTTATACAAAGTGATATTTCTATGGAAAAGCAGGTTACCCCTGAGGAAGCTTCTTAAGTTCTGATATGAACTCCAATATATGAACAAATGTAAATGAACTCTAACCATTAATGAATCCAAATATTTGAAGCTGGAGACTCATTGACATGAGAAATTTTTCACTTCAAGCAGTTTTAGTGATTTTTTATCCACCTTAAAATCATTGTTTTCTTCTTCTTTGGATTTATTCATTGTTATTACTCCTCTCTCGAACCATTTGTGATACTTTTTTTTTGTTTGGAGAGATTTTTCAAGTATGGCTGGATAATACCAAGCAGTAGTGTCATCTTATGTAAAATAATCCATAACTCTACCTTTCTCATCAATGATTTGCCCACACTGGCATATATTTTAATCCTGTTATCCTTTCCTTGTTTCTTTCCATGTGCATACTGTAAGTAGGATTAGTATAAGTTAAGGACAAACATTAAAAAAAGTACTGAATAAATAGATTTGTCAAGTATCTATTTTTTCTCATATAATATTTTAAACATGATTATCTTATTATTCTCCTGTTGTCCTTAATTAATTATCCAAGATAAAAATAAATAATATTTCGCTTAAGATAAAATTTCTTTATGGATTATTTAAATACGTTATTTATTAATATCTTAATTCAGCACTAGAACCTATAAATGTTTCATTATAGCTTTCCTAACAACTAACAGCGGAGCATATTGTGACATATTCTCATACTCTCTTATTCTCATAACACCTACTTCAGTAGTGTATTCTTTTGAATCCAGGAACAGTGCATGGTATCATTTTACACCTGATTCTCTTTTAGGCATAGTTGGTCTTTGTAACTACTAGAAAATGATCATAGTTGCCTGAACCGTAGGATGATTAGTTACATTAATGATTCTTCTGGAAACCAGAACATGGCCAGTTCCATTTGTTATAGTCAATGATTTTTATGTCTATCTTTGTAGGGAAATGTTAAACTTTATGTCACTTATGATTTTCAAGCAGCTGAACTAGCCATCCATGCTTGCCAATGGTATTGCCAATGGTACAAATGCATGCTCTTTTCAAACTAAAGCATTAAAGTCACGCAGAACATTCTTAATATTAAGGATAGAGAAATATCTCTATTACTTACTCTTTTTCTTAATCTTGTAACATGCAGTGTCTGTTACATCCTCCCCGGTTTGCACTTGCACAGTCTACTTGCACTATTGTTCAGCATTAGTTGACATGAAAGCCATGGGAGTGGTAGTGCCTTTGTTTTGGTGGGTTTTTACTTAGTTTGTAGTTATCTTTGAGCTTATTAGTATATAATACAGTTTTATAATAATATCAAATTTGTGCTTATTTACAAGATATAACAATTGGCAATGAGAAAAACATCAATTTGATGGATCCACAATTGACAATAAGGATATAACATAGCAAGAACATTTAACAGTCATGATAAATTTAATATTTAATTAATATTTTATTTGGTTAATACATTGGGAATCTAGTAATACTTTCTCAGTTTGGATAACATTCGTTTTAGCGTCCCTTCGCTAGGTGACAACCATATATCTCAATCGAAAGAGCTTTCGATTTGTAGTCGAATGACATAACTCCCAGCGTCCGCAAAGGCCAAATAAAAAAGTTTCTTAAAAACGTTCGAAACGCTAGATACCGTATGTGTTGACATTTCACAACGTCAGCGCACGCGTTGACACACCTCCAGTGCGCATGCGGAGGTTCGTTGCAACGCTACTTGTTCTTAAGTCGTCAGTTAGCTTTCATTGCGGTTAGACGTACTTTGTTTTTCAGCGTGTTTTTCAAGTTTACTTTTTTTTTGACGTCATTGACGGCTAAACAGTCAGCATTATTATCTTAGGTTAGGTTAGGGGTGGTTTTTTTGGCGGTTAGGTGTTTTTTTTTTTGGTGATTCGGTGGTTTGGTTAGGTTAGGTTAGATTACATTAAGTTTTTTGTAGTTCGGTGGTTTTTTGTTGGTTTGGTTAAGTTAGGTGTTTTTTTAATGGTTAGGTTAGCTTAGATTACTTAGTTTTTTTTTGGTGATTAGATGGTTAGGGGTGGGTAGGGGTCTTTTATGTTTTTGTTTTTCAAGTTTACTTTTTTTTTACGTCATTGACGGCTAACAGTCGCACGCCGTTTCGGTATGCCCTATACCTCACTTTAGATTCCTCTCGGAGTACAGGTCTCCCCTCCTCATCCCTGCACTCCTGGCACCTGCGCCTGGCCCTGTAGTACTCCCTCTTGAGGAGCGTCAGGGCAGGCGTCCACCATGGGACCGGACGCACTCTCGCTCTACGGCGCTGGAGGGTCATATTGGCCGCGACTGTGATGGCGACCGTCATCTCCGCCACTCTGCGGTCAATGGCTGACTTGCCTTCCATCGGCGCCATCTCTTCACATTCTCTATCGACCAGTATTCCCTCCAGTTCACTAGAGAAAGCTCCCCAGTTCGCCGTTCGGGTCACGAAGCCTTTCTCCAATGGCAAGACTCCGCCTTCCTCCTCTACCACACTGAAGGCTATGACCCGGTGGTCGGAGCTCGTGTCAGACCGTCGGGTCCAGTCCGCAATTCGCCTAGCCATGGTGGCCGTGGCGAGTATCGCGTCGATCCAGCTCTGGCCCCTCAATCAAGAGGGCTCAATCATCACCAGGAGCTGACACCTCGCCACGGTTTCGTCCACCACTCTTCCTCTGGCGTCTGTGCGCACCAAAACCCAGGCCGTGCTCCACGAATTGGTGTCGGAACAGACCACCACAGTCCTGTAACTTTGTGCGATGGCCTCCAGGGCGGACACGATCTTCTCTATCCTTTGCTTCGGCGGCATGTATGATGACACGAGGGCGAAGGATATCCTCCCCCATCTGACATAACATACCGCCTGATCCGCCGTGGTGGATTGCTTCAGTTCCATAACGTCGAGGTTTGGATTCACTATCACAATAGCCGCTCTAGGCCTCCTCTCTCCACTGCCCATAGCGAGTACCCTCGACTTGACACCGATCCGGCGACCACATTTCCTTGGCACCACGGCTCTTGAATAGCCATGATGTCAACTTTCCTTGCGAGAGCTCTTAGCTCGTCCGCGACCACTCGTCTTCGGCCCATGTTGACCTGCAGGATCTGCAGCCTGAACCTACGGGTTCTCTTCGCCTGCTTGACCATGAGCTCCCGTTCAAGGCCGTTCGCCTTGCAGTGCCTACACTGCGAATTGGACCCTGTGGCCTTTGCCGGGCATTTGTGCCCGGTGTCTAGACACCATTTGCACGCCATCTCCCTCGTGCAGGTCTTCACTGTGTGGCCGTGCTCAAGGCATACTAAGCAGATTAGGGGGTCGAGATAGTCTCGGATGGTCAAGCTCCACCATCCATTGCTCAGCCTCTCCGTGGACAGGGTCATCAGGGCGGACCTCATCGCTTGGCGGATCTCGATCTCCCATTTCTTCGTGAGGCTGCCCCTCGCGGGAGTGTCGAAGCAGGGTCTCAGCCTCTCACTTCCAGGCGGGGCCTTTTCGAAGCTGCCAACTTCGCCTCCAGCCCTTTGTTTTTCAAGGCGTCCCAGCATATAAGCTTCTTCGCCTGGTCAGCTCCTCCAGTCCTGACCATGATGGTGCCAGCCTTTGTCACTCTGACCATGCTGATACTGGCACCAATTTCCTTAAGTTCCTCTTGGGACAGGAGCTGCTCGAAGATCTTTCCGGCCTCCCACCCTTCCGTGTTCCCTTTCAAGGTCACGTAGGTGGGGGCATCTTCAGACCTCTTTGGCGCCGCGGGTATGCTTGCGAGGACTCCAGCGAATGTAATCCTCTTCTCCTTCTTAGGCTTCTCCTCTTTTCCATCCTGGGAGGTCGGCCTCATCTTCTTCTTTTTCTTCTTTCTCCCTTTCACCTCCTCCCAGGGTGATGCGTCCGCGTCGCTGGTTTCCTCACCCATGTTCTTCCCGCGGCATATCTCCGTGCCGCTTTTCCATCTCTGGGGCATTGGGGCCGGCTGGAGGCCTTCATACCTTCCTTTAGCCTTCTTAGGCAGGTTCACTCCAGAAGGTCCCGCCACCACCTTCTCGGGCTCCATGGGGGCCTTAGCCGCCTTTTTCTCCTTTCCCTTCATCCACCAATTGGTCTCCCTCCTCGATCATCACCTCGACATCCTCAATTATTCCCTGAACACTTTTCAGTGCGGGGGATACCCACGGCCCACCCATGGCGTCACCTACAGCCGTGGCCACCATGGGGGCAACTATCCCCGACACCTTGTCGACTATTATTTTGTGCAGGCCGTCTGTGCTCAGGGCCTCCTCAACAACTCTCCTCACTATCGAGGGGACCATGTTCCACTGCGCCTGAAGGCCAACGACAACCCCCGTCAGGTCCCGAACTAGGCTGTTTATATGGCCCTGGACCTCCTGGGACAACCTCTTCCTCACCATATAGGCCTTGAGCAGGTCCTGAACCTTCTCCGCCTTCATGGTAGGCGATCCTTCTCCTAGGGAGTTGCTCTCCTCCCTGGCCCTCTTTATATTTCTTCTGGACCATTTTTCTTCTGCTTCCGTATCGGATACAGACCGCCATTTTTCTTTGCTGCCAATGTTTCCGTTTTCATTGGTAATTGCAGTCCTATCTTCTTAATTTTCCTTCGCGGAAGTCTCCTGGGCCCCTTGGAGTGAGATATTCATTTCTACTCCACCGCTAAGGTAACCTAACTCGGGTGCCACAACGACGTTTTGGCTTCCTTCCGGAGCCATTTTTCCACCATTTGTTGGGTTCATTGTCCGTTATTTAACAAATAACCGTTTTTGAACCTAAATTTTTAAAAAAATTTTTGTCCAAATAAAACACAAGAACATGACAACCGCTATGATATCTATAGACTGCACGGAGGCGTTCGACTCAATGTCCCATAGTCTTCTATGTAAGAAACTGCAGGTTTCCAATGCAGCTCTATACTGTAATACGGTCCTTTCTGACGCGACGTTCAACTAAGGTTCGAGTCGGCGAAGAGCTGTCCATCCCCTTTGATCTCACTTGTGGTGTGCCCCAGGGCTCTGTGTTATCACCATTTCTTTTTTCGATCTACACGGCGGAAACTGTTGGAGCGAGGTACAGCAACTGTCGCGGCTTACGCCGACGATATAGCAATTTACAGTAGCTCACTGAACGCTAAGAAAGCTCTACGACAGGCAGAGGCGGCCTGTAAGGAGATAACTGACAAGCTGGAGAGATTAAATATTACAGTCAATCCCAAAAAGACCGACTGTGTTGTATTTTCATTTCAGAAAAACAAGCGCCCTCTACCGACGGTCTTTAGAATGGGGGATAGCGAGAACCATCCGGCCAATAAGATAGTGTATCTGGACGTCACCCTAGACAGGCACCTGACGTTGACCCAGCACTGCATGAGAAAGATCAAACAGACTAGGACAAAGTCCAACAGGTTGAACCACCTGCTTACTTCACCGAATTTATCATTACGCCTCAAACTAATGATATACAAGGGGGTCCTCAGACCTGCCCTTCTCTACGGAGCACCAATGCTCAATAACATATCTCCGACTACCACGAAGAGACTCCAACAGTTTCAAAACACCATATTAAGGCGTATAGTACGACATACTACACTACAGCGCTCAAAGACAGACATAATTTATGAAACTCTTGGACTACCAACAGTGACAGATTTTATAACCCGGAGGCATATCAAATTCTTTGATAACCTCCAACACTGCACTAACCCGCTATTCAGCACATTGAGACCAGCGAGCCGGCCACAGCGCTGGCAACAGTATGTAAGTTCCCTCAGTATCGACTGAGGTGCATTATTATTACTCTTAGTTTTAGTTTAGTTTTAAGTTTTAGTTTTTGTTTTTATCATTTTCGAACAACCAGTGAGCCCCATCACTGGATATCCGATCCTAGTTATACCCCATAACCTCAATCCTTAAACATCCTCAAAACCATCTTAAAATGCACCCGGTGCAGGAAAAGAATTGTATATATGTACATATATAAATTTATTAATGTACGTTAGTATGTAAGTCTGTTTCAGATGATCACCATTTCAGGGACTTAAAAAAAAAATCCGCTCTTCTCCCAGGCGTCCTCAACATCCGTAGGATGCAGAGGAGCGATAAAGATGGGAAATAGACGGACTTACCCCTCATTGCCCTCACCACCACCCCAGAGGTAACCCTGGACAAATTACAGAAGTTGAGAGCTCTAGGGAGCATCACTTTCAAAGCCAAACCCTAAGAAAGGGCATAGTTCATATGGTAGTATAGGGCATAGATTTAACTACCAGCCTGCATCTTAAACTTTCTTCTCCCCTAGATCAGCGCCTGCAAGTTGTCTTGTGTGGAACTAGCTGAGAGAGCCACAATATTTTTCATCTTCTTTTTGATATACCAGAGTTACTGGAGCAGCGAATGGGCTATAAGATTCTTCAATTAAATTCTTCTCTAATAGTTTTGCTATTTCATTTTCTATTTGTCTTCTATCTTCCGATGTGCACCTGCATAGACGTTTGTAACAGTATTTGTCCACCATCAAGTCAATATGAGCCTCATAATGACTTACAGTACCAACGTCATATTTATTTTTGGCGAACACTGGTTTGTATTTTTCTACCAATTTATCAATTTCTGATTTCTGATAAAAATCTAGATGGTTTACTATCATTTCATATCCATCTCTGTTAATATGTTCGTTGAAATTTACTTCGCATTTGTTCAAAGGTCTAATTTCTTGTTGTTCAGAATCTGAAAAGAAATTTTCTTCTTTTTGCTTAACTAGTACATCAGGAATTTTGATATTTGTAAAATTTGAAGTATCACTTGCTGAGTAGTTACTGTTTTTTTTATCCTCTTCAATTGAGGTCACTTTATTTTCTCATGGATTGATACATTGTATGATTTCTAATTCTTCATTTTCTATTAATTTAAAATTTTTGATACAATCCAAATCAATTAAAAAATCATAATGAAAGTTTTCATTATCTACTACAAATATATCCATAATTCTTTCTATATTGTAGATTTTAATTTTTAGTGTTACCATACCTTTTGTTTTCTTCACACCATTAATAGTCTTCGAGTTTACTATTTGTTTATCACTAGTATATTCTTTTGGATGTATTTTCAATATTTTTGCATTAATTAATGACACATTCGAACCAGAATCATAAATTCCAGAGACTTTCAAAGTATCATTTAATAGTAACTTGACTTTAATTAATGGTGGCGCTTCTAGTTTTTTGGATTCTTCTGGTTCAGTTCAATTTACAATTCAGAATTATTAACAAATTTAAAAACTGCATTTTGACTTTTCTCTTTGAACCAGCAGTTTTCCTTTATTTTTATTTACACAAATCCGGCATGGTCTTTTTTTTTTCTAATTGTTTGGATATGGTGTCAGAAGGTATAATATTTTTTTTATCGTACTTATTTTTCCCAACATGATGTTCCAATTTCCCTATTTCATTGTAAAGGTCTTCCGTTCCGTGTAAAATTTCTCTGTCAATTTTATCTGTCACATAATTTGGTAAACCAAATGCTATAAGGCAGGGGTATGAAACTCAATTTTTCAAAAGGCCATATAATAAATTTAGAATGTGTAGGCGGGCCTGATTCAGATAAAAAAAATGTACTGAATTATTATAACATTTTATTTATTTAATTATATAGTAATATAATATACTATGTAATATAAAGAGGGTAATTATTTTGAGCTCGAGGATCCAGATACCTGACTTGTCAAAACCAAACAAGCTCATTGATGTCAGGTATCATATTCGTTGTAATTATTTTAAGAATTGATTGGAAATGTTCATTTGTAAGTCTTCATGATGGAAAACATCTGCTCACATAAATAGGTGCTACCAAACATGCACAGAATGCGTGCTGCATTTTTTTTTAATTCAGGGTAGGTATCAAAAGTCTTGAAATATTGGGTATAAAATGTAAGAGCGTTAACCTCTTTAAATTTTTCTTTCAAAATACTGTTCATATGTTCTTTTTTCGGGATGGAGCGTGTGATGTTGGTTTTGTTTGCCAAGCTTTCGCTCATCGTGTTGTGAGCTTCCTCAGGGCTAGTCAGTAAATGAAGAGCGGACGGTAGAGTCAGGGTGTATATACCTTAGGGGTGGAGGGTGGTCTCGGTCGAAGTCTGCCTTCCCATTGGCTCGCTTTTGTCGAGTCCGTGGGCTGTGCTGTGTTCGGGTAGGTTCGTGTGTGTTTGGTATTGTCGTATGTGTTTGGATGATAGGTTGATATGTTGGTCTTTTGTTTTATGGCAGGATACCAGTTTTTGCTAAGTTTGTAACCGTCTTCCTTATTGAAATTATTGGGTTATTTAATAATTTCAATGGCCTCTCTTATGGTGCGGAGGTGATAATTATTTTCTTTAACCAGTGTGGTTGTGTTTTCGAAAGGTATGTGGTGGTTGGTGTTGTAGAAGTGTTCTGCTACAGCCGATTTTTCCCGTCTTGAAGTTTTTTTGCCAAAAACTTTCCATCTGCCGACGATTTCACAGCAAAGTCAAATCTTAATTTTTCCATTTTTTGTAGTGTAATTGCAAACAAATGCTGTTTTATAATGATATTTTATAAATTGATAATGGTTGTGTGCCTTTGGATTTAGAAATAAAGACGGAATTGTTTCTCTGAAAAAAAAACAAAGATTTATTTACAATACATTCATATTTACATGTCTTAAATAATTACAATCATTTTCAACTAAACATTCCCTCACCTGAAAAAAACAAAGAAACATTCAATGCCTTTACTTCGTATTTCTTATAAAATTAAATGGTTTCAATTAACTAAATACACTCAACGGTAACAACACTATTCCCTCTCGGATCTTTTATTTATAACAGCTGTTGGGTCAAGAAGGTTCTGACGCTCTAGTAGAAAATACAAAATTAAGAAAACTTCCGTATATTAACGAGGCAGTTTTGTTTACTTATATATATATATATATATATATATATATATATATATGTATATATATATATATAAAGTATATACAGGGAGAGAGAGAGAGAAAGAGAGAGAAAGTTCTGTTCACGGATGTAAACAGAACCACCGCTGATGCAGCAATTCCTAAGTTCAGGCCTCTACCACCAGCTCTGTCCCACCTGATCATATTCTGAAACTTATCGCCCTCCGCAATAAGTAGAAAAACAAGTGGTAGAGGACCAGAGACTATAAGGTGAAATCGGTGGTAAATTCACTTACCACTCAGATTCGAAACCTCATCAAACAATGGCGGACTGCTCAGTGGCATGAAAAGCTTCGGTCCACCAAAGGTGACCATAGAAAGTTCTGGAAGCTACTTAGGACGAGCACCAGAAAGAGGAACAACACGTTAGTGTGGGGTTGAGTTCCGAGGGACACTCGTGCGAGTCGTGACTCCCATTGGACAGGAGTTTTTAAAAATAGAAATTAATAAATAAAAAAAATTGTGCCGAATTTTTCCATTAAGTGTCGGACGGAAAATGGACAAAAAAACGTTTACCGTCTGTCCTGTAACACTGAGGATTTTCCCTTCATTAAAAAATATATCCCCGAATTCCTTCTTAAGATCGTGGCGCCAATCATCCCTTTGATTAATCGCTCCGATCTTTCCCTGCCCGTTCTTCAGTACCATTAAGCTTTTATACACCATTTCCCCTATTTTAACTATCCACGGCCCGTTATTACACCTTATTCTGGCTCCCACTCGCCCCATTAAATCGCATTCGATTATACCCTCATACTCTCGAGGCATATTTTCCACCGCATGAACGGTCATGCGCCCCTCGGAACCCCATCTCCCAAGTTCAATCACGGCCTCCCCTTCTACTTTACAGGGACCCCTCAGAGTGTCTGATTTACAATCGCATTCCTGTATCCTTTCTCCTGTACATAGGGCCTTCACCATGCTCCGACAAATCACAGTGCTTGAACTGCCCGAATCCACGAGACATTCCACTCCTCTCCCGACTCTTATGATTGGCAACGCACCATAGACACCTCCGATGTTATTAACTACTGTGCGGTTGCCTCTCTGCCGACACTCTCATCATTCTCCACTCTTCTTCCTCCTATCTCGGCTCGACATCCCCTCAATCCTCTCGAAACTTCTTCTTACTACGGGCCCCCTGGCTCCTGGTCCCCTCTCCTCTCATTCTGTTTCTGACAATCCTGATGAAATAGTTGATTCGGACGGTCGCCTCCTTTTCCACATCCTCTGTGCATTAACTTCCATAGGTTCTCCTCGGTCCACCTCCGGTTTAATTTGGCGACTAGGCCTTCCGCGTATTGCCCGTTCGACTGGTTAGGTCTCTTCATTTCCCTAAACATGTGGAGCATGTCTTCTTCGGGGGCCCATCGCCCCCCTCCATATGCTTTTTAACTTTTCTTTTATAGCTCTTCACGGGGTATCCTCATCCGCTTGTATTAGGTTCAGTACACTTTTTTTAACCCGGCGTGCTAGGGCCACCCGTAGCCTCTTAGCATCCAGCTCGTCTATTAGATCCGCGGCGACCTGGGAATACTGAACATAATACCATCGCCGCCCTTGAGGAAACGGTTCCGCTACCCCACATCGCCATTACATTTTTCCAGATCAGAAATCTCTCTTCTTACACCCTGTGCGTTCGCCCTTTTTAATTTCATACGTTCAAGCGCATTGGTCTCCTCTGCGATCCTATTCGCCTCGCCTGGCTGCTAGGTCCGCACGCGCCATTGCGAGCGTTGTCGTCGGCAAAGGCTCTACCGGTTCCTCCTGTGCCGGTTGTTGCGGTGGTGGCGCAAGCGTTAATGTAGCTGGCCTAAGAATGTCTCTCTGTCTCGGTTCTGTCATTTTTATTTATGGCAACACGAGAGAGAAGAAGAAATAGTAAAAAAAAATGATAAAAGATTTTTTTTTAACCAACAAAAAAAATTATCTTTAAAGATTTGGTTTCGGCACCACTTATATAGTTCCTGGAACAAATTATGTAAAAAAAAGGAAAATAAGGATGAAACAACTCGAACGAGAACTGGTTTAATACTGACTGTATTGCCATCTTGAATCTTTATGTATAGTGCTTACATATTAACAGCTATTACAATGGCCAGCTTGATCTTAACGACTATTCGATCATTAGTCTTATCTTACTTTATATATGCATATACATACATACATACATATATATATATATATATATATATATTTATTTATTTATTTATATACATGTGTAAAACAAATAAAAAATTAAATAATAGGATATAAATTTACAATAAACTGAAATTGTCTAATGGAAAAATTAAAAAGTTGATAAGAACATCTAATAATATGAATAATAGTATCATAATGAGCGTGGAATATTTACAGTATTTACTCAATCTATTATGTTGAATATAGCTTATTTGTTTTATTAATTAGAGAGCATCTGTTTGGGAATTAAGGAGATGTAGGAATAGGATTTGAATGTGGATAAAGAAGACGCATGACAGATATCAGGTGGGAGTGAGTTCCAAAGAGAGGTAGACCGGGCTAGGAAGGACCGCTCAAAAGTTATGGTTCTGTGGAAACGGGAATAAAGGTCGGTAAGGCGGGATCTTGTGCTCTGGGATTGAATAGTGGATTTGAACTGTAGGAGATTATAGGTATAAGATGGATGTTGTTAGTTGATGGCTTGATATAAGAAAAACCTAGGAAATGGAGACTACGGATAGGAGGGAGAAGCCACTTTAACTCATCATAGAGGTGGGACACATAAGATTTCCTCGGGGTGTCGAAGACAAACCGAAGAGCGCTGTTCATAATTCGTCTCAGTCTTGCAGCAAGTTTGTTCGAGAGCCCACCATAAACCACAGCCACAGTCAAAGTGTGGAAAGATGATAGAAGTGATGAGGAGCTTACGGATTGGTAGCGTTAAAAGATGCCGAGAACGATTAAATAACTTTATGGAGCTTATTGATCGACGGCAATGTGGGGTTTCCAGGAAAGGGTTTGGTCGAAAACGATACCGAGATTTTTAACAGAGGAACTGAAAGCAATAGGGTGATTCTTTAAGATTAGTTGGGGAAGAGAGTTGATGGATTTAAGGAGGGTGTTGGATCCAATTAGAATGGCCTGAGTTTTAGCAGCATTAACATCAGCCTATTCAGGCCAGCTCAGGCACTGATCCTATGCAGGTCATCCTAAATTTTAGCAAATGCAGCTATTATCTCAGAGGGAGGAAAGGAGAAATAAATCTGGGAATCGTCGGCGTATAGATGGTGGGAACAGTGGTGGATTGATTAAGGAAGGTCACTAATGTAACGATTGGGTAGGATTGGGGAAATACTAGAACCCTGAGTCACTCCTTTGTTCAGCAGAAGGAAAGAGGATAGGGGTTAATTTGAGACGGAGGATAGGGTTAGTCCTATAGGGGAGTCCTATCCGAGAGGAAAGCTTGGAGTCAGAGTATGGAACTGTTGGAAAAGGAAATAGCCTTTAATTTAGAAAAAAGGATGGAATGGTTAAGCGAGTCGAAAGCTTTTGAAAAGTCGAAAAGAATTATTAAAGTTAGCTTTTTTTTCGTCCATGGCGGTATGTCAGTGGTGATTTTAACGACGGCAGATTGTGTGGAGAGGCCAGGATGGAACCCTGATTGAAGTGATCAAGGAGTTTGGATTGTTCCAGAAAATTGACATTTGGGATTGAACTATTCTTTCAAGAGGTTTGGAAAGGTTAGAGAGAATAGAGATAGGACGGAAGTCATTCGTGTTTGAGGGATTAGACAATTTGTTAATAGGATGGACTATTGCTTTTTTCCAGGAGGAAGGGAAAACTGCATTTTGTAGGGAAAAATTGTAAATGTAGAGAAGAGCGGGCAGGATTTCGGGAAGGCTTACTTTTAACAATTTTACAGGAATACCGTCAGAACCTATGGAATTAGAGTGGGATTTCATTAGGGAAGAGATAAGGACAGTGGGTGATATTAGGTGATATGGTAATATTGAGAAATTGGGAGAAGTAGATTGTGAGTTGTTAGAGAAGGAAGACAAGAAATGTACGTTCAGTTCATCAGCTGAGATCGGATAGACTACAGGAGAAGGGGATTTATAAAGGAGAGTTTCCTCTTCATGGAAGTATTTGGATTTCGCCTGCCTTATTGTAGATTGTGTTAGTTGCGGAGAGTCCTGAACACTCGATAATCTTCATTCAGTCTTGTCCGTCTATAGCGTATCCGGGCTGCGTCGCGCTTCCTTTGTAGTTATTTTATGTTTTGACACATCCAGGGAGCATGCAATCGACGGAGGGAAGAAGTTTTAAGAGGAGCATGGGTGTCCAGGATACTAATAAGATGGGAGGTGAGTGTATCAACCATGGAGTCAATAGAAGGACAAGAATAGATTTCACTCCAGTTTAGGGATTCAAGAGAAGGCAGGATGCTTTCACGACTGATATCATCTAGGTTGCGAAAGGTAAAGGTTTTAGATAGTAACTTCGGAATATGGATATTACAAGAAATTTAGATTAGGTCATGAGAGGAGAGAAACTGGACTGGCAATTGGGAAGAGGAGAGTAGTTTATGAGGAGAATCGATGAGGAATAGATCCAACCATGTATCTGATTGGTGAGTATGATGGGTAGGAGATAATGGATCAATGAAGATGTTTAGTGAGTGGAAGAGATTTTCCAGGTATTGAGTATCATTGGATTTGGTAAGAAGGTTTGTTTTAAAATTGCCAGCAATAATGACATGGTCATAGAAAGGAATGTAACTGTCAAGGTAGAGTCAAACAGCAATAGAGGAGGACGATATACCACGATATATAGGAGCGGGAGTCCAATACAGGATATTTCACTGAAATGGAATTCAATATGAGGAACATCAGACAGGAGTGAGGATTTAAGGATTCGGGGTTTCAAGGTATGATAGACATAAAAAACCTACGCCTCCACCAGTCCGGTTAACCCGGTCATGTCGGAGAAACATATAGTCAGGTAGGGTTATGGATGAGGTAGGAATATGTCGTTTGAGCCATGTTTCAGGGACTGCTATAATATGGTAAAAGTTGTTGGTGAAGTATTGCTGGAATTCATCGATATGGGCCGGTAAGGATTGGGAATTAACGTGACAGGAAATCAGGAGCCTAGACATCGGAGGGTGGCAGACGAGAAATTATCAATATCAGATGGAAAGATGCTATGCAAAAAGAATAAATTACTGGGTGAACTATGGTGAAAATTAAAATATATGCCTTAACATTATAACGATTGAGATAAATAGCAGAGAGAAATTAGAGTAAAAAATATAATTGCATTTAAAGAAAAATAAGAACAGGAATATATAAATATCAAAGATCTAAATAAGATAGTAAGGACCAAAGAAAGTTCCATTGAAAATCCATCAGAGAATGAAACGATGCCAAAAAAGTCAGCCGAAAACATCAAGGTCCGCAGATTGGTCAAGGTAGATAACTGGATGGCCATCATCTTTCATCATCATGGCCAAGTAGTTATATAGTCTCATTTTGTGAGGATGCCTGGTTCTTTGCCAAATGGATCGGTAACGGCGTTTGATGAGGATAAGATCCCTAAGATCTTGCGGAAATGGTTTTTTCTTGCGGATTTTGAAGGAAGGACGGGGTGAGTAGGGGTGAGTACAAACTGCTTGCTGGTAAAATTGGTATAAGAATCGACGGCATAATCTAACTCGTAGGGTGTTTTTAGGGAAACTCCCAGGTCAATGGTGTCGGATATATGCTGGTAAAATAGGTTCCAGTCAACCCGCCCCCTAATAAATGATGGCGTAGAAAGTTTAGATATTGGGACTATAGAAATTATGGGAGTTAAGTGCAGAGAAGAGGTCACCTTGGAGTATGATGACAGTAGTGCCTTGCTTGGCAGTTATGACATTGCACAATGTCTTTCTTCGTTTAAGGTTTTTCGACTTAGACCTGGGTATAGTATAATCTAGTAACCTCATGTTTCGAATCCGGGTATGGTTCCAAGACTATGAAGAAAAGAGGGAGCGGAATTTTGTTGCCTGCCCATGCAGTATTGTTCATGTAGGCATTCCTTATTTGTCTAACTTTGAAGCCCATGGGGGTGAGCTCTTCTTCTATGACGTCAGCAGGGGTGGTGGGATGCAATTTTCTGACTAACACTCTGACGGATTTTTCCTCCTTTAATTGGTAAGTGTGGTAATCAACCTTGGTCTCCGTTAGATATTCCACTATTAATTATATAAATTAAAAACAAGTATTTAATAGCTTAATAAAGTAAGAGAATTTAAAAAAACAAAACAAAAACATACTTCTCGATGGTCAAAGGAGAAAGTCTGAGCCCTCTGCTCTTCATCATATACATGAATATCAAAAATAAGTATGTAAGAGAAGAACAGCAAGTGTATCTATTGGTTATTGGGAAGACTCCAGGGGACGACAAAGATGGGAAGGGACAGAGGAAAATGCCGATCCTGGGGTAGCACAACTCAAGCAGAAAGGAACTTGAAGAAAGAAAAAGAAGAAGAAAATACTTAAATATGATATAGGCAGGATTCCAAACCACCCATGAGGTTCTGCCTGTGGTATCGTTACCCATTTTTTATAGTGGATGGTTCGCTTCACTGAATCCAGTAGCAGGAATAGGTGCCTGATAATGCAATGAGTGTAGCCCTATGAAACCACTGTGAGACAGGTGCTTTGACAGTTATATCGAGTAGGTTGAAGACCGATCTATTCAACCAAGAAACCTCAGCCCCTTATACAAGTCTTCTTAGTGCAGCGATAGAGTCCACATCGGCTCGTAAAAAACATAGGCTATCGTAGGAAGTATAAAAAACTGTAAACCTCTCTGTGATAAAATTAGTGGGTTTTGAAGAGGGAAAACTCATATAAAATACAGATCTCAGTGAACACACATTTATACATTTTTTTATTAACGCATGAGAACACAAGTATATCTTTATCATCATATGAATTTACAAATCTTTCAAGGCCAGTGCCATTACAATATGCACAGCCTGTGTATAATTATTATTATATTCTGACACCCCCTCTCAATTTCAAGTTCCTTTAATACAAAGATAAATAATAAAAAATGAATTACACTTGAAATTGCAAAAAAAAATAAAAATAAAAATTTGACAGAATAAAATTTCAAAGAAACCATAAACTGAACTTTTCACTAAAATATATAGTCATCATGATTTTAAATTAAGTTCATCACAAAATTTTTTAAACTTGATTTTTATCAATGACTTGGTGGGGATATCAGCAATGTTATCTTCAGTTGCAACGTATTATGGAGTAATTATCTTGTTCTTGATGAGATCCCGAATATAATAGACCTTGATATCGATGCGCTTGCAGCGCTTTGTATTTTCATGATTTTCAATCATTGATAGGGCACTTTTATTATCTGAGTATGCACTGAAAGCTGCATGTAGAACATAATCTTTTAAATAATTAGGAGGTTTTATTTGTCTTTTGGAAGTCAACTCTGGAGGTTGAACAGGAGACATTTTGTCATCTTGATCAAGGTCTACTTCAGGCTCTACTTCAACTGGATGAGTTTCAAATTTTGTGGTATTATAGGGGACATCGACAACTTCTGAGTATTTCCTGTCTGATTCGTCAAATGTCACATCTCTTGAAATAACGACTCAGTTGATATCAGGATTCCACAAACGATACCCATTTTCCGCATAACCCACCATGCGAGCTTCTGCTGCCCTTGATTCTAATTTGCTAGGTTTTGGAAGTGTGCAATACCAGCATTTACTACCAAAAATCCTCAATTTGTGAAGATCCAACTTGCCAAGAAAAATATCGGCAGGAATTTTGCCATTTAGGGCTTTAGTAGGGGACCGATTCATTTGGTAAAAGGCACATCTGACTGCCTCTCCCCATAAATTTTTGGGCAAATTGCTATCTAAAAACATACATCTAGCTTTATTCAATATGGAAAGATTATATAGCTCTGATACTCCATTTTGTTGTGGAGAATATCCTGCAGTGAATTCTCCCTTAATTCCATTAGTAATACAAAATTCACGCAATCTAGTAGAAGAAAATTCTCCGCCCTTATCCATTCTAAGCCTCGAGACTGTTTTATCTTCAGCATTAAGTCTTAAAATATATTCCATTAGGTGTTTTGATGTCTCCGATTTACATTTCATTAAGTAAACAACGCCAAAATGGGAAAAATCATCTACTATAGATAAATAAAATTGCTCACCGTCAATGGTGAAGTGGTTGGAAGGCCCCCAAACGTCATAATGTAGTAACTCACCAACACGATGTGATCTAGGATTCATTTTTTCTTTAAACGGTTGACGCTTTGCTTTCCCTTTTTCACAGGTGTCGCACATATCTTTGCTGAAAGGCAAACCCATGAGTTGCAAGCCTTGTCGGTTAATGTGACCTAACCTCAGGTGCCACATATTGGGATCTTCTTTGCTGCTGGAATAATAAGAAACAACTTTACATAATTTAAAATTGCAAAGAAAAATATTACCTCTCTGTATGCATGGTATTTGTCTGCCTTGCACACAAATTTTTGCTTGATATTTCATAAAAATAACTTTACAACCAGCTTTTACCATTTTTTGAACAGAAAGTAGATTGTTAGAAAGTTCTTTAACTAAAAGTCCATCAATATTAATATATTTGTCAGCTTCCTCACAATAAACCCTCAAAGTTCCTTTTTCCTTAGCCTGTATAAACTGCCCATTGGCTATTTTAATATTTATAGGAGAAATAGATTTTACATTTGACATAGAACTCCTCATATTTTCACAGAAAAGTGTATCTGTAGCTTCACTATCAATAATAAAAGTAATATAGTCTATTTTACCTTCAATTGATTGTGTTGTCATGGCAACAAAACTTATATCCCGCTCAGCGATATTAGTCATCTTGCCTCCATCTCTAACAAAATTACCTCTTCTTCCTCCCCTGGAGCCTCTTCCCCTAAAACATGTTAATTTCGGGCAGCGGTACCTAAAATGCTCAGTTGAGCCACATGCGTAACAAACACCTTTAGTTTTTGTGGAATTAAAGGAAGTTTCTTCATTACTTTCACTTTTAACCTTATCAATCTGCTTCATCTTCATCTCTGCGTTCAATAGTCGGATTTTAACGAACTCTAAAGTTATATCTGTATTAATAGTTTCCAAAACTGTTACAACATTGTCAAAAGTACTTGGTAACATCAAGAGAAGATTAGATATTTTGTCTTCGGCATCCATTTTCGATCCATTTGATTCCAATTCTCGAACTATTGAATCGAATTTCATGAAGTGAGTCTGCAGGTCAGTCGGACCACATTTTAAAGTTAATAGCTTTTTCCTGATAGCTAATTTTGTCATCACACTCTTTCGTTCAAAAATATTTTCAAGAGATAGCATCATCTGACGAGATGTCTCCGCATCTTTAACATATTCAATAAACCGATCACTCAAACACTTCACAATTACAGAATGCGCAACAACATCTTTCTTTTTCATATCTTCATTCATATCAGAAAAGCTTTGGTCGACACTTACAACGTCCAGCGCTTGTTTTTCTTCCAAAATCAATTTTACACGATACTTCCAATTAGAGAAGTTCACGCCATCCAACTGTGGAAACCATTCATTGTAAACGGATACGGAATCGGCCATTTCCTGTTTTTTGACACTCTTGGGGAAGTAACAGTTCAAAAAATAATGACAAATGTTTCACGCACTCACTGGGCCCATAATATGATAAAATTAGTGGGTTTTGAAGATCTCATATAAAAACTCATATAAAATACAGATCTCACTGAACACACTTTTATACATTTTTTTATTAACACATGAGAACACAAGTATATCTTTATCATCATATGAATTTACAAATCTTTCAAGGCCAGTGCCATTACAATATGCACAGTCTGTGTATAATTATTATTATATTCTGACACTCTGCACCCAATTGAACAAGGCAGTAAGCTCTGAAAAATACTACTGCACTAGTTAGACAAATGACACGAAGATCCAATTAGACACGCCCGACACATACCGGCGAATAGTGAAATATCTAACGGAGACCGAGGTTGATTACCACACTTACCAATTAAAGGTGGAAAAATCCGTCAGAGTGTTAGTCAGAAAATTGCATCCCACCACCCCTGCTGACGTCATAGAAGAAGAGCTCACCCCCCATGGGCTTCAAAGTTAGACAAATAAGGAATGCCTACATGAACAATACTGCATGGGCAGGCAACAGAATTCCGCTCCCTCTTTTCCTCATAGACTTGGAACCCGACCCGGTGTCGAAAAATGAGGTAACTAGATTTTGCTATGCCCAAAATCAAGAAGAAAAACCTTAAACGAAGAAAGACATTGTGCAATGTCATAACTGCCAAGCAAGGCACTACTGTCATCATACTCCAAGGTGACCTCCTCTCTGCACTGAACTCCCATAATTCCACATTTACTTCTCCAGGCACCCCTACATATTGCCACACTGGTCCAAACAGAAATACTGATCTCCGGGACTTTTTCGTCCATGCTGGCTTAGGTCTCCTAAAGTACTCCATAGAACGCCTTGACGAACTGTCCTCAGATCACAGTCCTTTGATCCTCACCCTTTCTATAGTCCCAATATCTAAATTTTGTACTGCATCTTCACCCTGTCCTTCCTTCAAAATCGGCAAGGAAAATCCATTACTGCAAGATCTTAGGGATCTTATCCTTATCAAACGCCGTTCCCGATCCATTTGGCAAAGAACCAGGCATCCTCACGATCGGAGACTGTATAACTACTTCACCAAATTAGTCAAAAAGAACCTGACAACCTATAGATCCGAATCCTACAAATCCCACCTTTCCACACTATCTGCTTCTGATAATTCACAGATAGTACCACTCTATTTCCCATCAATAGATAAATATAAATTAAAAACAAGTATTTAATAGCTTATTAAAGTAAGAGAATTTAAAAAAATCAAAAAATAGCATAATTCTCGATGGGCAAAGGAGAAAGTCTGAGCCCTCTGCTCTTCATCATATTCGTGAGTATAAAAAATAAGTATGTAAGAGAAGAACAGCAAGTGTATCTATTGGTTATTGGGAAAACTCCAGGGGACGACAAAGATGGGGAGGGGCAGAGAAAAATGCAGATCCTGGGGTAGGACAACTCCAAGCAGAAAGGAACTTGGAGGAAGAAAAAGAAGAAGAAAATACTTAAATATGATATAGGCAGGATTCCAAACCACCCATGAGGTTCTGCCTGTGGTTCCGTTACCCATTTTTTATAGTGGATGGTTCGCTTCACTGAATCCAGAAGCAGGAATGGGTGCCCGCTAATGCAATGAGTGGAGCCCTGTAATGACCTTTCCCCTAATTAATTTATTAATTATAAAAATAATGTCCGTGGAGTCTTAAGGGGAGAAAAGAAAGTCAATACAAAAACAAAGTTAACAATGGAAGCCCAAAGAAAAGTATATTCTTAAAATATATATATATATATATATATATATATATATATATATATATATATATATATATATATATAATATTATTACATGCAAATATTTCTTATATCTAATACAAATATCCAATTATTACTAATACAATCCTGAACAGAGGATATGAGAGACGGAGGCAGTTGTCTAATCGATTCGACATCAAGAGAGAGAATGGATGATGATAACGCAGACGGAGCCCACGTCATCGTGTCCCCCACCCTCGACCAAGAAGAAGAAAAGATAACAATAATAAACACCCAAGCGGTTTAAACTAGTTAAATTGAACTCTGGTATACTATCATACACTTTAATTATTATTAAAAGGCTTCGATAATTCTTCCAACACTCTTATCTCTCTATGGTACATAGGTGAACGGAATATATAATATCACTTATATAAACAATAGTTGAATACAATACTTATATAAATACCTCAAGTCGTAATTAAACTCCATACATTACGTTTTAATTTGTCTATAATTTCTTTGGTGCCGGGATCATCAGACTGACAAAATGATGAATCTTTAAATAACTCAGGAATCCTAACCTGAAATACATTCAACAATTCATTTTCACCAAATTCAAAAGAATCGCCCACGGGATTTCTAGAGAGATAGTCAGCAATTGAATTTTGAAATTTTTCGCCCTTATGGCGCACAGTAAAACTAAAAGGAAGGAGTCGCACTATCCAGCGAGCTAATTGACCACCTAAGTGTGCGTTCTGATTCAAAGCACTAAGAGCTGCGTGATCACTAAATAGATGAAAATGGCGGGACCCTAGGATTTCCTTCCATTCCTCTACCGCAAACACAACAACCAAGGCCTCCAACTCATAGGCACTATAATTCTTCCATGCTTTAACAGACTCCTACCAGCATAGGCGATGACTTCCGTCAGAGGCCAGCTGCGCAAGCACCGCTCCCAATCCCCTCGTGGAGGCGTCCGTGTAAACATGAAAGGATTTAGAAAAATCTGGCAAAGCTAAGATGGGGGTTAGCAATACGCCATCGCAGTTCCTTCCAGGCTGACTCGCAGTTCTCATTCCATTCAAATTTAACCTTTTTTCTACGAAAATGGTTCAGAGGTTCAGCTAGAATAGACAAATCGGGAATGAATTTAGAGAAAAAATTTACGGCACCAATAAAATGGCTAATTTGCTTCGCAGTAGTAGGTCGAGGAATTTCTAACAAGGCCTTTACTCTATCTTCAATCATTGAAATACTATCATTCTCAATCTTATGGCATAAATATTTAACTCATTCGGTTTATAGAGAATTTTAATTGTAAACTACATTACTTTTAATATTATTGTCCTTTAAATAAAACAAGTGTATTATTCTTCGCACGTATCTTTTCCAGAATCAGATTGTCATAGAAACGTTTCAATTCGTGGTACATTCTAGTTTTTAAATATAATATTCCCACTGCAGAGATGATTGATGAGTAGCGAGACTCGTCGTCTAGAAAATGTGTTACATTAGGAAAAAAGTTTCTGCCAATGCAATGCTTTATTAGGTGTGATGCGAAAGCCCCCGACTTGGGTGAGTCTTTTATGCTTGGACATGTACCTAAACAATTTTTCATTTATTTTACAAATTTCAGTGACATCATCACTTGGTATGATCAACCCCCCTCGGTCCTTTATTAAAATAAGTCGTCAATTTCCAATGGCATTCGGGTTTGATTCTACAGCTCTCAAACATTCTTCACATTTTAATGTCAAATTCAGTCTTCTCACTGTAAATCCTGTAATAGAAATAAATCGTCGCGTGAAAATCTGAATGACACATTAGGTAACGATATGATTAAAATAATGTACTTATTATAAATGAGGCAATGCGTTTATTATTAATAACAATTGTTATTCTTATTCGAAATTCTTTGTAAAATAAACAAATCAATAAATAATGGACATGGAAAATTAGATAGGTACCTGAAATTTATTCTACAACATCTTGTGACGTGTTTGAGTTACATATAATATAGAAATATTTTAACCCTCTGTGTACCAAGGCCTGATGAAACAAATAAATCAAGTAACATAACATAAAAAAAATTTCCAGGATATGCTTATACAATGTAGGGCTTTGTTTCTAGTGAATTGAATCCTTCAAATAAGAAACATTCCAATAAAATTTATCTATTTTTAGAAACAGTTCCTAGTAAAAATTAGTTTAATTATGGCTATGGAATTTTTAAATAACTAAGGAGAAAACATAAAAAGGTGACGTCGGACTTACCCTCAACATTTCGTCCCCCACCCTCGACCAAGGCGAAGAAAAGATAACAATAATAAACACCCAAGCGGTTTAAACTAGTTAAATTGAACTCTTGTATACTATCATACACTTTAATTATTATTAAAAGGCCTCGATAATACTTCCAACACTCTTATATCTCTATGGTACATTGGTGAACGGAATATATAATATCACTTATATAAACAATAGTTGAATACAATACTTATATAAATACCTCAAGTCGTAATTAAACTCCATACATAAAATGATACATACTAATCAATTCATATAATTATACCAATCAATACTCATACATCTAATTTATATTATTATACTTATCAATAATCATACATTTAAATAATATATATAATATATACATGTGGATCACTAATCATTTCAATAATATATAATATATGTGGATCACCACATTACCCCCCTCTTAATAAAAAAAAATTGATGATTTCAATTTTTGATAGAACATATGCGCCGAAAAATAAGATAGATTGGGCAGCAACCAAAAATCGATGTGCAAATTGTCTATTTATCCAAATTCTATATCTATGCTAGACACACACACACCAAAATATGTATATATATATATATATATATATATATATATCATTCCAACATAAATTATTAATCTTGAAGTCAGTGTGTGTCACTATCCTAGGGTGGCTGAGGGTGGAACGTGGTGTCCTGCGCCTTCTTCCAGAAGGATAAGGCCAACAGGATTAACCTTATGAATGGGTTCGCCATTCATTCAGTCAGCCTGTGCCATCTTCAGGAAAGGACACAAGTACTCCACACACCCTTTCCACGTCACTGAAGGGATTTAATTAATTGTGCTAAAATTATCTTAAATCTATAAATCACATGCACATTTTTAATGCGAAGATGCATATTAACAGACGATTAAAAGATTTTTCAATCAATGAAAAAAATTCGTTCTTTCTTTTATCTAAATATACTCAAATATCATAATCTTTATTTCATCGTTATTCGTTTAACAAATTTTGAAAGAATAATATTAAGAATATTTTGAGCAATGCGCCCCCCATGGACCTCGTTACCTCGTAGGGGAGGCGGCCTATAGGTCGCAGATCTGAGGGTAGTCGTTGGAAATTCCTTGCGAGTTCATAAGCTAATTTCAAGTGCCAATTCCAATGGCTAATTCCGATTCCGATGGACTCACTGACCAACAATGTGAGCGGCCCCCCAGGCTTGCTTGCGGGATATAAAGTAGGTTGGAAAGCCCTACTAACATTATTATTTACTTAAAAAATATCTCTAATAGTCATGGATCTTTCTAAAGTAAAACGCTCGGTATCCGAAGGTAAACTATTCCCCCGTTCAGATCTCCGGGTGGGGTATGCTTTAGGGAATTCCTATAGCAAGATGAAATATGGAGATTTACGTACGGTGAAACTCACTAAGAATCACTTTTAAATATTCACAGGCAGATAGGGAAGATCGATTTTTAATAATAATAATAAATAGAGATTGATGAAATTAATGGAGTAAGAAAGAAAATTTTAGTTAAGATGACTAAAAGAGATGTGCCTAGATGTTAACTGTACGCTGTATCTGGCCAGACTGAGTGTGTTATGTGTCATACGTATTTTTATTTGCTATACATATTTCAATATTATATCTTAGAGTACATTTACTATTTAATAGATAACTATAAATATTGTTAGGGCGTGATTAGAGTGATATAAATTTAATAGGAAGCAAATTGAAATACCACGGGAATTTGAAAGAAATCTCTGATATTAACATAGCATTTGATTTATTAATTTTAAGGACATATGAAATATCTTTTTCTTAACTAAGCAATAATTGATAAAAGATTAAACTTAATGGGAGCAATTATAGAAAAGGACCTTACAGACTATACATGCAAAATAGCGATCTAATGAACAAATATGATTAATTACTAATACTAAAAATTAACATTGAATAGGAGCGGTAAGAAACATTAACAGAGATTGCTCCATGCTAGCATTATGGCCAAGATATAACAAATAAATATGAACGATATAATGAAGAATTTAAGTGATCACGGCCTGAAGGGTTAATACGATTAATTAGATTGAGTCGTCCTTTTGGTATCATATAACCACAACGAGTTGTTGATTATCAGCAGCAGTATAAGTCGGCGATTTGAGGCCTTCTGATAATGAAATGGGACTTACGATTTGTGTGTTCTTTATCCCCAAGTATCACTTTGTCAACATTGAGGAATGTAGATCAATGGTTTCTTGAGTATTTACGTCTCGGAAGAAACGACCGACTTCGCTGATTTGACGGCTAGCTCCTACAAAGTTGGTTCCGTTATCACTGTAGACATCTGAAGGGCGTCCCCGTCTACCACAAAAACGAGCAAAGGCGGCTAGAAAGGCTGCGACGGATAGTTGGGATGTAAGTTCCAGGTGAATGGCTTTAGTGGTGAAACAAACAAATGCACAGATATATGCCTTGGTTACGCGGCATCCTCGGATGCGAGCCGAAGATACGGAAAAAGGGCCTGCGTAATCAATTCCTACCTTTGAAAATGGGTATGTGGGTGTGATACGATCACGGGGCAGGCGTGCCATGGTGGGAATGAGTGGTTGAGGTTTAACGTGGAAACATTTGTTGCATTTAGCGAGGCGATGCCGAACTATGTTTCTCCCGTCCAATATACAGAATCGCTGACGAATAAAGGAATGCGTAGCAGAGGTACCAGCGGGCAAATTTTGACAATGAGCTTGATCAATGACTAAGTTGGTAAAGGGGTGATCTTTAGGAAGCAAGGCCGGATGTTTAGCGGAAAACGGTTGTGGGCCATGGTGGGGTCGTCCACCTACGCGGAAGACCCCCCGCGGGTCGATGAATAATATCAGAGTACGTTTGATGCAATTTTGATGTAGGATCATCGGCTGCTTGATACTCATTTGTGAGAGCGACTTGTTGAATTGCTTTGACTAATATGTCTAGAGCGGCAGATAGCTCAGCGGCGGAGAGAAACCCGGTAGTGCGGCACGCGGGTTTCCTGACGTTATGTGCGAAGCGGAGACACCACGCAGTGACGCGTTGTAGCCGAGAAAGAGACGAATAGCGGCTCTCTAAATTAAGAGTGGTAAGGGCGGTGCATAAGATAATTTTATGAGTGGTTCGCCGTTCAGCATCATCGAGACCAGGAGGTACGTCGATGCGCGAGGTAGGCCATGAAGATGGCGGTTGAGAGAGCCAGGACGGACCTTTCCACCATAAGGCATGATTGGCTAATTCCTTGGGAGAAATCCCGCGAGAAGCGCAGTCGGCAGGGTTGTCCTTGCCGTCAATATGGCGCCATTGAGAAGGGGGTATGCTTTCTTGAATTTCCGTTACTCGGTTTGCTACGAAAGTTTTCCAACGGTGGGGTTCGCCACGGATCCAGGCGAGAGATACAGCGGAGTCTGAAAAGGCTATCAGGTCTTCGAATGGCTGGGAAAACATTTCGGTAATTTTGGCGGTTTACTTAGCAAGGAGGTGAGCGCCACATAGTTCCAATCGCGGGAGTGATAATAGCTTATTAAAGTAAGAGAATTTTAAAAATAAAAAATAGCATACTTTTCGATGGGCAAAGGAGAAAGTCTGAGCCCTCTGCTCTTCATCATATTCATGAGTATAAAAAATAAATATGTAAGAGAAGAGCAGCAAGTGTATCTATTGGTTATTGGGAAAATTCCAGGGGACGACAAAGATGGGGAGGGGCAGAGAAAAATGCAGATCCTGGGGTAGGACAACTCGAAGCAGAAAGGAACTTGAAGGAAGAAAAAGAAGAAGAAAGTACTTAAATATGATATAGGCAGGATTCCAAACCACCCATGAGGTTCTGCCTGTGGTTTCGTTACGCATTTTTTATAGTGGATGGTTCGCTTCACTGAATCCAGTAGCAGGAATGGTTTCCCGCTAATGCAATGAATGTAGCCCTATGAAACCACTGTGAGACAAGTGATTTGACACTTATAAAAAGTTTCTCTTACTTAATAATTGGGAGTAGTTCACTTAATCACTGAGTTTAAATACTATCTAGGTTATAGTCATGAAATTCTAAAATTTTCTATGAAATATTATATATGGTAGACTAGACTGCAAAACTAGCTCTAGAGGAAAAAAGAAGGCAAAGTAATCCTATGACATCGAGTGCGCTCCAGGGCTATGAGGTCTAATTAACAGACGATGAAAAGATTTTTCAATCAATGAAAAAAATATGTTCTTTCTTATATCTAAATATACTCAAGTATCATGACAACAGAATAATCTTTATTTCATCGTTATTCGTTTAACAAATTTTGAAAGAATAATATTAAGAATATTTTGAGCAATGCGCCCCAAATGGATCTCGTTACCTCGTAGGGGAGGTGGCCCATGGGTCGCAGATCTGTGGATAGTCGGTGGAAATTCCTTGCGTTTGTGGTGACCACATATATTATATATGATTGAAATGATTAGTTATCCACATATATAGATTTTATTTAATGTATGATTAGAAATTATTTAAATGATTAGTGTTCCACATAGACATACATTATATGTATTATTTAAATTTATAATGATAGGATGATATTAAATGTATGATTATTGATTAGTTTAATAATATGAATTGATTAGGTGTATGAGTATTGATAAGTATAATTATATGAATTGATTAGTATGTATTATTTAATGTATGGAGTTTAAATTACGTCTTGAGGTATTTATAAAAGAATTACGTATTCGATATTGTTTATTGTTAAATTGTTCTATTTCACCGTTCACCTATGTACCTTAGAAAGATAAGAATGTAGGAACGTATTTACGAGTTTGTATTCGACTGTATGAATATTTATACCATGGGTCAATTTATGCCTTCGTCAAGTACTCTTTAAATGTTTATATTGTTTATATATATTTGGCCACTCTTTATTTAGACGCTGGCTAGCTAGACAACTGCACCTCCGCCTCTTTCAGATCCCCTTGACCAGGCTTGTATTAGTAATAATTGAATAATTGTATTAGATATAAGAATTGCATGTTATACTATTTTATGTGTGTGTATATATATATATATATATATATATATATATATATATATATTGAGAATATAATATGGGCTATTCAATGTGATCTTTGTTTGTAATTGGCTTTCATTTCTCCTCCTAAGGGTCCACGGACGTTATTTTAATAATTAATAAATTAATTAGGGGAAAGGTCATTACAGCTGGTAGCAGAGTGTGCTTTTAAAAAATTTTGTGGTTATTAAAATTGTAAAATCGTGAAATTGATTTTTTTGTGGGATAAATTTTAAATAAATTAATAAAATGGTGATGACTAAAACCGATGAACTTGCTATAAGAATGGACGAGATCCAACTAGATAATCAGGGGTTACGAGAGCAAAATCAGAGATTGGTGGAACAAAATGATGAATTAAAAAATCATATTGTTGAATTAAAAGAATTAATGGACGACAGTTTAAAGAACATGTTTGAGCGTTTGAATAATTTAGCTTTACCCCAGGGCGTCGGTGATCAATCTTGTAATTCGGACGAAATTGACGGGGAGAATCAACAGAGAGCGGAGGACAATAATGAATTAGGAGATATTACAAGCCGTATGAATAATACCACATTGAATTTTATGAGATCTTCGGACACTAACTTACCCAATCATTTAGAGAACGCGATTCGCGACTTTCCTATTCTTAAGACACACGGTCCGAAGAGTTTATTAAATTTTATTGAAGCCCTTTATGACCTAAATCAATTAGCCCCGGACCACTTTTCAAAAGTCTTTGAAAGAATTGCTTATATATAAAAAAGTTCCGTGTTAAAAGCATTTTTGAGAAATAAGATAATTAACTACGACGGGATAAGGGATCGATTATTCGAAAGTACTCCATAGAACGCCTTGACAAAATGTCCTCAGATCACAGTCCTTTGATCCTCACCCTTTCTATTGTCCCAATATCTAAACTTTCTCCGCCATCATTTATTAAGGGGCGGGTTGACTGGAACCTATTTCACCAGCTTGTATCCGACACCATTGACCTGGGAGTTTTCCTGAAAACACCCTAGGAGTTAGATTATGCCGTCGATTCTTATGCCAATTTTACCAGCAAGCAGTTTGTACTGCACTTTTAACCCGTCCTTCCTTCAAAATCCGCAAGAAAAATCCATTACCGCAAGATCTTATGGATCTTATCCTTACCAAACGGCGTTACCGATCCATTTGGCAAAGAACCAGGCATCCTCACGATCGGAGACTGTATAACTACTTCACCAAATTAGTCAAAAAGAACCTGACAACCTATAGATCCGAATCCTACAAATCCCACCTTTCCACACTATCTGCTTCTGATAATTCACCGATAGTACCACTCTATTTCCCATCAATAGATAAATGTAAATTAATGACAAGTAATTAATAGCTTATTAAAGTAAGAGAATTTTAAAAATAAATAAATAGCATACTTCTCGATGGGCAAAGGAGAAAGTCTGAGCCCTCTGCTCTTCATCATATTCATGAGTATAAAAGATAAATATGTGGGAGATGAACAGCAAGTGTATCTATTGGTTATTGGAAAAACTCCAGGGGACGACAAAGATGGGGAGGGACAGAGAAAAATGCAGATCCTGGGGTAGTACAACTCGAAGCAGAATTGAACTTGGAGGAAGAAAAAGAAGAAAAAAATACTTAAATATGATATAGGCAGGATTCCAAACCACCCATGAGGTTCTGCCTATGGTTTCGTTACCCTTTTTTTATAGTGGATGGTTCGCTTCACTGAATCCAGTAGCAGGAATGGTTTCCCGCTAATGCAATGAGTGTAGCCCTATGAAACCACTGTGAGACAAGTGATTTAACACTTATAAAAAGTTTCTCTTACTTAATAATTGGGAGTAGTTCACTTAATCACTGAGTTTAAATACTATCTAGGTTATAGTCATGAAATTCTAAAATTTTCTATGAAATATTACATATGGTGGACTAGACTGCAAAACTAGCTCGGGAGGAAAAAAGAAGGCAAAGGAATCCTGTGGCATCGAGTGCGCTCCAGGGCTATGAGGTCTAATAACAGACGATTAAAAGGTTTTTCAATCAATGAAAAAAATTCGTTCTTTCTTTTATCTAAATCTACTCAAGTATCATCTAATAATCTAATCAATCTAAATATACTCAAGTATCATAACAATAGAATAATCTTTATTTAATCGTTATTCGTTTAACAAATTTTGAAAGAATAATATTAGGAATATTTTGAGCAATGCGCCCCCCATGGATCTCGTTACCTCGTAGAGAATGCGGCCCATGGGTCGCAGATCTGCTGGTAGTCGGTGGAAATTCCTTGCGAGATCATATGCTAATTTCAAGTGCTAATTCCAATGGCTAATTCCGATTCCGATGGACTCACTGACCAACAATGTGTGCGGCCCCCCAGGCTTGCTTGAAGGATGTAAAGTAGGTTGGAACGCCCTACTAACATTATTATTTACTTAAAAAATATCTCTAATAGTCATGGATCTTTCTAAAGTAAAACGCTCGTTATCCGAATGTAAACTATTCCCCCACCCGGAGATCCGAACGGGTTAAATACTGTTCACGCCATTTGGCGTTCTTTTGTAAATAAGTTAAATCAACACATGAGAAATAGTAAAGTGACAAATAAATCTCTAAATAGACACCACCCCCATCTAGTGGTTAGTGGTATTAATTAACTCTTTAATTAGTATATATAATCATAGGCAGATCGCGATATGGGTACTCTCGTCACATGTTGCCTTTTTTTGAATCTTGTTATTTGTCTTTTTGCGTGCAGCCTCTCAGTTACTCAGTTAGTGACATGTTCTTTTGCTTACCCCAGCTATCCAGCTCAATTATAGCGAGTTTAGTTCATAAGCAGTTCTCTACTTTCCGTTGCATTATTTTATTTTAAGGTTTTTTTTATAAATAATGCCCGTTTCACCTGCAATGAAGTGTGAATTCCCCTGGAGGATTTCTAAATCATAGGAATCCACCTAGAAGGACGCTAAAAATTTCTTCTGGTCTTTGGGCGCTCAAGGGGCCGAAGGAGGTTTTATTAACGAAGCTGCCCGGCCTGCGTTTTGGGTAAGTAAATTTTATTTCTATGTTTTAGATTTCTTCATATTATTTCTCTATTGTTGCGAACGCTTTTCAAATTACAACATACAGTCCACACCCAGAGCGAGATTTAATTCAACGAAACCTACACATCCTTTTAAGATATTTATAACTGAACTTGCGAGCTTGTCTCTACATTTTTGGTCCTCCGGGCCGGATAAATTTCTTAAAACTTATTCAAGCGTTTATTTCTTTTCCTATTTTCCTAAGTAATCGTAAATTATTGGCCTTAAAAACGGAAATTTACGACTTCTTAACCTTGAAAAAGTGTTCGCAATATAGAGAGATTGAATATCATTCTTTTTTGCAAGTGAAACACATATATTTAACTTCTAACAGAACTTTTATTAATTTTGAAGTTAAAATTTCCAAAAGTTTTGAAGGTTTTCCTGCCTTTTTGTCGAGTTTTTCATTCCAAATAATTTACGTATTAACAACCCACGCTAAAGGCATCCATTTGTTTACATGTTTCAATACATTCGTTGTTGCTAGGCACCCTTGTTACTAGGCACACTTGTTGCTAGGCACACGGCACAAAGTATTACTAATAACCTTAATCCTAAATTCTTTCGTACTCTTATCTCTGCTTTATTCACTGCTAATTTAAAATTTACTATTTCATTAATCAATCATACGTTCTATTTCAAATAGGTTTTCGATTAGTTTCACTTTTATTTCTGTTCAACATTTATTTGCTTTACCGTATTTCTAACTATTGATTTAAACATTGTAGTATTAAAAAATTTCCATCATGCCTACAGACGATAAAAATCTCGTAATTCAAACACAGCATCTTTCAAAAAGGGAAAATGCTTTTGCCGATATTACATCCCGTTGGGATCAGATAAAATCTTCCGATATTTCAGATATTTCAAGTGTACAGGTGTGTTGTGAGAGCTTACCCTCCCTTCAAGCCAAATTTGAAGAGGCAAATGACAAAATTGATGACCTTAACGCACTCTTACCTAAACAGAATTTCGTCAATACTAAAGACCCTGTAATTGCTTTTAATAACATTTTACTCAAAATCAAAACGAAATATTTACAGTTAAAGAGGGAAGAACCAAGTTCAACCCCTACACCGGTCATTAATGCCACTCAGAGTTCTCAAGATAATTTTTCCTTACCTCCGATTCAATTGCCGAGATTTTCAGGTGATATTGAAAAATTGCCTTAATTTTTTTCTCTATTTCAATCCCTCGTTCACAACAATCCCTCTCTCTCTCAAATTCAAAGATTTCATTTTTTGAGAACAAATTTAAGCGGAAGTGCCCTTTCCGTTATTTCAAACTTCCAACTCAGTTCAGAGAATTGCGACCTTGCCTTCACGGCTCTGGTCGATCGATATCAGGAACCACGCAGGATAGCTCAGGCCTATTTGAATAAAATTCTTCAATTTAAACCTATTAGTTCCAATTCACTAAACAATTTGAAGCATTTTCTAGAAACTTATCAAAATTCTGTTTTGGCTATAAAGGCGTTGCCTATCGACGACCTTGCAAATTTCCTTTTATTAACTTTATCATTAAACAATCTCGACGCTCGACCATTTGAAGATTTACATTCTTCAGAAACCGTTCCGTCATTTGATGATCTATTAAAATTTGTTACCCGACAACTCAATACATTAGAAATAATTTCTTCTCCTTACACTGGCACTAGTAACTCTAAAGTCAATTCTCTCATTGCTAATGGTGGTCCTGTTTATATAGCAAAATCAAATAAAACTCCTGCTGTACAATCAAATTCTACAAGTTTCAGATGCATAATTTGTTCAGAGACACACCTTTTGTCTTCCTGTTCTGCGTTTTTTCCTCTCAGTCGAGATCAAAAAATCGATCTTCTCAAGAAACACCAGCGTTGTTTCAATTGTTTAGGTCCTCACTTGAGAATCAACTGTTGGTCCAAGTTCACATGTCGTAAATGTAATTCCCGCGATCACCACACGATTTTGCATCCCTCTGAAGTTGTAAATTCAAATTCGCGTTTAAGCTCCACGCCTAATCGCAAATCAGATTATGGCAATCATACATCCAGTGAAAATTCAACCTCTTCCGCTGATCAATCTCAAGTTGATTCCTCAATCTCTTTCAGCTGTGTTACTTCCGGGAACCCCGTAACTTCACTCTTAGGCACTTTCCGCACGCGTATTTTGGATTCAGAAATAGGTTTCGTCCCAGTCCGAGGAGTAATCGACCCTGGATCACAACTTTCGTTTATCTCAAAACGCCTTTTCGACCAGTTGAGTCAAAAAATGCGCGATATACCCATTTCTGTTTCGGAGATCGGTGGACGTCTTTCGATCTCTCCTGGCACTGTTTTGTGTGACATTTTCTCCAGACTTTCACATAGCCACATTCTCGTCAAACCATCCGTGGTTCCTCACATAACGAATCATTTGCCTCCTAAAGGTCTTACTGTGGATGTTGTACGCGCTTTCGAGTATTTGCCTCTGGCCGATCCTGAATTTCATCGATCGGACCAACTGACCTCCTGTTAGGTGCCGATGTCTACCCGCAATTATTATTCCCTCAACCCTTTGTTCCGAGTTCTATCGGGCCTACAGCTATTAATACTATATCCGGTTGGACAATCATAGGTCCTATTCCAGGCCTTATCTTGTAATCAGCCAACAACTTCATTGATATCCGCTTGTCAAGTTTCCCAAGACCTCCAGAAGTTTTGGGAAATTGAGAATATTGTTACTCCCACTCCTCAAGACCCTCTTGACGTTATTGCCGAGCAACATTTCATCACCACTCACAAGCGAAATAATGATGGCCGATCCTCCTTTGCTCTTCCATTAAAGCCCGAAGCAACTCCTTTAGCCGGCAACCAGAAAAGTGCACACTACTCGCTCACTCAACTCATCAAACGTCTTGATAAGACCCCCGCGCTCAAATTGGAATACAACCAATTTCTTCGCGAATATTTGGATCTGGGCCACATGTCTGTCCCCGCGCATCCAACCTCATACGTGATTCTTCATCACGTTGTCCAGAAGCTTACTAACCAAGGAAGAAAAATACGTGTAGTTTTTAATGCGTCTAGCTCAGACTCAACTGGACTTTTTCACTCAATGATCATTTGATCAAAAGACAAAACTTCAGCTAGATGTTTCTGATATTTTGCTCAATTTTCGATTATCCCAAATCGCTTTATGCTGCGACATTAGGCAAATGTACCGGCAGGTGTTGGTTCATGAGCAGGATTAACACATGCAGCACATTTATTGGAAGCCAGAAGCTGCTGCTACCGTACAGGAAGCCGAGCTCAACACCGTGACGTACGGCTTGGCCTCTTCAGCCTTTTTGGCGGTCCGCGTTCTCCGTCAACTTGTCCAAGATGAAGGACACCGTTTTCCTTTGGCTGCTCAAGCCCTTTCAACCCAGACTTATATTGACGATATCGTTACAGGTGCGAATGATATTCCTTCTGCTATAGCCTTAAAGTTACAGCTCAAACGAATACTTTCGTCTGGTGGCTTTGAATTACGGAAATGGTCTTCCAGCCATCCCCAGGTGCTTCATGATTTGCCTCGCAGCCATTTGGAATCCACTGTGCTTTTCAATGATGAGGACAGCACCCTTAAAGTTTTGGGCCTGAACTGGGAACCATCCCACGACTGTTTTGTTTTTAGTGTTCAGCCCTTTCAATTAGCCTGCACCAAGCGCAATATGCTTTCCTTTATTGCCAGAATTTTTGATCCGATTGGACTTCTATCACCAATCACCATTTCCTTTAAAATGATAATACAGAAGATCTGGCTTGCCAAACTCGATTGGGATGAATCCGTCCCTTCAGAAATTGAACTTCTTTGGAAACAACTGATCAGCCATCTTGATCACATTGCTTTGCTCAACTTCCCCCGCTGCGTCTTCCGTCGCCAATCTTTGACAGACTGTCCCTGGTAGGGTTTGCTGACGCTTCCTCTGTCGCTTATGCTGCTGTAGTGTACTTATGTTTCGAGATCTCTGATTCACGTCATTCTTTCCTTTAGAAAGCCAAAACGCGCGTAGCGCCCCTGAAGACACTCTCCATTCCCAGACTCGAGCTTTGCGCAGCCGTACTTCTAATTGACCTAGTCAATACGGTTCAATCACTACGCTATCCTAAACCCTTGTCCAGCATCCGCCTTTTCTCTGATTCTACTATAGTGCTCGCATGGTTACACACTCCTCCGCATACGCTTAAAACATTTGTTTCACATAGGATTGCTCACATCACAAACAATTCGCCGTCCATTTTAACCTGGTCTCATTGTCTTACTTCGCTAAATCCCGCCGATATAGCATCTCGTGGTCTTTCTCCTATGGAACTTGCTCAAACCAACAATCTACGTTTATGGACTCAAGGTCCCTCTTTTATGACTAATTGTAATGAACAGTGGCCTCCTCCTTATCGTGACATTGACTTGCTCACTAAGCCATTACCGGAGCTTAAGGCTACTCCAATTTCGCTCATCGCGGTACAACCAGATCAAACTTTTGAGCATTTAGCTTCTCGGTTTTCATCCTTCAATAGACTTCAACGAGTCGTAGCTTGGATGCGCCGCTTCGCATCGAACTGTCGATCGCGTAAATTGTCGAAATCACCAACAGCAGGCCCTTTAGTCGTGTCAGAACTGCAAGACGCCCTGCTTACTATTGTTTTACACACTCAAGCGGAACATTTTTCTGAATATTTACCCAAAATCCGAGTTGATAAACTGGTCAAACAACTTTGCAGCCTCACTCCCTTCATCGATACTCTAGGAGTCCTCAGGGTGGGCGGCAGACTTAAGAACGCCGGCCTAAATTATAATATGCAACACCCAATTTTGCTTCCAAAGTCTGCCCATTTTTCAGAGCTGATATGCAAGCACTATCACCTATCTGCCTTGCACGCTGGTCCTACCACGTGTCAAGCTCTGATCCGCGCTCGGTATTGGATTCTTTCCTTACGGCAACTCATAAGAAAAGTAATTCATCGCTGTCTCACTTGTCATCGCTTCCGAGCTTCGACTATACAACCTATTATGGCTGATTTACCATCCTGTCGAGTGCAGCCTGGTAGACCCTTTCTCAACACTGGTATTGATTTCGCCGGACCCTTTCAAGTCCGTGCATCTCGCCTGCGTAAGTCCACAGTAACCAAGGGATATTTGTGTTTGTTCATTTGTACCGCAACTAAGGCTGTTCATCTCGAGTTCGCATCAGAACTTTCAACCGATTTTCCTGGCAACCCTTGATAGATTCATCGCCCGCCGAGGTCTTCCACACTCAATACTTTCCGATCGGGGGCGTAATTTTGTTGGGGCGAATAAACGCCTACAAGAAATTTATCATTTCATTAGTACCCATCGCGATAAGATTGCAAGCACCCTATCTAACCGTGAAATCAACTGGATTTTTAACCCTCCATTGGCCCCCAATTTCGGTGGTCTTTGGGAGGCGGCCGTCAGATCCACCAAAATTCTGTTGTATCGCCTGTCCGCTGACATATTGTTCACTGCCGAAGAATATGCGACTCTTTTCGCCCGTATCGAAGCGGTCCTCAATAGTCGACCTCTTTGCGCTCTATCCTCGGACCCCAATGAGGCCTCTATGTATCTGAGCCCAGGTCATTTCCTCATAGGTGCTCCTCTTTTGTCTAGAGCAGAGATTCACTCTCGGAGGATCTTGTTTTAACCTCACGGTTGAAAACTATTTCCAAACTCTCTCAGTACTTCTGGCGACGTTGGTCCAAGGAATATCTAAACACTCTGACGCAGCGTTCTAAGTGGACCTCCCATTCCAAACCTCTCCAACCAGGTGACGTTGTGATCAAGGGAATGATCACGTCTCCCCTTTCATGGCCAATAGCTCATATTTCCGAACTCAAGCCTGGACAAGATAGTGTATCTCGCGTGGCTATTCTTGAGACCTCTACTAGCACTCTAAAAAGACCAGTAAACAAGCTCATTCCACTTCCGGAATGATTTTCTGTATTGTATTATTATACGCCCAGTTGGGTTATTTTATTTATTTTATTTTTTTACTTTCTCAATTTTCGTGTATATTGTATTCCTAATGGACCACCCACCATTTAACATTATTCAAGTTTTTTCTTTAGTTCTAAAATTGGACTTTCATCCCAATTTTGGTGGGCGGTATGTTCATGCCATTTGGCGTTCTTTTGTAAATGAGTTAAATCAACACATGAGAAATAGTAAAGTGACAAATAAATCTCTAAATAGACACTACACCCCATCTAGCGGTTAGTAGTATTAATTAACTCTTTAATTAGTATATATAATCATAGGCAGATCGCGATATGGGTACTCTCGTCACATGTTGCCTTTTTTTGAATCTCGTTCTTTTGTCATTTTGCGTGCAGCCTCTCAGTTACTCAGTTAGAGACATGTTCTTTTGCATACCTCAGCTATCCAGCTCAATTATAGCGAGTTTAGTTCATAACCAGTTCTCTACTTCCGTTGCATTATTTTATTCATGTTTTTTTTTTTTTTATAAGTAACGCCCGTTTCACCTGCAATTAAGTGTGAATTCCCCTGGAGGATTTCTAAATCATAGGAATCCACCTAGAAGGACGCTACAAATTTCTTCTGGTCTTTGGGCGCTCAAGGGGCCAAAGGAGGTTTTATTAACGAAGCTGCCCGGCCTGCGTTTTGGGTAAGTAAATTTTATTTCTATGTTTTAGATTTCTTTATATTATTTCTCTATTGTTGCGAACGCTTTTCAAATTACAACATACAGTCCACACCCAGAGCGAGATTTGATTCAACGAAACCTGCACATCCCTTTAAGAAATTTATAACTGAACTTACGAGCTTGTCTCAACAAATACTATCTAGGTTATAGTCATGAAATTCTAAAATTTTCTATGAAATATTACATATGATGGACTAGACTGCAAAACTAGCTCGGGAGAAAAAAAGAAGGCAAAGGAATCCTATGACATCGAGTGCGCTCCAGGGCTATGAGGTCTAATTACAGACGATTAAAAGATTTTTCAATCAATGAAAAAAATTCGTTCTTTCTTTTATCTAAATATACTCAAGTATCATAGCAACAGAATAATCTTTATTTCATCGTTATTCGTTTAACAAATTTTGAAAGAATAATATTAAGAATATTTTGAGCAATGCGCCCCCCATGGATCTCGTTACCTCGTAGGGGAGGCGGCCCATGGGTTGCAGATCTGAGGGTAGTCGGTTGAAATTCCTTGCGAGTTCATATGCTAATTTCAAGTGCTAATTCCAATGGCTAATTCCGATTCCGATGGACTCACTGAACAACAATGTGAGCGGCCCCCCAGGCTTGCTTGAGGGATGTAAAGTAGGTTGGAACGCCCTACTAACATTATTATTTACTTAAATATATCTCTAATAGTCATGGATCTTTCTAAAGTAAAACGAAAAATGAGGTAACTAGATTTTGCTATACCCAGGTTCAAGTCGAAAAACCTTAAACGAAGAAAGACATTGTGCAATGTCATAACTCCCAAGCAAGGCACTACTGTCATCATACTCCAAGGTGACCTCCGGGATGACCTACTGATCTCCGGGACATTTTCGTCCATGCTGGCTTAGATCTCCTAAAGTTCTCCATAGAACGCCTTGACAAAATGTCCTCAGATCACAGTCCTTTGATCCTCACCCTTTCTATTGTCCCAATATCTAAACTTTCTCCGCCATCATTTATTAAGGGGCGGGTTGACTGGAACCTATTTCACCAGCTTGTATCCGACACCATTGACCTGGGAGTTTCCCTGAAAACACCCTAGGAGTTAGATTATGCCGTCGATTCTTAGGACAATTTTACCAGCAAGCAGTTTGTACTGCATTTTCAACCCGTCCTTCCTTCAAAATCTGCAAGAAAAATCCATTACCGCAAGATCTTATGGATCTTATCCTTACCAAACGGCGTTACCGATCCATTTGGCAAAGAAGCAGGCATCCTCACGATCGGAAACTGTATAACTACTTCACCAAATTAGTCAAAAAGAACTTGACAACCTATAGATCCGAATCCTACAAATCCCACCTTTCAACACTATCTGCTTCTGATAACTCACCGATAGTACCACTCTATTTCCCATCAATAGATAAATGTAAATTAAAAACATGTAATTAATAGCTTATTAAAGTAAGAGAATTTTAAAAATAAAAAAAATAGCATACTTCTCGATGGGCAAAGGAGAAAGTCTGAGCCCTCTGCTCTTCATCATATTCATGAGAATAAAAGATAAATATGTGGGAGAAGAACAGCAAGTGTATCTATTGGTTATTGGAAAAACTCCGGGGGACGACAAAGATGGGGAGGGGCAGAGAAAAATGCAGATCCTGGGGTAGTACAACTCGAAGCAGAATTTAACTTGAAGGAAGAAAAAGAAGAAAAAAATACTTAAATTAACCACCCATGAGGTTCTGCCTGTGGTTTCGTTACCCATTTTTTATAGTGGATGGTTCGCTTCACTGAATCCAGTAGCAGGAATGGTTTCCCGCTAATGCATTGAGTATAGCCCTATGAAACCACTGCGAGACAAGTGATTTAACACTTATAAAAAGTTTCTCTTAATTAATAATTGGGAGTAGTTCACTTAATCACTGAGTTTAAATACCATCTAGGCAATAGTCATGAGATTCTAAAATTTTCTATGAAATATTACATATGGTGGACTAGACTGCAAAACTAGCTCGGGAGGAAAAAAGAAGGCAAAGGAATCCTATGACATCGAGTGCGCTCCAGGGCTATGAGGTCTAATAACAGACGATTAAAAGATTTTTCAATCAATGATAAAAATTCGTTCTTTCTATTATCATAATATACTCAAGTATCATAACAACAGAATAATCTTTATTTCATAGTTATTCGTTTAACAAATTTTGAAAGAATAATATTAAGAATATTTTGAGCAATGCGCCCCCCATGGATCTCGTTACCTCGTAGGGGAGGCGGCCCATGGGTCGCAGATCTGAGGGTAGTCGGTTGAAATTCCTTGCGAGTTCATATGCTAATTTCAAATGCTAATTCCAATGGCTAATCCGATTCCGATGGACTCACTGACCAACAATGTGAGCGGCCCCCCAGGCTTGCTTGCGGGATGTAAAGTAGGTTGGAACATCCTACTAACATTATTATTTACTTAAAAAATATCTCTAATAGTCATGGATCTTTCTAAAGTAAAACGCTCGTTTTCCGAAGGTAAACTAAGAGAGTACATTTACTATTCAATAGATAACTATGAATATTCTGTTAGCAAGAATAAACTTAACAACGACTCCTAATGAAATTATAGAACCCAAGGCAGCGCCTTGATCTCGACTGAGAGGAAAAAACGCAGAACAGGAAGACAGTGAGTGTGTCTTTGGACAAATTATGCATCGGAAATTTGAAGAATTTGATTGTACAGCAGAAGTTGTATTTGATTTTGCTATATAAACAGGATTGCTATTAGCAATGAGAGAATTGACTTTAATATTCCTAGTGTGAGTGTTAGGAAGAGAAATTATTTCTAATGTTTTAATTTGTTGGGTAACAAATTTTAATAGATCATCAAATGACGGAACGGTTTCTGAAGAATGTAAATTTTCAAATGCCTTTGAAGTGCGAGCGTCGAGATTGTTTAATGATAAAGTTAATAAAAGGAAATTTGCAAGATCGTCGATAGGCAACGCCTTTATAGCCAAAACAGAATTTTGATGAGTTTCTAGAAAATGCTTCAAATTGTTTAGTGAATTGGAACTAATAGGTTTAAGAATTTTATTCAAATAGGCCTGAGCTATCCTGCGTGGTTCCTGATATCGATCGACCAGAGCCGTGAAGGCAAGGTCGTAATTCTCTGAAGTGAGTTGGAAGTTTGAAATAACGGAAAGGGCACTTCCGCTTAAATTGGTTCTCAAAAAATGAAATCTTTGAATTTGAGAGAGAGAGGGATTGTTGTGAACGAGGGATTGAAACAGAGAAAAAAATTCAGGTCATTTTTCAATATCACCTGAAAAACTCGGCAATTGAATCGGAGGTAAGGAAAAATTATCTTGAGAACTCTGAGTGGCATTAACCGGTGTAGGGGTTGAACTTGGTTCTTCTCTCATTAACTGTAAATATTTCGTTTTGATTTTGAGTAAAATGTTATTAAAAGCAATTACAGGGTATCTAGTATTGACGAAATTCTGTTTAGGTAAGAGTGCGTTAAGGTCATCAATTTTGTCATTTGCCTCTTCAAATTTGGCTTGAAGGGAGGGTAAGCTCTCACAACACACCTGTACACTTAAAATATCTGAAATATCGGAAGATTTTATCTGATCCCAACGGGATGCAATATCGGCAAAAGCATTTTCCCTTTTTATCGTCTGTAGGCATGATGGAATTTTTTTAATACTACAATGTTTAAATAAATAGTTAGAAATACGGTAAAGCAAATAAATGTTGAACAGAAAATAAATTGAAATTAATCGAAAGTCTATTTGAAATAGAACGTATGATTTATCAATGAAATAGTAAATTTTAAATAAGCTGTGAATAAAGCAGAGATAAGAGTACGAAAGAATTTAGGATTAAGGTTATTAGTAATACTCTGTGCCGTGAGCCTACAGTAATAACAAATGAATAGAACCAGGTCGACAAAATGGCTGCCTTCAGCGTGGGTATTTAATACGTAATTTAATGAAAATTAAAAACTCTTCAAAATGCCTGAAAACCTTCAAAACTTTTGGAAATTTTAACTTTGAAATTAATGATAAATTAATGAAATTAATTTCTGTTAGGAAAACCTATTGTCACCATCAACCCAGATGCGTCAAGTGTGCTGGCTCACATCCAACTGAAGTATGCCAGAAGTCCAGAGATGAGCCTGCAAAATGTGCTCTTTGTGGTGAGGACCACCCGGCGAATTATAAAGGTTGCTCGGTATATAAATGCTTCCAGCGACAGAGAACAAATAAAATACAAAGGAAAAGCATAGAGAATGTTCCTCAACCACCTGAAGTCAAAAACTTAACTACATTCCCGGAATTGCCAAAAACAGCTAGCATTTCAGATCAACATATCACCAGAGTTCAACCTCCGGAAAACATAATCCTGACCTCAACGAACCAGCAGCAGCCTCAACGTCAGGCGCCTCTAATCTTCCAAAAGAAACCCCAGATTTCCTATAACAAGCCCCATTCCTCCCAACCCAAATCCCAAGATCCTAGATCCAACCCTCAGAAATTCAATACTAAAATCCAAACTCCATGTCAACATATACCTCTCCATTCTGAAACATCAATAGTCAATCTACCACCACAGCAACCAAATCCTATGTCTTCCAATCACAACAATCAAATGAATCCTTCAGTTCAGCAAACAATGAATGCAAATCCAGCACCTCGGGTGCAACCCCCAACCAACCTTCCTTTACCCGTTAATTATCAATATCAAATTCCAGACCCATACCCAGTCCAAATTCAAAACCCAATCGACATAAATTGTATCCTCTCATCCTTCCTGACAGAACTCCAAGAGATTATCAAGCCCCTCATCAACCTGCTCACGAGAATCCTTACCGAAGTCCCTCTTAATTACCCACGATGAGCATAAAGCCCCTAATTATTGTCCTATGGAATGCTAATGGACTGCTTAACCATCGAGACGAACTTGACTTATTTCTTCATGACAATCACATAGACATCGCCCTATTGACTGAAACACACTTCACAAAACGATCATATTTTTACATACGTGACTACATCACTTATAGATCAGATCATCCTGACAATACAGCACATGCCGGTTCTTGTATCCTTATCCATAAATCCATACCTCATTCTCTTATACCTTCTACTCCAACTGACGTCATCCAATCAACTTCAGTAACCATTTCAACTAATCCTTTCCATATAACATTCTCAGCTGTATACTGTCCTCCTGGTAACTCCCTTTCTTATAACCTCCTCGAATCCTTATTCCGATCTCTCGGACCGCGTTTTATTGCTGGAGGAGACTACAACGCCAAACACCAAAGATGGGGTTGTCGAACATCCAATTCCCGTGGTAGCATTTTATCCCGAATTTCAACCTCTAATAGTTTCTCTATCCTTGCACCCATAAACCCTACTTATTGGCCTACATCGCTCAAAAAACGTCCAGATATTCTTGATATATTTGTTTCCTCACAGATTTCCTGCAATCAAACAACTATAAAATCCCTGGATGACCTTTCCTCTGATCACAGTCCAGTTCTACTTCAAGTACATTCAGTTCCCATTCCTAAGCCCTCTCATCCCAGACTGATTACCGGACGAGTAGACTGGGATAAATTTCGATCTAATCTGGAAAATAATTTAAACCTCAAAATTCCGCTTAAAACAAAAGGAGACATCAATTCTGCAATAGACAAACTTACAGAATCAATACAAACCAATATAATTGATAGCTCCTTACCAAGGAAAAACCATTATCAACAGAATAACTGGCCACTTCATATTCTCGAGTTATTAAAAGAAAAACAACGGGCAAGAGCGAAGTGGCACCGCACCAGATATCCATCGGACAAGAGTCATTATACCAAACTGACAAACAAACTAAAATCAGAGATCAGGACATTCAAAATTCAAAATTTGTGTTACCGTACAGAAAATCTCAGTACTACTGACAAATCCTTATGGAATACCACTAGAAAACTCCTAAAATATAAAAATTTCAACCATCCACTTTTAACCGAATCCCAAACCTGGTCAAGATCTAATGAAGAAAAATCACAAATTTTCGGCCAGCACCTATTCAACACATTTAACCCTCACCCAGATATCCTTAATCCTACCCAGTCTGAATGCATTGAAGCAGAGTTAAGTATTCCTATTCAGTTGTCTCCTCCTCCTAAAGCATTCCATCCTTCAGAAATAGCAAACATTATTCACAGATTACCCGCCAACAAAGCCCCTGGGTACGACCTAATCACATCTTATATTCTAAAACGCCTTCCTCGGAAAGCGATCCTACTCCTTACATATATATATAATGCCGTATTGCGTACCACATACTTTTCTGATTCCTGGAAATTATCCATAGTTAAGATGATACCTAAACCTAAAAAACCACCAGAACTTCCATCTTCTTACCGTCCTATATCTCTCCTGTCCCATAATGGGTAAAATGCTTGAAAAACTCATTCTGAAACGTCTACATCCTATAATAGAATCCAACCAAATAATCCCAGATCACCAATTTGGTTTCAGAACATCGCACTCCACAATCCAGCAATGCCATCGAGTGGTGGACGTTGTCTCATCCGCATTAGAGCGCGGAATGTACTGCACGGGAGCTTTTCTCGATGTAGAGCAGGCTTTTGATCGAGTCTGGTATCCGGGACTGTTGTACAAACTCCGTAAATTCTTACCTTCTACTTACTTCCTTATTATCAGTTCCTACCTCAGTAATAGAACCTTTAAAGTAAACCATAATTTTTCCTACTCTTGCCTCTTTACCCAGTTAGCTGGTGTTCCTCAAGGTAGTATCCTGGGTCCCATCCTATACACAATATATACAGCTGACATCCCAACCCATCCAAGCACTGTCCTCACTACGTACGCTGATGACACATGTGTGTTATCAGTAAATAACGATCCATTTGTTGCATCCCAATATCTTCAATCCCATATCTCAAACCTTCAAGAATGGTGTCAAAATTGGAGAATTAAAATAAATCCTAACAAATCCCACCAAATTACCTTCACTCTTCGTCGTAAACCTACGAATTCTTGCCCTACTGTATCCTTTAATAACACTCCACTGATCCCTGTCGAACAGATACGTTACCTAGGACTCCATCTGGACAAACGTCTCACTTGGAATCCTCATACAAGACTGAAAAGACAAGAAACTGCTCGACGATTTCGCCTACTTCAACATTTACTGGACAAACGTTCAAAGCTACCAATTAATTACAAAAGACTCATTTACATGACAGTTATCAGACCTATTTGGACATACGGAGTTGAGCTTTGGGGCTCTACTAAACCATCCAATTCATCTCGCATCCAATCCTTACAATCCAAAATCCTACGTAAAATCCTCAATGCTCCTTATTATGTCACAAACAAACTCATCCATCATGATCTTAATATCCCATATGTTGCTGATTTGGCCCAAACTAGATACTTATCCTTCCATGAAAAGCTCCATACACACTTAAATCCGCTAGTCTCTCGACTTGCTTCCCATACTATTCCTGATAACCCTCCGAGGCGTCTGAAAAGAAGATGGCCTCGAGACCTTCTACTATAAAACTTCATTGGAGTGCTATCAATGGATAGTTTCTCCACAAGTGATTTTTTTTGTTCATGTCCTTTGTTCATACAGCCAATTTACTTGATGTAATGTTATTACAGTTGTAAATATCAATAAAATAAAATAAAAAAAAATAAAAAAATTCTGTTAGAAGTTAAATATGTGGGTTTCACTTGCAAAAAACAATGATATTCAATCTCTCTATAATGCGAACACTTTTTTAAGGTTAAGAAATCGTAAATTCCGGTTTGTAAGGCCAATAATTTACGATTACTTAGGAAAATAGGAAACGAAATAAACGCTTAAACAAGATTTAAGAAATTTATCCGGCACGCTAGGACCAAAAATGTTGAGACAAGCTCGAAAGTTCGATATAAATTTCTTGAAAGTGCAGGTTAGTTGAATCAATCTCGCTCTGGGTGTGGACTGTATATATTAATTTGAAAAGCGTTCGCAACCATAGATAAATAATATGAAGATATCCAAAACATAGAAATAAAAGTTACTTACCCAAGACGTAGGGCGGGCAGCTTGTTGATAGAAACTTGGCTCCTTGAGCGCGCTCAAAGACCAAAAGAAGCTGGTAACGTCCTTCCAGGTGGATTCCTATGATTAAGAAATCCTCCAGGGGAATTCACAGTTATTTGCAGGTGAAACGGGCATTAATTGTAAAAAACATAAATAAAACGGAATCACGGAAAGTAGAAAACTGGTTAAGAACTTGAGTCACTAAAATTGAGGTGGATAGCTGGGGTAAAAACAAAGAACATGTGACTAACAAAGTAACTGAGAGGCTGCGCGCAACGAACCAAAGAGGAGATTCCAAGAAGGGCAACATGTGATCAGAGTACCCGTATCGCGATCTGCCTACGATTAGATATACTAATTGAAGAGTTAGTTAATACCACTAACCGCTAGATGGGGTGTAGTGTCTATTTAGAGATTCATCTGTCACTCCACCACCTCTCATGCGTTGATTCAACTTATTTACAAAAGAACGCCAAATGGCGTGAACATCTATGAATATTCTGTTAGCAAGAATATACTTAACAACGACTCCTAATGAAATTATAGAACCCAAGGCAGCGCCTTCGTATCAAAATGCCCAGTCGGGGTCATATACCGAGTAGGTTGAAGACCCACAGATCTACTCAACCAACAAATCTCAGCCCCTTATACAAGTCTTCTTAGTGCAGCGGTAGAGTCCACATCGGCTCTTAAAAATCATAGGCCATCGTAGAAAGTATAAAAAACTGTAAACTTCTCTGCACCCAATTGAACAAGGCAGTAAGCTCTGGAAAATACTATTGCACTAGTTGGACAAATGACACGAATATCCAATAAGACACGCCCGACACATGCCGGCGAATAGTGAAATATCTAACGGAGACCGAGTTTGATTACCACACTTACCAATTAAATGAGGAAAAATCCGTCAGAGTGGTAGTCAGAAAATTGCATCCTGCTGACGTCATAGAAGAAGAGCTCACCCCCATGGGCATCAAAGTTAGACAAAAAAGGAATGCCTACATGAACAATACGGCATGGGCAGGCAACAGAATTCCGCTCCCTCTTTTCCTCATAGACTTGGAACCCGACCAGGTGTTGAAAAATGAGGTAATTAGATTTTGCTATACCCAGGTTCAAGTCGAAAAACCTTAAGCGAAGAAAGACATTGTGCAATGTCATAACTCCCGAGCAAGGCACTACTGTCATCATACTCCAAGGTGACCTCCTCTCTGCACTTAACTCCCATAATTCCACATTTACTTCTCCAGGCACCCCTACATATTGGCCCACTGGCCCAAACAGAAATACTGATCTCCGGGACTTTTTCGTCCATGCTGGCTTAGGTCTCCTAAAGTACTCCATAGAACGCCTTGACAAAATGTCCTCAGATCACAGTCCTTTGATCCTCACCCTTTCTATTGTCCCAATATCTAAACTTTCTCCGCCATCATTTATTAAGGGGCGGGTTGACTGGAACCTATTTCACCAGCTTGTATCCGACACAATTGACCTGGGAGTTTTCGTGAAAACACCCTAGGAGTTAGATTATGCCGTCGATTCTTATGCCAATTTTACCAGCAAGCAGTTTGTAATGCATTTTCAACCCGTCCTTCCTTCAAAATCCGCAAGAAAAATCCATTACCGCAAGATCTTATGGATCTTATCCTTACCAAACGCCGTTACCGATCCATTTGGCAAAGAAGCAGGCATCCTCACGATCGGAGACTGTATAACTACTTCACCAAATTAGTCAAAAAGAACCTAAAGATCCGACTCTGACAACCTATAGATTCGAATCCTACAAATCCCACCTTTCAACACTATCTGCTTCTGATAATTCACCGATAGTACCACTCTATTCCCCATCAATAGATAAATGTAAATTAAAAACATGTAATTAATAGCTTATTAAAGTAAAAGAATTTTAAAAATAAAAAAAATAGCTTACTTCTCGATGGGCAAAGGAGAAAGTCTGAGCCCTCTGCTCATCATCATATTCATGAGTAGAAAAGATAAATATGTGGGAGAAGATCAGCAAGTGTATCTATTGGTTATTGGAAAAACTCCAGTGGACGACAAAGATGGGGAGGGGCAGAGAAAAATGCAGATCCGGGGGTAGTACAACTCGAAGTAGAATTGAACATGGAGGAAGAAAAAGAAGAAAAAAATACTTAAATATGATGTAGGCAGGATTCCAAACCACCCATGAGGTTCTGCCTGTGGTTTCGTTACCCATTTTTTATAGTGGTTGGTTCGCTTCACTGAATCCAGTAGCAGGAATGATTTCCCGCTAATGCAATGAGTGTAGCCCTATGAAACCACTGCGAGACAAGTGATTTAACACTTATAAAAAGTTTCTCTTACTTAATAATTGGGAGTAGTTCACTTAATCACTGAGTTTAAATACTATCTAGGTTATAGTCATGAAATTCTAAAATTTTCTATGAAATATTACATATGGTGGACTAGACTGCAAAACTAGCTCGGGAGGAAAGAAGAAGGCAAATGAATCCTATGACATCGAGTGCGCTCCAGGGCTATGAGATCTAATAACAGACGATTAAAAGATTTTTCAATCAATGAAAAAAATTCGTTCTTTCTTTTATCTAAAGATAATCAAGTATCATAACAACAGAATGATCTTTATTTGATCGTTATTCGTTTAACAAATTTTGAAAGAATAATATTAAGAATATTTTGAGCAATGCGCCCCCCATGGATCTCGTTACCTCGTAGGGGAGGCGGCCTATAGGTCGCAGATCTGAGGGTAGTCGTTGGAAATTCCTTGCGAGTTCATAAGCTAATTTCAAGTGCTAATTCCAATGGCTAATTCCGATTCCGATGGACTCACTGACCAACAATGTGAGCGGCCCCCCAGGCTTGCTTGCGGGATATAAAGTAGGTTGGAAAACCCTACTAACATTATTATTTACTTAAAAAATATCTCTAATAGTCATGGATCTTTCTAAAGTAAAACGCTCGTTATCCGAAGGTAAACTATTCCCCCGTTCGGATTTCCGGGTGGGGCATGCTTTAGGGAATTCCTAGTGCAAGTTGAAATATGAAGATTTACGTACGGTGAAACTCACTAAGAATCACTTTTAAATATTCACAGGCAGATAGGGAAGATCGATTTTTAATAATAACAATAAATAGAGGTTGATGAAATTAATGGAGTAAGAAAGAAAATTTTAGTTCAGATGATCAAAAGAGATGTGCCTAGGTGTTAACTGTACGCTGTATCTGGCCAGACTGAGTGTGTTATGTGTCAGACGTATTTTTATTTACTATCCATATTTCAATATTATATCTTAGAGTACATTTACTATTCAATAGATAACTATGAATATTCTGTTAGCAAGAATAAACTTAACGACGACTCCTAATGAAATTATAGAACTAAAGGCAGCGCCTTCGTATCAAAATACCCAGTCGGGGTCATATACCGAGTAGGTTGAAGACCCACCGATCTATTCAACCAACAAATCTCAGCCCCTTATACAAGTCTTCTTAGTGCAGCTATAAAGAGTCCACATCGACTCCTAAAAATCATAGGCCATCGTAGGAAGTATAAAAAACTGTAAATTTCTCTGCACCCAATTGAACAAGGCAGTAAGCTCTGGAAAATACTATTGCACTAGTTGGACAAATGACACGAATATCCAATAAGACACGCCCGACACATGCCGGCGAATAGTGAAATATCTAACGGAGACCGAGTTTGATTACCACACTTACCAATTAAATGAGGAAAAATCCGTCAGAGTGGTAGTCAGAAAATTGCATCCTGCTGACGTCATAGAAGAAGAGCTCACCCCATGGGCTTCAAAGTTAGACAAAAAAGGAATGCCTACATGAACAATACGGCATGGGCAGGCAAAAAAAAAGAATTCCGCTCCCTCTTTTCCTCATAGACTTGGAACCCGACCCGGTGTCGAAAAATGAGGTAACTAGATTTTGCTATACCCAGGTTCAAGTCAAAAAACCTTAAGCGAAGAAAGACATTGTGCAATGTCATAACTCCCGAGCAAGGCACTACTGTCATCATACTCCAAGGTGACCTCCTCTCTGCACTTAACTCCCATAATTCCACATTTACTTCTCCAGGCACCCCTACATATTGGCCCACTGGCCCAAACAGAAATACTGATCTCCGGGACTTTTTCGTCCATGCTGGCTTAGGTCTCCTAAAGTACTCCATAGAACGCCTTGACAAAATGTCCTCAGATCACAGTCCTTTGATCCACACCCTTTCTATTGTCCCAATATCTAAACTTTCTCCGCCATCATTTATTAAGAGGCGGGTTGACTGGAACCTATTTCACCAGCTTGTATCCGACACCATTGACCTGGGAGTTTTCCTGAAAACACCCTAGGAGTTAGATTATGCCGTCGATTCTTATGCCAATTTTACCAGCAAGCAGTTTGTACTGCATTTTTAACCCGTCCTTCCTTCAAAATCCGCAAGAAAAATCCATTACCGCAAGATCTTATGGATCTTATCCTTACCAAACGCCGTTACCGATCCATTTGGCAAAGAAGCAGGCATCCTCACGATCGGAGACTGTATAACTACTTCACCAAATTAGTCAAAAAGAACCTAAAGATCCGACTCTGACAGCCTATAGATTCGAATCCTACAAATCCCACCTTTCAACAGTATCTGCTTCTGATAATTCACCGATAGTACCACTCTATTCCCCATCAATAGATAAATGTAAATTAAAAACATGTAATTAATAGCTTATTAAAGTAAGAGAATTGTAAAAATAAAAAAAATAGCATACTTCTCGATGGGCAAAGGAGAAAGTCTGAGCCCTCTGCTCATCATCATATTCATGAGTATAAAAGATAAATATGTGGGAGAAGAACAGCAAGTGTATCTATTGGTTATTGGAAAAACTCCAGTGGACGACAAAGATGGGGAGGGGCAGAGAAAAATGCAGATCCTGGGGTAGTACAACTCGAAGCAGAATTGAACTTGGAGGAAGAAAAAGAAGAAAAAAATACTTAAATATGATATAGGCAGGATTCCAAACCACCCATGAGGTTCTGCCTGTGGTTTCGTTACCCATTTTTTATAGTGGTTGGTTCGCTTCACTGAATCCAGTAGCAGGAATGGTTTCCCGCTAATGCAATGAGTGTAGCCCTATGAAACCACTGCGAGACAAGTGATTTAACACTTATAAAAAGTTTCTCTTACTTAATAATTGGGAGTAGTTCACTTAATCACTGAGTTTAAATACTATCTAGGTTATAGTCATGAGATTCTAAAATTTTCTATGAAATATTACATATGGTGGACTAGACTGCAAAACTAGCTCGGGAGGAAAGAAGAAGGCAAAGGAATCCTATGACATCGAGTGCGCTCCAGGGCTATGAGATCTAATAACAGACGATTAAAAGATTTTTCAATCAATGAAAAAAATTCGTTCTTTCTTTTATCTAAAGATACTCAAGTATCATAACAACAGAATAATCTTTATTTCATCGTTATTCGTTTAACAAATTTTGAAAGAATAATTTTAAGAATATTTTGAGCAATGCGCCCCCCATGGACCTCGTTACCTCGTAGGGGAGGCGGCCTATAGGTCGCAGATCTGAGGGTAGTCGTTGGAAATTCCTTGCGAGTTCATAAGCTAATTTCAAGTGCTAATTCCAATGGCTAATTCCGATTCCGATGGACTCACTGACCAACAATGTGAGCGGCCCCCCAGGCTTGCTTGCGGGATATAAAGTAGGTTGGAAAGCCCTACTAACATTATTATTTACTTGAAAAATATCTCTAATAGTCATGGATCTTTCTAAAGTAAAACGCTCGTTATCCGAAGGTAAACTATTCCCCCGTTCGGATTTCCGGTTGGGGCATGCTTTAGGGAATTCCTAGTGCAAGTTGAAATATGAAGATTTACGTACGGTGAAACTCACTAAGAATCACTTTTAAATATTCACAGGCAGACAGGGAAGATCGATTTTTAATAATAACAATAACTAGAGGTTGATGAAATTAATGGAGTAAGAAAGAAAATTTTAGTTCAGATGATCAAAAGAGATGTGCCTAGGTGTTAACTGTACGCTGTATCTGGCCAGACTGAGTGTGTTATGTGTCAGACGTATTTTTATTTACTATCCATATTTCAATATTATATCTTAGAGTACATTTACTATTCAATAGATAACTATGAATATTCTGTTAGCAAGAATAAACTTAACGACGACTCCTAATGAAATTATAGAACTAAAGGCAGCGCCTTCGTATCAAAATACCCAGTCGGGGTCATATACCGAGTAGGTTGAAGACCCACCGATCTATTCAACCAACAAATCTCAGCCCCTTATACAAGTCTTCTTAGTGCAGCTATAAAGAGTCCACATCGACTCCTAAAAATCATAGGCCATCGTAGGAAGTATAAAAAACTGTAAACTTCTCTGCACCCAATTGAACAAGGCAGTAAGCTCTGGAAAATACTATTGCACTAGTTGGACAAATGACACGAATATCCAATAAGACACGCCCGACACATGCCGGCGAATAGTGAAATATCTAACGGAGACCGAGTTTGATTACCACACTTACCAATTAAATGAGGAAAAATCCGTCAGAGTGGTAGTCAGAAAATTGCATCCTGCTGACGTCATAGAAGAAGAGCTCACCCCATGGGCTTCAAAGTTAGACAAAAAAGGAATGCCTACATGAACAATACGGCATGGGCAGGCAAAAAAAAAGAATTCCGCTCCCTCTTTTCCTCATAGACTTGGAACCCGACCCGGTGTCGAAAAATGAGGTAACTAGATTTTGCTATACCCAGGTTCAAGTCAAAAAACCTTAAGCGAAGAAAGACATTGTGCAATGTCATAACTCCCGAGCAAGGCACTACTGTCATCATACTCCAAGGTGACCTCCTCTCTGCACTTAACTCCCATAATTCCACATTTACTTCTCCAGGCACCCCTACATATTGGCCCACTGGCCCAAACAGAAATACTGATCTCCGGGACTTTTTCGTCCATGCTGGCTTAGGTCTCCTAAAGTACTCCATAGAACGCCTTGACAAAATGTCCTCAGATCACAGTCCTTTGATCCACACCCTTTCTATTGTCCCAATATCTAAACTTTCTCCGCCATCATTTATTAAGGGGCGGGTTGACTGGAACCTATTTCACCAGCTTGCATCCGACACCATTGACCTGGGAGCTTTCCTGAAAACACCCTAGGAGTTAGATTATGCCGTCGATTCTTATGCCAATTTTACCAGCAAGCAGTTTGTACTGCATTTTTAACCCGTCCTTCCTTCAAAATCCGCAAGAAAAATCCATTACCGCACGATCTTATGGATCTTATCCTTACCAAACGCCGTTACCGATCCATTTGGCAAAGAAGCAGGCATCCTCACGATCGGAGACTGTATAACTACTTCACCAAATTAGTCAAAAAGAACCTAAAGATCCGACTCTGACAGCCTATAGATTCGAATCCTACAAATCCCACCTTTCAACACTATCTGCTTCTGATAATTCACCGATAGTACCACTCTATTCCCCATCAATAGATAAATGTAAATTAAAAACATGTAATTAATAGCTTATTAAAGTAAGAGAATTGTAAAAATAAAAAAAATAGCATACTTCTCGATGGGCAAAGGAGAAAGTCTGAGCCCTCTGCTCATCATCATATTCATGAGTATAAAAGATAAATATGTGGGAGAAGAACAGCAAGTGTATCTATTGGTTATTGGAAAAACTCCAGTGGACGACAAAGATGGGGAGGGGCAGAGAAAAATGCAGATCCTGGGGTAGTACAACTCGAAGCAGAATTGAACTTGGAGGAAGAAAAAGAAGAAAAAAATACTTAAATATGATATAGGCAGGATTCCAAACCACCCATGAGGTTCTGCCTGTGGTTTCGTTACCCATTTTTTATAGTGGTTGGTTCGCTTCACTGAATCCAGTAGCAGGAATGGTTTCCCGCTAATGCAATGAGTGTAGCCCTATAAAACCACTGCGAGACAAGTGATTTAACACTTATAAAAAGTTTCTCTTACTTAATAATTGGGAGTAGTTCACTTAATCACTGAGTTTAAATACTATCTAGGTTATAGTCATGAGATTCTAAAATTTTCTATGAAATATTACATATGGTGGACTAGACTGCAAAACTAGCTCGGGAGGAAAGAAGAAGGCAAAGGAATCCTATGACATCGAGTGCGCTCCAGGGCTATGAGATCTAATAACAGACGATTAAAAGATTTTTCAATCAATGAAAAAAATTCGTTCTTTCTTTTATCTAAAGATACTCAAGTATCATAACAACAGAATAATCTTTATTTCATCGTTATTCGTTTAACAAATTTTGAAAGAATAATTTTAAGAATATTTTGAGCAATGCGCCCCCCATGGACCTCGTTACCTCGTAGGGGAGGCGGCCTATAGGTCGCAGATCTGAGGGTAGTCGTTGGAAATTCCTTGCGAGTTCATAAGCTAATTTCAAGTGCTAATTCCAATGGCTAATTCCGATTCCGATGGACTCACTGACCAACAATGTGAGCGGCCCCCCAGGCTTGCTTGCGGGATATAAAGTAGGTTGGAAAGCCCTACTAACATTATTATTTACTTGAAAAATATCTCTAATAGTCATGGATCTTTCTAAAGTAAAACGCTCGTTATCCGAAGGTAAACTATTCCCCCGTTCGGATTTCCGGGTGGGGCATGCTTTAGGGAATTCCTAGTGCAAGTTGAAATATGAAGATTTACGTACGGTGAAACTCACTAAGAATCACTTTTAAATATTCACAGGCAGATAGGGAAGATCGATTTTTAATAATAACAATAAATAGAGGTTGATGAAATTAATGGAGTAAGAAAGAAAATTTTAGTTCAGATGATCAAAAGAGATGTGCCTAGGTATTAACTGTACGCTGTATCTGGCCAGACTGAGTGTGTTATGTGTCAGACGTATTTTTATTTACTATCCATATTTCAATATTATATCTTAGAGTACATTTACTATTCAATAGATAACTATGAATATTCTGTTAGCAAGAATAAACTTAACGACGACTCCTAATGAAATTATAGAACTAAAGGCAGCGCCTTCGTATCAAAATACCCAGTCGGGGTCATATACCGAGTAGGTTGAAGACCCACCGATCTATTCAACCAACAAATCTCAGCCCCTTATACAAGTCTTCTTAGTGCAGCTATAAAGAGTCCACATCGACTCCTAAAAATCATAGGCCATCGTAGGAAGTATAAAAAACTGTAAACTTCTCTGCACCCAATTGAACAAGGCAGTAAGCTCTGGAAAATACTATTGCACTAGTTGGACAAATGACACGAATATCCAATAAGACACGCCCGACACATGCCGGCGAATAGTGAAATATCTAACGGAGACCGAGTTTGATTACCACACTTACCAATTAAATGAGGAAAAATCCGTCAGAGTGGTAGTCAGAAAATTGCATCCTGCTGACGTCATAGAAGAAGAGCTCACCCCATGGGCTTCAAAGTTAGACAAAAAAGGAATGCCTACATGAACAATACGGCATGGGCAGGCAAAAAAAAAGAATTCCGCTCCCTCTTTTCCTCATAGACTTGGAACCCGACCCGGTGTCGAAAAATGAGGTAACTAGATTTTGCTATACCCAGGTTCAAGTCAAAAAACCTTAAGCGAAGAAAGACATTGTGCAATGTCATAACTCCCGAGCAAGGCACTACTGTCATCATACTCCAAGGTGACCTCCTCTCTGCACTTAACTCCCATAATTCCACATTTACTTCTCCAGGCACCCCTACATATTGGCCCACTGGCCCAAACAGAAATACTGATCTCCGGGACTTTTTCGTCCATGCTGGCTTAGGTCTCCTAAAGTACTCCATAGAACGCCTTGACAAAATGTCCTCAGATCACAGTCCTTTGATCCACACCCTTTCTATTGTCCCAATATCTAAACTTTCTCCGCCATCATTTATTAAGAGGCGGGTTGACTGGAACCTATTTCACCAGCTTGCATCCGACACCATTGACCTGGGAGCTTTCCTGAAAACACCCTAGGAGTTAGATTATGCCGTCGATTCTTATGCCAATTTTACCAGCAAGCAGTTTGTACTGCATTTTTAACCCGTCCTTCCTTCAAAATCCGCAAGAAAAATCCATTACCGCAAGATCTTATGGATCTTATCCTTACCAAACGCCGTTACCGATCCATTTGGCAAAGAAGCAGGCATCCTCACGATCGGAGACTGTATAACTACTTCACCAAATTAGTCAAAAAGAACCTAAAGATCCGACTCTGACAGCCTATAGATTCGAATCCTACAAATCCCACCTTTCAACACTATCTGCTTCTGATAATTCACCGATAGTACCACTCTATTCCCCATCAATAGATAAATGTAAATTAAAAACATGTAATTAATAGCTTATTAAAGTAAGAGAATTGTAAAAATAAAAAAAATAGCATACTTCTCGATGGGCAAAGGAGAAAGTCTGAGCCCTCTGCTCATCATCATATTCATGAGTATAAAAGATAAATATGTGGGAGAAGAACAGCAAGTGTATCTATTGGTTATTGGAAAAACTCCAGTGGACGACAAAGATGGGGAGGGGCAGAGAAAAATGCAGATCCTGGGGTAGTACAACTCGAAGCAGAATTGAACTTGGAGGAAGAAAAAGAAGAAAAAAATACTTAAATATGATATAGGCAGGATTCCAAACCACCCATGAGGTTCTGCCTGTGGTTTCGTTACCCATTTTTTATAGTGGTTGGTTCGCTTCACTGAATCCAGTAGCAGGAATGGTTTCCCGCTAATGCAATGAGTGTAGCCCTATGAAACCACTGCGAGACAAGTGATTTAACACTTATAAAAAGTTTCTCTTACTTAATAATTGGGAGTAGTTCACTTAATCACTGAGTTTAAATACTATCTAGGTTATAGTCATGAGATTCTAAAATTTTCTATGAAATATTACATATGGTGGACTAGACTGCAAAACTAGCTCGGGAGGAAAGAAGAAGGCAAAGGAATCCTATGACATCGAGTGCGCTCCAGGGCTATGAGATCTAATAACAGACGATTAAAAGATTTTTCAATCAATGAAAAAAATTCGTTCTTTCTTTTATCTAAAGATACTCAAGTATCATAACAACAGAATAATCTTTATTTCATCGTTATTCGTTTAACAAATTTTGAAAGAATAATTTTAAGAATATTTTGAGCAATGCGCCCCCCATGGACCTCGTTACCTCGTAGGGGAGGCGGCCTATAGGTCGCAGATCTGAGGGTAGTCGTTGGAAATTCCTTGCGAGTTCATAAGCTAATTTCAAGTGCTAATTCCAATGGCTAATTCCGATTCCGATGGACTCACTGACCAACAATGTGAGCGGCCCCCCAGGCTTGCTTGCGGGATATAAAGTAGGTTGGAAAGCCCTACTAACATTATTATTTACTTGAAAAATATCTCTAATAGTCATGGATCTTTCTAAAGTAAAACGCTCGTTATCCGAAGGTAAACTATTCCCCCGTTCGGATTTCCGGGTGGGGCATGCTTTAGGGAATTCCTAGTGCAAGTTGAAATATGAAGATTTACGTACGGTGAAACTCACTAAGAATCACTTTTAAATATTCACAGGCACATAGGGAGGATCGATTTTTAATAATAACAACAACTAGAGGTTGATGAAATTAATGGAGTAAGAAAGAAAATTTTAGTTCAGATGATCAAAAGAGATGTGCCTAGGTGTTAACTGTACACTGTATCTGGCCAGACTGAGTGTGTTATGTGTCAGACGTATTTTTATTTACTATCCATATTTCAATATTATATCTTAGAGTACATTTACTATTCAATAGATAACTATGAATATTCTGTTAGCAAGAATAAACTTAACGACGACTCCTAATGAAATTATAGAACTAAAGGCAGCGCCTTCGTATCAAAATACCCAGTCGGGGTCATATACCGAGTAGGTTGAAGACCCACCGATCTATTCAACCAACAAATCTCAGCCCCTTATACAAGTCTTCTTAGTGCAGCTATAAAGAGTCCACATCGACTCCTAAAAATCATAGGCCATCGTAGGAAGTATAAAAAACTGTAAACTTCTCTGCACCCAATTGAACAAGGCAGTAAGCTCTGGAAAATACTATTGCACTAGTTGGACAAATGACACGAATATCCAATAAGACACGCCCGACACATGCCGGCGAATAGTGAAATATCTAACGGAGACCGAGTTTGATTACCACACTTACCAATTAAATGAGGAAAAATCCGTCAGAGTGGTAGTCAGAAAATTGCATCCTGCTGACGTCATAGAAGAAGAGCTCACCCCATGGGCTTCAAAGTTAGACAAAAAAGGAATGCCTACATGAACAATACGGCATGGGCAGGCAAAAAAAAAGAATTCCGCTCCCTCTTTTCCTCATAGACTTGGAACCCGACCCGGTGTCGAAAAATGAGGTAACTAGATTTTGCTATACCCAGGTTCAAGTCAAAAAACCTTAAGCGAAGAAAGACATTGTGCAATGTCATAACTCCCGAGCAAGGCACTACTGTCATCATACTCCAAGGTGACCTCCTCTCTGCACTTAACTCCCATAATTCCACATTTACTTCTCCAGGCACCCCTACATATTGGCCCACTGGCCCAAACAGAAATACTGATCTCCGGGACTTTTTCGTCCATGCTGGCTTAGGTCTCCTAAAGTACTCCATAGAACGCCTTGACAAAATGTCCTCAGATCACAGTCCTTTGATCCACACCCTTTCTATTGTCCCAATATCTAAACTTTCTCCGCCATCATTTATTAAGAGGCGGGTTGACTGGAACCTATTTCACCAGCTTGCATCCGACACCATTGACCTGGGAGTTTTCCTGAAAACACCCTAGGAGTTAGATTATGCCGTCGATTCTTATGCCAATTTTACCAGCAAGCAGTTTGTACTGCATTTTTAACCCGTCCTTCCTTCAAAATCCGCAAGAAAAATCCATTACCGCAAGATCTTATGGATCTTATCCTTACCAAACGCCGTTACCGATCCATTTGGCAAAGAAGCAGGCATCCTCACGATCGGAGACTGTATAACTACTTCACCAAATTAGTCAAAAAGAACCTAAAGATCCGACTCTGACAGCCTATAGATTCGAATCCTACAAATCCCACCTTTCAACACTATCTGCTTCTGATAATTCACCGATAGTACCACTCTATTCCCCATCAATAGATAAATGTAAATTAAAAACATGTAATTAATAGCTTATTAAAGTAAGAGAATTGTAAAAATAAAAAAAATAGCATACTTCTCGATGGGCAAAGGAGAAAGTCTGAGCCCTCTGCTCATCATCATATTCATGAGTATAAAAGATAAATATGTGGGAGAAGAACAGCAAGTGTATCTATTGGTTATTGGAAAAACTCCAGTGGACGACAAAGATGGGGAGGGGCAGAGAAAAATGCAGATCCTGGGGTAGTACAACTCGAAGCAGAATTGAACTTGGAGGAAGAAAAAGAAGAAAAAAATATTTAAATATGATATAGGCAGGATTCCAAACCACCCATGAGGTTCTGCCTGTGGTTTCGTTACCCATTTTTTATAGTGGTTGGTTCGCTTCACTGAATCCAGTAGCAGGAATGGTTTCCCGCTAATGCAATGAGTGTAGCCCTATGAAACCACTGCGAGACAAGTGATTTAACACTTATAAAAAGTTTCTCTTACTTAATAATTGGGAGTAGTTCACTTAATCACTGAGTTTAAATACTATCTAGGTTATAGTCATGAGATTCTAAAATTTTCTATGAAATATTACATATGGTGGACTAGACTGCAAAACTAGCTCGGGAGGAAAGAAGAAGGCAAAGGAATCCTATGACATCGAGTGCGCTCCAGGGCTATGAGATCTAATAACAGACGATTAAAAGATTTTTCAATCAATTAAAAAAATTCGTTCTTTCTTTTATCTAAAGATACTCAAGTATCATAACAACAGAATAATCTTTATTTCATCGTTATTCGTTTAACAAATTTTGAAAGAATAATATTAAGAATATTTTGAGCAATGCGCCCCCCATGGACCTCGTTACCTCGTAGGGGAGGCGGCCTATAGGTCGCAGATCTGAGGGTAGTCGTTGGAAATTCCTTGCCAGTTCATAAGCTAATTTCAAGTGCTAATTCCAATGGCTAATTCCGATTCCGATGGACTCACTGACCAACAATGTGAGCGGCCCCCCAGGCTTGCTTGCGGGATATAAAGTAGGTTGGAAAGCCCTACTAACATTATTATTTACTTAAAAAATATCTCTAATAGTCATGGATCTTTCTAAAGTAAAACGCTCGTTATCCGAAGGTAAACTATTCCCCCGTTCGGATTTCCGGGTGGGGCATGCTTTAGGGAATTCCTAGTGCAAGTTGAAATATGAAGATTTACGTACGGTGAAACTCACTAAGAATCACTTTTAAATATTCACAGGCAGATAGGGAAGATCGATTTTTAATAATAACAATAAATAGAGGTTGATGAAATTAATGGAGTAAGAAAGAAAATTTTAGTTCAGATGATCAAAAGAGATGTGCCTAGGTGTTAACTGTACGCTGTATCTGGCCAGACTGAGTGTGTTATGTGTCTGACGTATTTTTATTTGCTATACATATTTCAATATTATATCTTAGAGTACATTTACTATTCAATAGATAACTATGAATATTCTGTTAGCAAGAATAAACTTAACGACGACTCCTAATGAAATTATAGAACTAAAGGCAGCGCCTTCGTATCAAAATACCCAGTCGGGGTCATATACCGAGTAGGTTGAAGACCCACCGATCTATTCAACCAACAAATCTCAGCCCCTTATACAAGTCTTCTTAGTGCAGCTATAAAGAGTCCACATCGACTCCTAAAAATCATAGGCCATCGTAGGAAGTATAAAAAACTGTAAACTTCTCTGCACCCAATTGAACAAGGCAGTAAGCTCTGGAAAATACTATTGCACTAGTTGGACAAATGACACGAATATCCAATAAGACACGCCCGACACATGCCGGCGAATAGTGAAATATCTAACGGAGACCGAGTTTGATTGATTATTAAGGGGCGGGTTGACTGGAACCTATTTCACCAGCTTGTATCCGAAACCATTGACCTGGGAGTTTTCCTGAAAACACCCTAGGAGTTAGATTATGCCGTCGATTCTTATGCCAATTTTACCAGCAAGCAGTTTGTAATGCATTTTCAACCCGTCCTTCCTTCTTGAAATCCGCAAGAAAAATCCATTACCGCAAGATCTTGTGGATCTTATCCTTACCAAACGCCGTTACCGATCCATTTGGCAAAGAAGCAGGCATCCTCACGATCGGAGACTGTATAACTACTTCACCAAATTAGTCAAAAAGAACCTGACAACCTATAGATCCGAATCCTACAAATCCCATTTTTCCACACTATCTGCTTCAGATAATTCACCGATAGTACCACCCTATTTCCCATCAATAGATAAATGTAAATTAAAAACAAGTAATTAATAGCTTATTAAAGTAAGAGAATTTTAAAAATAAAAAATAGCATACTTCTCGATGGGCAAAGGAGGATGTCTGAGCCCTGTGCTCTTCATTATATTCATGAGTATAAAAGATAAATATGTGGGAGAAGAACAGCAAGTGTATCTATTGGTTATTGGAAAAACTCCAGGGGACGACAAAGATGGGGGGGCAGAGAAAAATGCAGATCCTGGGGTAGTACAACTCGAAGCAGAATTGAACCTGGAGGAAGAAAAAGATGAAGAAAATACTTAAATATGATATAGGCAGGATTCCAAACCACCCATGAGGTTCTGCCTGCGGTTTCGTTACCCATTTTTTATAGTGGATGGTTCGCTTCACTGAATCCAATAGCAGGAATGGTTTCCCGCTAATGCAATGAGTGTAGCCCTATGAAACCACTGTGGGACAAGTGATTTGACAATTATAAAAAGTTTCTCTTACCTAACCCTAGAATGATAGTGAACGTAAAAATGACGTGTTGTCTGGTTTGAACTGGTTTTAAGCGGCCGGAAACCACCCCACCACCCCCACCCCTCAGCGATGACCCCTCCAGACAGTTCGGCCTTGACCTCCGCCAAGTAAAGGTAAGTGAACCTTCCCACTCATCCAGTACTATTTTTTTTAAAAAACGACACGTAATATTTACGTATTAGTACTATTAACCACAACTTTTTGGCACGTAAAAGTTACGTATCGCTAATAATAACCGGTTTTTATGCTATAACTTAATTAATATTATTTCCTATTATTATCTCTAAATATTTTTAACTATTAATTTTTAATATAAAAATGGAAAGCTATATATAAAGGATAAATATAATAATAATTCTCTGTTTTTAGTTTCATAAAAATTGAGAAAAAATATTCAACGGATGAAGAAAGTAGTAGTTATAAATGACGGGTTGAGTAAGAGTAACGAACTTGACCTTTGACCTTGTCTGGAGCCCTGCCGTAGGAGGGTCTGGTGTGACCTTGAGGTCATTGACCGTCCTTGTCAGGGCGAGGGGGGGTTATGTACAGGCGAGGGGGGTGACCTTGTGACGTGATGGTAGGTGTGTCTTGACCTTGATGGGTTCAATTAGATCAAATTTGACGATGTGGCAACGTTGTAAATGAGACGTGGCAACAGCGCATCTCCGCGCCTGAGATAGGTCGTTGACTCATGAGTTGTTTTTTATTAGGTTTTTTTTTTTTTTGTTAACCGGTTCTGACTCAGCTGTTTCATTCAGTTTTAGGTCAATGCCCATGTTCATTGATAAGTTGTTAATTTAAATGTCTTACTACGAGGACAGTTGTACTTGTCTTATTGCAATCTCCATTTATTATTTTATTATATCAACATTATTTGAGTTTGATTTATGTATATACATTTGTTTTGACTTACTACCTTGGAAGGAGAATAAAGGTGAAGAAAAAAAAAATAATTTACATGGTTTATTTGAAGTAAAACAAAGTACAGATATAATAATAAAAGTACAATTTATATATTCATTGAGGTATGTCGTTTCTGGCTAAATTCCTTGGCCTCTTGTCTTTCCTCAATTGAACAGATGATGAGGTGAGCCATTGTTGTCTTGCCTGTTCTTCTTTATTATGTGTTGCTACCCTACTATTTACTATGCATCATACTCACATTGTAAAAATCGACAACAGTCCGGGTGCGCAAAAATTTCACACAGTTGCTTGTACGGCGGCAGTAATGTCGTAAATATAAATGCATCTTTCTTGAGAGTGGCTCTGCCTCTTTCTATCCTAAGAATTTCATAGAATCCTTCAACTAATCTATGAAATTCTACAAATGAGCTCATCTAAAATACAAAGAAGTTTTTTGAAAATATAGCTTACAGTAATATAGTTTTACATATTTTTTGTACAAAGTTGAACATGTATCATTGTATGTCATACCAACTACTTCATTTCTCGGAAGGAGATAATGACCGGCTGTTAGCACGGCTCTTAGGTGCTCAAATCTGTCGAGATTGAAAACAAAATCCTGACATATGGCTACATTGGCAGACGATTGGTCTGCTGGCATACTATTTAGGGTCACAAAGGCTGGGATATTAAAATTTTAAGTAATCACACATCTATAAAGTGGTTCGTTATTAGCTAGACCATAATTTAGAAGCAACATAATTTAAAATGATAATCACCTTATGGAGAGATGTAGCTGTAGTGATCTGTAAGGCAGTAATTTCTTTTCACGGTCTGACTCCTTTTATATTTGCAAAAATTACACAATGCAATCATTCGGCAGTTTCATGTCGGGCGACGTCCTTTCAAATACATAACGCATATTGCAAATCATCTATTTTCATCTATATTAATTATTATCTCTAGATAATATTCATTAAAATTTATATTCGTTTAATCTTATCGTTGCACAAATAGATAACGCATATTGCAAATCATATATTTTCTTCTATATTAATTATTATCTCTAGATAATATTAATTAAAATTTATATTCGTTTAATCTTATCGTTGCAACTGACCCGTGCTAGCTCGAGGTCAACGCAATGTTCGTATATGAATTTAATTTTAGTGCTTCTAAAATCTAAAAATAGAGAAAGAATTAAAAAAAAAAATACAGTTTCTTGTAAATAAGACCCTCGGATAGACTAGTGTCATTCAGTATTGGCTTCAGCTCTCCTCGTAAAAACAGTAAGTTTTTTTTTTAATTTGCATATGTCTTTATAGTATAAGTATCACGATATGTCTCAAGCAAAATTATTTCTTTAGATGTCTCTCTTGATAAAATTGAACGAAAGCAAACCAGTTTATAAAACATCGGGGAACTAACTATAGGTCAAACCTATAAAATCCATAAATTAACAAAAAGGGAGACAGAATTTGGAGTTGGAATAGAAGCAGTTATCGAAAACACAGAAGTCGACGAGGGGAAAATACGAATCTTTCTCCCGAAAAGATATGCTTCCGTAATTACAGATGAAGATATATCGACTTACAATGGTAAATTTTATTCTATTAATGTTATAAATTTTTTTTGGCTAAGCTAATTGATTATTTATGTTTTTAGGTCAACTAAAATTAAAATATTTGGGGAAAAAGAAAAATTCTTATGATATAATATTCTTGTAAAAATGCTCTAGTTTTAGATTTTATAATTATAGTTCTAATTTTTAATTTAATTTAAAAAAAAAGAATAATTATTTGTGTGAGCAATGTGGGTTGCTGATTCCAAATAAGCGACACAGATGTAAATGGTTGTTTTTTTATTGTCATGGCTGTGGGAAAGAGTTTAATAGAAAGTACAATTTTGATCGACATAAATTAAACGGCCAAGTTGTTAGTGGGGTTAGTAGTAACGATATAGCGAGTACAATGGAGATACCGAATAAGAAAAGGAAATTTGGCATGTTTAGCAGACAAATGCGGGAGACAGCGATTGCCCAGGAAAATGGTATCATTAGAGCTTCTTTGGGAAATGCGGTTGAGAACATTTACATTCCCAACGATAATAACAAATTATTAGCTAACGAATTTTTAAACAATAAAAAAGAAATTTTACTAATTTTACTAAATTCTTATGTGTATGAATGGAAAACTTATAAAATAAATATAATGTTAGAATGTACATATATAAAAAAAAAAATGGAAACACTGTTAGTGAAAGATCAGATTTTAATTTTAAATCGAAAATTAATACGATAGATGTTTCTACAAACCTTGAAAAATATGTTGAAACAACTTTTGAAAAAATTTTGGTGGAACAGGATGAATTTGAAAAAAAAGGTTCTGGTTGGATGTATATTTCAGCAAATTATATCTGCTTACATTTAACAAAATATAAGCCTTTTGGTGGATCTAAATATATTGAATTACCTAAAAAAATTAAGGACAAACATTGTGTAATAAATATAAAAAATAATACTGACGATTGTTTTCGGTTAGCTATACTTGCTGATAATATTAGGTCAAATGACTTGAACACATACAAAAATGCTCAAACCACATATTCCTTTGATTCTATATCGTTCCCGACTCCAATTAGGGATATCAAACGATTTGAAAATTTAAATAACGTGTCTATAAATGTTTATGGCTTAGACGAGAAAAATAATGTGTATCCAATTAGAATAAGTAAAAAGGAAAATTATGATAAAATGTTTGATTTATTGTTTTTACAAAATGGAGAAAATTTTCACTATTGTTTGATCACAAATCTTTCACGATTAGTAAGCTCTCAAATATCTTTGAAAAAACGTGCATATACTATCTGCCGCAGATGTCTGACAACATTTCCGAAGACGTATTTAAACAAGTATGGGAAAAATGGTGATGAGCGAAAGCAGGAACATGAATTATTTTGTCATAATCATAAACCAATTCGATCTGATTTTCCGAAAGAAGATAAAATTGAATTTAAACATGTGGAATACACACAAGCCATTCCAATTGTAGTTTATGCAGATATAGAATCTCTTTTATTACCAATTTCTGGGCCTGCTCCGAATCCATCAACATCGTGGAACAAAGCTGTACACCAGCATTGTGCTTTTTCTGTTTCACTTCTGGTCAAGTCTAATATGTTTGATTTGAAACCATTAGTTTACACGGGAGAAAACTGTATGCAAGTTTTTTTAGAAAAACTTGAACATATAGCTGTTGAAACTGATAAGATATATGATAATCCGCTTCCGATGGCAGAAATGAGTGAAGGGGATAAAACAACCTTTTATTCTGCTAAAGATTGTATATTATGATTGTATATTATGTCAATACCCTTTAGATGAACATGATCGTGTGCGTCATCACTATCACTTTACAGGTAAATTTATTGGACCAACGCATAATGCGTGTAATTTAAGAGCAAAAAAGCCTGATTTTATACCTGTTTTCATGCACAACTTACAAGGCTATGATTCTTATTTTATAATTCCTTTCTTAGGCCGTTGTAAAAACGTTTGTGTAATCCCTAGTAATACCGAAAATATATAAGTTTCAGCATACAAATTAAAGGATGTAGAACAAAAATACGATTTGTTGACTCGTTGAAATTTCTATCATCGAGTTTGGACACTTTAGTAAACAATTTAAAAAATCAATCAAAATCAATTAGTGAAATATTTGTAAATATGGCTAGTATTATAAACGATGAAAACAAAATGAAATTGTTAACAAGGAAAGGTGTATTTCCATATAATTATTTTAGTTCGTTTGAATGTCTAAATGAAACTAAACTACCATCTAAAAATTCATTTTATAATGATTTAACAAAAAAATCCATTAGCGATGTAGATTATGAGCATGCAAAACATGTCTGGGACACGTTTAACATCAAAACATTAAAAGAATATGCAGAATTATATGTAAAAACAGATGTAATTCTGTTATGTAAAGTATTTGAAACGTTCCGACATCTCTGTCAACAAATTTATCAACTTGACCCTGCATGGTTTTTTACTTTGCCACAATTGTCTTGGAATGCAATGCTAAAATATACGAAAATAAAATTAGATGTAATAAAAGATATTGATATAGTACAGTTTTTCGAAAAGGGAATAAGAGGAGGTATTTGCCAAGTCGTTTCCCGGTATATCAAAGCTAACAATAAATATTTAAATTAGTATGATTCCACTAAACCCAGTAATTACTTATTATATGTAGACGTTAACAATCTTTATGGTTATGCCATGAACCTTCCCCTGTCATATGCCGAATTTGAGTGGACTAATGAAAAATTAAATCTATTAGACTTGGAAAACAATTCAGAAACCGGTTATGTGCTAGATGTTGATGTTGAATACCCCACAGAAATTCATGATAAACATTCTCAATTACCTTTTTTACCTGAAAAAAATAATCCACCTAATACTAAAACTGTTAAATTATTAACATCTTTGTTACCCAAAAAACGATATATAGTACATTATGTAAATTTAAAACAAGCTTTACAACAAGGGGTAAAAATTACAAAAATTCACAGGGTATTAAAGTTTAAACAAAAGAATTGGTTGGCACCATACATATAAATTAATTCAAAGATGAGAGCAACTGCAAAAAATACATTCGAGTGCGATTTTTACAAATTGATGAATAACAGCTGCTTTGGCAAATTTATGGAAAACGTGCGTAACAGAATCGATTTAAAAATAGTAACAAATGAAAAATCATTATATCGTCAAGTTAACAAACCAAATTTTAAAGGCAGAATTATATTCGCAGATAATGTTACAGCGATTCAATTGGAAAAAAAAGCATTATATTTGATAAACCTTTGTATGTGGGATTTGCAGTGTTAGACTTGAGCAAAGTTTTGATGTATCATTACCACTACAATGTTTTCTTAAAAAAATATGGTATAGAAAATGTTACTTTTTGTTATACTGACATAGATTCATTTTTATATAATATTAGGACTGATGATATTTATTCTGATATGTCAGGAGAGTTACAAAATTATTTCGATACAAGCAATTTTCCCACTTCTCATTTCTGTTATAATGAAAAAAAAAAAGTAGTTGGTCTGCTGAAAGATGAAACCTTTGGAGATCCTATTGTGGAATTTGTTGGGTTGAGACCTAAAATGTATTCTTACATAACAAACAATGATATAACGGTTAAAAAGTCGAAGGGAATTAAAAAATCAGCTGTTAACGATTTTACTTTTAACGATTACTTAAACACACTTAAAGAGAGTAAAAGTATATATTCTTCGTTTTATATAATTCAATCTAAAAAATATAACGTTCAAACCTCACTAATAAATAAAAAGCTTTTATGCTCGTTCGATGACAAAAGGTATACATTAAGCGATGGAGTGCAAACACTCCCTTATGGTCACTATAGCCTTGATGAAGAAAGAAACAACTATTAAATGTAATTGCTATTGTAATGTATTTTTTAAAGCAATTTAATGTCACTTGTAGTATTGTTATTATAAGTTTAGGTTAAAGAAGAACAACTATGTGCAAGTAATAAATATATATTTTAAATGTATTGTAACAATAAATAACAGATGATGATTATAAATGTTTGTAAAAAAAATTAATAAATTTTATTATAATATTATTTGTTTTTTTCTTTTAATGCATTATGCAATATCCTTCCTGTCAATCCAGCTGCGTTCTTCTAATCCTAGCCACTTCACATACAATTTATTTCGTTTTCTTTTTAAAACTTTTTCTACAATGTAAACATCTGGATATTTCACTTTTTGTAGCTCTTCTTCATAAAATGCACCACTTATCGGTTGCCCTTTCAGATCTTCCAATAAATAAGTGTAAGGATATGTCTTTTGAATCTTGACTATTTTAAAAATTTCGCTTGACCAATTTGATAAATATCCTTTTGAAAATATGGATTTTTGTTTAGATATTCTGACAAAATCGTCTTCTTTAAATTTCTGCTTTCGTACTACTTTTGATTCACTCGATGAAGAATAGATATTATTTTGCAAATATTTCTCCATCTTTTTATGGAAAGCATCCATTGGACTCATACCTATAGTCCTATGGAATGATGAATTATACTCATGTAGAATCTGAGGTAAAATATCTAAAAATTTGTAATTTCCTCGCATGCTGAATGCTTTCCACATTTTCGCTTTCAATGTTCTATTAAACCTTTCTACAATGGAAGCTTTCATATTAGAAAAAGTAGAATAATGATTAACACCATATTGTTTCATTACAGATTTAAACTTTGAATTGTAAAATTCTTTTCCTCGATCACTTTGAATGTTTTTCGGAGTCAGCTTATTTCACCGAAACACATTCTCCATTGCTTTAGTAACATTTTCTGCTGATTTCTGCTTTAGAGGCACGGCCCAAGCATATTTGGAAAAGCAGTCTATAACTGTTAATCAATATTTGTGCCCTTTATTTTCTCGAGCATAAGGTATCATTTCTACTAGATCTATTTGCCACAAGTCATTTATTCCTTTCAAAACTGTCTTTCGTCTGAGATATTTCTTCCGAGCTGGCTTATGCAATTCATCTACAACAGTTCTTTTTAATATTGGTGATTGCATTTATAACTCCTCTTTGAGTATTTTCTTAAGATAAGCGAGTGTGACCGCATCAGATTCCTCTACGGGCTCACCGACGTTTGCTATTCTTTTCCCGAGACAATCATATATATTAACTAAAGTCAAAGCAACTCTGTTGAAGAATTCTTTTGTAACCACTTCATAGTTATTTATAGGTGGAGCGAAATTGACAAGTCTTTTTCTTTTTCGATCTATATAGTTACCCGGCCAATTTTTTAAGTCAGTGTAGGTAACCGCTAGAGTATCACAGTACACTTTATTAGCAGCATCATGAGCTGAGATTGGGTTTGTAACATTGATTATTCGTAGATTATTTGCATCAATGTCCTTTACAGACTTCAATATGCTAAACGGAAAATACCGTTTTTTATACTTGGAATGCATTAATGACATGTGGGATCCGAACTTGTTTATCGTCATGTTTATACTAAACTTGAATAACCTGTTTTTTCAATATATAATATTTTCTTCTCGTAGCTCTTCAATTAATGACTCTATTTCGTTATGATGTCCTTCATGACCGGCATAAGTGGAAGCCATTAACAGCTTTAGACGATCTACTAGCTCGTTAGGATCGTTCCAATACTCGTACAATGGTTTATTTGCTCTCATAAGACCAGTTCCCCGTTTGTCAGTGTGCGAACGGAGTAGCCTACTCGAAGCTGAGTAAGGAGGACGAGGTTTTAAAGATTGTGAAGGAAATAGCTTTGATATAATATTCTTATATTTCTCAGATCTGGTTCCGAACACTCCTTGCTCTTCACTATAGCCTTTTTTGTGAGCCTTTGTTTAGAGTAAAATATTCTTATAATTATCCAAGTCTGACTCGGTATAATCTTTGGGATTTTTCAAGTAGAGTAGCTGCAATAATCCTGGCGTTCCTTCATAAACTATTCCGTTAATAGATATATCATCGCTGTTTGCAAACAGCTGGACATCGCTTGTGTCTCCAATAGATAATCCTCCAGAAGGCATGACTCTAATTCCATAACGAGAATCATGTGCCTTATCTCCTTTCAACATTTTATCCAAGTATTCTCTTTGAAGGTTTCCAAATGCTGCAAGATGCTCCTTAAATTCGGCTTCTCGTTGTGGAGTTTTAGCATATTCTTTGACTTGCTCTGATAGTGGAACATCAGCCTCATACTCGCTCTCATACTCTTGAACGGGAAAGTGGGATAACGGTGTTTTTGGATCATCGGATGAAATTTTTAAAGCTCCTTTGAAGTGAGGTGTTGTTTTTGGCAATAATGTTGATTTTTGATAAATACTTGCAGACTCGAGTGGCGACTCGTCCCACACATCTCTCCTTTTTACTTTTCTAGGTGTGGGTTCCGATTTGGTCTCTTTGCTCACCTGTACTGATTGTTTAATGGCTTCTAGAGGTTGAAGCACAGGTGTAAAAAATTCTTGGCACCCTTTTTCAACGTCCTGGAGACTACGCTTTACTGCTCGAAATTTGTTTTTTAAAATCTCACTTGTTTTTATTATTTCACGAGTGACTTTCGGGTCCATGATTGTTAATGATAATTACTGCCTGGATCGCTCTTTATATATCTACAATGTATGTATCAATTCCTTTTCTAAAACGTCCATTGTTCAGGTCTTTAGTCTTATCAATAACGAGATAACCAAATGGTTCTTTCCAACATAACGAACAAATGTCTTTAAAAAGAGTAAAACTTAAATCTGGTGTGCTTACGTGTTCTTCATAAATATGTTTTAAATTTAATTCATCTTGAGAAAATACTATTAAAAAATTAAAGTTACATCTGATGAGGTGTCTTGGGACACAAACGTAACTTTGTGTTAAATAAAAGCAATCGAGGTTCATATGACGACCATAACTAAAGTACCGTTTAATTATATCCTGATCTTCCATTGCGACATCATCAAATATGCAGACCGAATCGGATTTGATTTCTTTAGGCAGTTCCTTTGCACCTTCAAAGAAGTATAACCCTATTTCAGGAACTAGATTTACAACACTTTTTAAATACTGATATTTAGACTGATGTAAAGTTTTTCCGAAAAGATATACATTTTTAAATTTTAAACCGTTAGGGTTTAATAAGAGTCCAATCATAATATTGGTCTTTCCACATCCGCTCGGCCCACATATCGACGCTCGGATAGTGTTTGGTAATAATGCACTATGTCTCTCCTCCGATTCTCCTTTAACTGGGGTAAAGTTGGTAGTAGAGAAACATTATTCTTGTTTAACTAATTTCATTCTGAATGCAAACAACATTCATTTTCCATCCTATATATACCACAGTTTTTCATTTTCTAAGAACAGTATGATGCGCAAGCTTCACAAAGGAAGAGGCCTCGTGAACAGTATTATAAATAAATTACCGTTTGAATTACACCTGCCAGGATACCAGTATTGTGTTCCCGGTACAAAACTTGAAAAACGACTAATTAGAGGAGATAGTGGAATAAACGCGCTTGATAGAGCTTGTAAAGAACACGATATAGCTTATAGCATAAATAAGGATATGAATAGTCGTAAACAAGCGGACAAGATTCTAGCTGATAATGCTTGGAAATAAGTAAAATCTCAAGATTCGTCATGGGGAGAAAAAGCTGCAGCTTGGTTAGTTACAAATGCCATGAAAGCAAAAGGAAAAATTGGTTCAGGTTTAAAAAAGAAAAAGAAGATTAGTTTCATTGATTTGGTTAAATCGTCAAAAGTAGATGACGTATCATCTATTATGAAAGCATCAAAAGTGGCATATAAAAAGGCTAAAATGAATCTACGCGGCAAGGCGAAACCCTCACCGCCCAGAGTTCTCTCCCTGCCAAAGGAAGGAGGTTTTCTTCAATTTCTTGTACCGCTGATGGCAGGACTTTCCGCTGTGGGATCATTGGCAGGAGGAGCCGCGAGTGTAGCCAAGGCGATCAATGAGGTTAAAGAAGCCAAGATAAAATTAGATGAGCAAAAGAGACATAATTTGACTATGGAAGGTCAGAAAGTTGGAAACGGACTTTATTTGAAACCGTATAAGAATGGTTACGGTCTGTTTATAAGCCAACAAAAAAATCTACAAAAATGTGACTACCAAATAAACCATTGAGCGATATTGAATTAAATTATTTAGCAAAAGTTTGAAATGTTCCAAATTTTCGTGGAGTATTTATGATTGATAATCTTCCTAAATATCCAAAAAAACATGAGTCAGCTATAGTAAATTTAAATACAAGTTCAGAACCTGGTTCTCATTGGGTCTGTTATGTAAAAAAAGATAATGTTGTGCAATACTGCAACCACCGCCGCAACTACTCGACTATTTTAAAGATTTAAAAATAACTTACAATAGACGACGCTATCAAAAGTGGAATACTCCGATATGTGGTCATCTCTGCTTAAAGTATTTAGCCGAGGTTTCTCGTAAATTTTGATCATTCAATAATCATGAGCTATACAGTAACGTTTACAGGCAATTCTAGCATTCTTCATGCAAACTTTTTACCACCGCTAGAGTCAAATTATACCATCGGTTTATTATCTTTCGATACGTATAATACTATTCCTAATGTTATGAAAGATGTTAACGATAAGTTTTATTTTGGAAATCTGACAATCCAGATACCAGAAGGATCATATGATATTGATTCTCTAGATTCTTTTCTTCGTGAAGAAATTAACCACCTTGATCCTGCTGCAGGGTTAATACTGAGAGGAAATCAGAGTACTTTAAAGTCAGAACTTAGAACAACTAAACCAATCTATTTCAATTTTCCCGATAAGCCACATTCCATCGGTCCCCTACTGGGTTTTACCCGTCCCAATCATGTCATTAACCCGATACAACGGTATACTGAATCAGACGACATTGTGAAAATTCTTAGTGTTAATACTATTTCGGTTCATTGTAACATCGCGTCGGGATCTTATGTGAATGGAGATCCTGATCATAGTATTCACCAGTTCTTTCCAGCAGTGGAACCAAGATATAAGATAATAGAAACCCCAAATCCTGTCATTTACTTTCCTACTAACGTGAGGACTGTTGACAATATTACTGTTCGTTTAGTAGATCAGAACGGTAAGCTTATTGATTTTAGAGGAGAAACAATTACTATAAGATTACATTTAAAGAAAAATGGGGATTGATTTTACCACAGAGAGACGGGACCGAAATCTAGCTGCCTATAAAAGGAGACGTCAAACCCCATTGAGATTTAGTAAACCTAAATCATCGAGACCGTTAACACCTGCAAACGCTAAATTTTTAAAAAAGTGTGGTTTTCGATTAAAAAAACATGAATAATATACTAAACATCGCATCAGACGTGAAATTTGATGAGTCCCTTACACAATTTCAATATCATTCACATCAGCCGTATACGGGGAACAGCTTTAACAAGTCTGATGAAATCAGAATACCTGTTCATCAACAAGATGTCTACACATTCCCTTCATTGAGTTTTGTTTATTTGGAAGGTCGAATTTTAAAAAAAAACGGTACTCCGGGAACTACTTCTAAATTGACTAATAACGCATTTGCGTTTTTGTTTGATGAGATCAGATACGAATTGAATGGTATTGAAGTTGATAGAGTGAGAAATCCTGGAATAACTACATCGCTTAAAGGCCATGTATCGTTTTCAGCTAATCAAGTAAAAGGACTAGAAAATGCGGGATGGATAATTCCAGGTGCCGATAAAACTCTTTCAATAGATAAAAACGGCTTTTTCAGTGCTTGCTTGCCACTGGATATTCTCTTGGGAATATGTGAGGACTATCGAAAAATTTTAATTAATCTTAAACAAGAACTCGTTTTAATCCGATCGAGTACAGACTTGAACTGCGTAAAGGGTAATGATGATGTAGAAATAAAATTAGATAAAGTAGTTTGGAGGATGCCTCATGTTCGTGTTTCAGATCAAGAACGGCTGAGGATGTTGAAAATGGTTGAGAAAAACAAGGTCATTTCTATTCCGTTCAGATCATGGGATCTTTACGAGTACCCTAGTTTGCCTGCGACGCAGCAAGAAAATTGGACAGTCAAAACATCGGCAAATTTAGAAAAGCCGCGATATGTTATAATCGCATTCCAGACTGATCGAAACAGAAACGCTAGCAAAGATAGCAGTCAGTTTGATACCTGTAAATTGAAAAATTTGAAACTCTATCTGAATAGCGAACAATATCCTATATGGCGATTTGAATTTAGATTTCGCACAAGGAAAAGTGGCTCTCCTCTACAAAATGTATAACGAGTTTCAAACGAGTTATTATGGTAATCGATATTCTCAACCTTTGCTATCACGATCCGAATTTGAGACCCTCGCACCTATAGTCGTTATATATTGTTCTAAACAGTCTGAAGCAATAAAAAGTACGTCCATTGATATTCGCGTGCAACTAGAGGCGAGTGAAAATTTCCCGGCTAATACTAAGGCATTCTGTCTCATTACTCATGACAACATTGTAGAATACGAAGCGGGAACCGGATTGGTCCGTAAAATGTATTAATGCTGCAGCTGCTCACACACATATATATATATATATAGTCGTAGACACACTAGTGTCACTTCGCCGTAGGACCTTGTCTAAATTATAAGAAGATGCGTTCAGTGGTCATTGATTTTCAGGGCTATCGCACGGCTTCTAACTCTTTAATTTAATATTTTAAGGAACTGAGTATTGTTTCGGTCAGCCATGGTTCATCATGGCATTGGTTTTTTAAACCTCCAGAGGATGAAGAAGAAGTGAGTCAGTCAAAGACGAATCTTTGGGTAAAAAAGCATATTCATGGATTGGAATGGGACTATGGGTGATGTAAAATATGAAGATATAAAGTATTTTTTAGCATACGTTACAGAAGACTATGATATAATATGGGGAAAGGGAATGCAGAAGTGCAAGTTTATAGAAGAACTCATTAATAAGCCAGTCTACGACCTTCATGATTTCGGCTGTCCAAACTTGAAACAGTTAGATAATGATCAGATAACTTGCCATTTTCATTTAAACACATTCTTTGTTTGTTCTTTAAATCAAGCTCATCGTTTGGCTGCTTGGGTCGGCAAAAATTCTGAAGCTGTAAATTTAAAAAAAGAAGAAATAAGAAGAAAAACATTCCACAACATTGGATCACCTCATCATCTGCTCTCATATGCCGGATTTATTCGAGGGGTCAAGGATAGAGTTAGATGTGTATACTGTGGATTGATATTTGACAGCAACTCATTAGTCAACCCTCTCAGGTATCATAAGAAAAACAGTCCCCAGTGTTTGTGGTCTGAAGAGGAGGAGTATTTATAAATAGCTCCTAGGAATGATGTATCAGTATGATGGATAGAATGGAGACGGCTATACGGCGTTTGGGAGAGGAAAGTATCGAAACTTTAACTACTGAAGAATTGAGAGTTTTACCTCGATCATTACTTTTGTACCTTTATGACTACACCTTAGACTACATCTGGAACAACTTGCCTGAGGAATGGCAAGAAGACGAGGAATTTGTCCAGAAACGAAGACTCTCTTACCTCAATGAATATATAAATTATTAATTGTATCATTATTATATCTGTACTTTATGCAGTGTTTTACTTCAAATAAACCATGTAAATTAAAAAAAAATTTATTATTTTTATTTACCTTTATTCTCCTTCTTACCTAGGGTAGTAAATAAAAACAAATGCATATAAGTAAAAATTATTTATTGAGTAAAAATTACAACTTAAATGGGTATTATTAGTACATATTTCTTGAGCTCACTTAAATTATAAAAAAGAGTGTTGGTATTAATATTAAAGTCCATTGAACTAGATTCCCCTGCTTCAGTCTGCTGACCTTCTTCATGTTTCTTATAAAGTTCCACCATCTTGCTTATCAAACTGATTGAATCGTTGATTTTCTTAATACTTTTACATAGCTTCACTGTATCGTTTCTGTTAAAACATGTAGAAGGTGAATCGAGCTGAAAGTTAACCTTTAACCAGCTTTAACCAGAGTTCACCACTTTAACAGTGGTGAACTCTGGTTAAACATTCCTAAACAAATAACAACCTGTTCTATTTTCATGACTCTGTTCCTTCCCCTCTTGGAAAATGAACAATACACATTTTTACATCTTACTCGGTCTTCGACCTCTACTTTCTTGGATCTGCTTTGTAAAAGTGACAACATCCTTGGAACCTGGTCGACAACGAATTTCCATCCTTCTACATCCATAAACTTTTCTTGTCGATGACAGCGATAGTGGGCACAAAATCGCAAAGACCGACTCGGACTAGTTTAGTACTAGTGATGAGGTAATCGTCCAACCATCTCACAGGGTTTCAACGTCTATACTGAGAACAGAGTAATGGAGGAGAAAGACGAAGTTTTTTTAGATTATTTATCAGTTCATTCACCTCATTCCTTTTTATTTCATACAATGCAATGTGGTTTTTCAATTCTTCAAGGTGATGAAGAAATAATTCCAGTCTCACAGATGGATTGACAACACCCATATCTTTTTTCCTTATTTTCTTATTTACAATCAACCTCATCCTCTACAGCTGTTTTCATGGGCAAGCTCTCCAACCGATCCGAGTACTCGATAAATGGACACTTTTCAGACCATTTCCTGTGATCTTCTAATGGATCGTCATAGTATTCCCATTTATGTAAAATTATTCCGCAAAATGCACACCTTTTCAATCAGAGGTCTTCAAGTAATAAAATCCTGCAGCCGCTAGCTTCACAGCGCTCACTGGTGACGCCCAGCCAACAAATGTCGACAGACGGTCTTTTTCATACCTCAAGTTCTTGCCCCTACGTTCCTTACTCATTACCTGTCCCATGATAAACTGGAGAGAAAAAGGGAAACGTGTGGAAGATATGGAAGGGGATATAAAAAAAATCCTACTAAAAAACAACTTATGAATCAACAACTGAGCTCGTAATAACACATTTAAATTAGCAACTTATCAATGAGCATGGGCATTGACCTACAACTGAATGAAACAGCTGAGTCAGAACCGGTTAACAAAAAAAAACCTAATAAAAAACAACTCATGAGTCAACGACCTATCTCAGGCGCGGAGATGCGCTGTTGCCACATCTCATTTACAACGTTGCCACATCGTCCAATTTGATCTAATTGAACCCATCAAGGTCAAGACACACCTACCATCACGTCACAAGGTCACCCCCCTCGCCTGTACATAACACCCCCCTCGCCCTGACAAGGACGGTCAATGACCTCAAGGTCACACCAGACCCTCCTACGGCAGGGCTCTAGACAAGGTCAAAGGTCAAGTTCGTTACTCTTACTCAACCCGCCATTTATAACTACTGAAGAAATCAGAAATTTGTTGAAAGAACTCTCGGACGAGTCAGATGGGGGAAATGACATAAATGAAACAGAAGGATTTGGATACGATAGCGATGATGATCCGGAGTATTTGCCAAGTGATGAGGAGGTTGAGGCTTCAGAAATAATTGCAACACCGAGTGTACTTGATCGGGATGAGAGTGAGAAAATTTTAGAAAACATCAAGGCAATTGAAGAAAGAGAAGAAACACAGAGGCCAAAAAAAAAAAAAAAACCTGTCAACCATACGATATAGACAGATCAGTGATAATAAATGTAGAAGGTGGGGTAAGAATGGTTATGAATGGAGCACACAGCCTCCGGAACATGTTTGCAACAAAGTGCCTGAAAGGAATGTTGTGCACATTTACCCAGGCCCTACACCTTTGGCTAGATGCGCTAAAACTCCACTTGAAGCATTCAAACTTTTTTTCACATCAGATTTGATGGAAAAAATAGTTATTCATACGAATGAAGAAATTGCATCACAACGGAAAAACTATAATTGCATTGATGGAACATTACAGGATTTGACATTAGAAGAGCTTGATGCATTCTTTGGTCTAAACCTACTTTCAGCAGCCCTAAAAAATAACCATCTAAATGCAAGCATACTGTTTGATACTTCGTATTCTGGAAACAGGTTCAAGGCAACTATGTCCGAACGACGCTTTAGGTTCCTTACAAATTGTCTAAGATTTGACGATAAATTGAGTCGTGAAGAAAGGAAAAACAAATCAAGGTTTGCACCTATCCTTGAAATTTGGGAGCTGTTGATGGACAATTGCGAAAAAAATTACAAAGCAGGATCCTATGTTACAATAGACGAACAATTACTTGGGTTCAGAGAGAAGTGCCAGTTTAGAATTTATATTCCATCTAAACCCGATCGGTATGGAATAAAAATATTCATGATTGTGGATAATGGCACCAATTATATGCTAGGAGCAATGCCCTATTTGGGAAAAGGAAGTGTTCCAGGACGACAGCCAGCAGCAGAATACTTCACACAGATGCTCATAAAATCTGTGAAAGGGAGCAATCGTAATGTGACGATGGATAATTGGTTTTCCAGCCTACCGTTGGCAAATCAATTACTCCAGCAAAAGCTGACAGTAGTAGGGACTATTAGGAAAAATAAAAAGGAGCTTCCAAAGGAATTCGTAGATATAAAGTTCCAAAATCGGAAAACGGGGTCTTCCTTTTTTATTTTTCATAAAGAAATCACAGCAGTTTCATACAAGCCACGAGATAATAAGCTGGTTACACTAATATCCACTATGCACTCTGACATATCAATCAACGCTTCTAGCAAAAAACCCGATATAATTCATAGCTACAATGAGACAAAAGGAGGCGTGGACAGCTTTGACCAGATGTGCAAAAATATGAATTGTGCACGAAAATCTAAACGTTGGCCAATGGCCGTATTTTACGGAATGATGAATATAGCAGCAATAAATTCTTACATCATATATTGCCACAATTATCATCGGACATCTTCGTCTGGATAAAAAGCACTTACACGACTGCAATTCATGCTACAGCTGCATAAAGAACTAGTCACATCTATTCAACGACAACGTCTAGGTAGGAATAAGTGCATTTTCTTATCGTCACCATAAACTTTTTAATATGTTTATAATAGAAGTTTTAAAATGGTTGCTTATTTTTTTTTTACAGGAAACACCAGATTGCACACAGATACCCGACGAATCATCAACGAGGCGCTGGGGGTAGAACAACCGTTTCTAAAAGACCCTTTGCCGTCTCAACAAGGACCAAGGAAATATTGTTCATTTTGCCCATCAAGCATAAAAAGAATGACAACTACTTATTGTGACTGTGTTAAACCAGTTTGCAGAGAGCACCAAAAGAAAGTTTGTCCAGAGTGTTGAAAAAATGTGAGTGTTTTATAATTTTCCTGATTCCTGTTTCAATTAATGATTTCATTATATTATTTTTTTTAAGTATTGAAAAGAAAATACATGTTTGAAAAATGTAAATGTTTTGTTATAATAAAAAATAGTCCCAAATATCAATTTTCTAATAATTTCATCTATTACCCGTTTCCACGTAAAATTTACGTATCAGTACCATTAAGTGGCAAATATTATCACTACCATTCTAGGGTTAATAATTGGAAGTAGTTCACTTAATCACTGAGTTTAAATACTATCTAGGTTACAGTCATGAAATTCTAAAATTTTCTATGAAATATTACATATGGTGGACTAGACTGCAAAAATAGCTCGGGAGGAAAAAATAAGGCAAAGGAATCCTATGACATCGAGTGCGCTCCAGGGCTATGAGGTCTAATTACAGACGATAAAAAGATTTTTCAATCAATGAAGAAAATTCGTTCTTTCTTTTATCTAAATATACTCAAGTATCATAACAACAGAATAATCTTTATTTCATCGTTATTTGTTTAACAAATTTTGAAAGAATAATATTAAGAATACTTTGAGCAATGCGCCCCCCATGGATCTCGTTACCTCGTAGGGGAGGCGGCCCATGTGTCGCAGATCTGAGGATAGTCGGTGGAAATTCCTTGCGAGTTCATATGCTAATTTCAAGTGCTAATTCCAATGGCTAATTCCGATTCCGATGGACTCACTGACCAACAATGTGAGCGGCCCCCCAGGCTTGCTTGAGGGATGTAAAGTAGGTTGGAACGCCCTACTAACATTATTATTTACTTAAAACATATCTCTAATAGTCAGGGATCTTTCTAAGGTAAAACGCTCGTTATCCGAAGGTAAACTATTCCTCCGTTCGGATCTCCGGGTGGGGTATGCTTTAGGGAATTCCTAGTGCAAGTTGAAATATGAAGATTTACGTACGGTGAAACTCACTAAGAATCACTTTTAAATATTCACAGGCAGATAGGGAAGATCGATTTTTAATAATAATAATAAATAGAGGTTGATGAAATTAATGGAGTAAGAAAGAAAATTTTAGTTCAGATGACTAAAAGAGATGTGCCTAGATGTTATCTGTAAGCTGTATCTGGCCAGACTGAGTGTGTTATGTGTCATACGTATTTTTATTTGCTATACATATTTCAATATTATATCTTAGAGTACATTTACTATTCAATAGATAACTATAAATATTCTGTTAGCAAGAATAATCTTAACAACGACTCCTAATGAAATTATAGAACCCAAGGCAGCGCCTTCGTATCAAAATACCCAGTCGGGGTCATATACCGAGTAGGTTGAAGACCCACCGATCTATTCAACCAACAAATCTCAGCCCCTGTTACAAGTCTTCTTAGTGTAGCGATAGAGTCCACATCGGCTCCTAAAAATCATAGGCCATCGTAGGAAGTATAAAAAACTGTAAACTTCTCTGCACCCAATTGATCAAGGCAGTAAGCTCTGGAAAATACTATTGCACTAGTTGGACAAATGACACAAAGATCCAATAAGACACGCCCGACACCTACCGGCGAATAGTGAAATATCTAACGGAGACCGAGGTTGATTACCACACTTACCAATTAAAGGAGGAAAAATCCGTTAGAATGGTAGTCAGAAAATTGCATCCTGCTGACGTCATAGAAGAAGAGCTCACCCCCATGGGCTTCAAAGTTAGACATAAAAGGAATGCCTAAATGAACAATACGGCATGGGCAGGCAACAGAATTCCGCTCCCTCTTTTCCCCATAGACTTGGAACCCGACCCGGTGTCGAAAAATGAGGTAACTAGATTTTGCTATACCCAGGTTCAAGTCGAAAAACCTTAAACGAAGAAAGACATTGTGCAATTTCATAACTCCCAAGCAAGGCACAACTGTCATCATACTCCAAGGTGACCTCTCTGCACTTAACTCCCATAATTCCATATTTACTTCTCCAGGCACCCCTACATATAGGCCCACTGGCCCAAACAGAAATATTGATCTCCGGGACTTTTTCGTCCATACTGGCTTAGGTCTCCTAAAGTACTCCATAGAACGCCTTGCCAAATGTCCTCAGATCACAGTCCTTTGATCCTCACCCTTTCTATAGTCCCAATATCTAAACTTTCTCCGCCATCATTTATTAAGAGGCGGGTTGACTGGAACCTATTTCACCAGCTTGTATCCGACACCATTGACTTGGGAGTTTCTCTGAAAACACCCTAGGTGTTAGATTATGCTGTCAATTCTTATACCAATTTTACCAGCAAGCAGTTTGTACTTCATTTTCACCTCGTCCTTCCTTCAAAATCCGCAAGAAAAATCCATTACCGCAAGATCTTATGGATCTTATCCTTATCAAACGCCGTTACCGATCCATTTGGCAAAGAACCAGGCATCCTCACGATCGGAGACTGTATAACTACTTCACCAAATTAGTCAAAAAGAACCTGACAACCTATAGATCCGAATCCTACAAATCCCACTTTTCCACACTATCTGCTTCTGATAATTCACCGATAGTACCACTAGGGTTCTACCGATACCCAAAAATATCGATACCAGGCCTTTGCGATATATCGGAACAAAGTAGCGATACCGAGAAAATATCGAAAGAAAAATATCGATATCAATCGGTATCGGAAGATTTTTAGTCGTTTAAAAGCACGGTTCGTCAAATGGCTACAAACATTCCATTGCCAGGAAAACGTCACACATTGGATAATCAATCAAATAGTGAAAGACCTTTTATTTTTTATTTTTTATTGGAATAATATGGTTCTCATTCGATATTCTCAAAGTATCGAAAGATCTTTCCGATATTTCACAGATGGCTGATATATAAATTTTTTATTATGTTATGAACCCCATCTGTACATATAAGGGAAAGTAATTAAAAGAAAAGAAAACATATACATGCATAGGAAAGGACATTCTTTCGATACTAGAAGAATATGGTACTCATTCAATATTCTCAAAGTATCGAAAGATCTCTGATATTTCACAGATGGCTGATATATAAATTTTATATTATGTAATGAACCATATCTGTACATATCAGGGAAATTAATTAAAAGAAAAAAATAATATATATACATAGTAAAGAAAAATTCTTTCGGTTCTAGAAGAACAGGGTACTCTTTCGGTATTCTCAAAATATCGAATGATCATTCCGATATTTCACAAATGGCTGATATCAAAATTTTTTATTCATATTTTATTCTTCAGCCATCTGTGAAATATCGGAAATATTTTTAGAATATCGAAAGAGTACCTTGTTCTTCTAGTATCGAAAGAATTTTTCTTTACTATGTATATATATTATTTTTTTCTTTAAATTAATTTCCCTGATATGTACAGATAGGGTTCATAGCATAATAAAAAAAATTAGATATCAGCCATCTGTGAAGTATCGGAAAATATTTTTAGAATATCGAATGAGTACCCTGATCTTCTAGTATCGAAAGAATTTCCATTGCTATGCATATATATTATTTTTTTCTTTTAACTTATTTTCCTGATGTGTACAGTTAGTATTCTTAACATAATAATTTAGATATTGGCTATCTTTGAAATATCGGAATAATCATTCGATATTTTGAGAATATCGAAAGAGTACCCTGTTCTTCTGGTATCGAAAGAATTTTTCTTTGCTATGCATATATACACGTATTATTTTTTTTCTATTAATTAATTTCCGTGATAAGTACAGATAGGGTTCATAATAATAAAATAATGGTGTTGATAATAAAAAAAATAGAATTTAGAGTTTTAATCAGGCATCTGTGAGATATAATAATGATCATTCGATATTTTGAGAATATCGAAAGAGTTCTCCTTGGTTATGCATATATATTTATTTTTCTTTTAATTACTTTTACTGACAATTAAACATATAGGGAAAGGGAACATATCATTCTATTTTTTTGAGAATATGGAAAGAATGTGCCGTAGGATATATACAACTTTTTATTCAGGTTTCGTTTGGATGAACAAAAAAAAACAAAAAAAAAAAAGGTCACAACTGTTTCGATATTCAGTTTTCCATACCGATATCGATAAGATATCGGAAGAAAAGTATCGATACCGAAATATCGGTATCGAAAGGAAAAGTATCGATACTTTACCCTTATCGGTAATATCGGTAGAACCCTAAGTACCACTCTATTTCCCATCAATAGATAAATATAAATTAAAAACAAGTAATTAATAGCTTATTAAAGTAAGAGAATTTTAAAAATAAAAAAATAGCATACTTCTCGATGGGCAAAGGAGAAAGTCTGAGCCCTCTGCTCTTCATCATATTCATGAGTATAAAAAAAAAAATTGTAAGAGAAGAACAGCAAGTGTATCTATTGGTTATTGGGAAGACTCCAGGGGACGTCAAAGATGGGGAGGGACTGAGAAATATGCAGATCTTGGGGTAGAACAACTCAAAGCAGAAAGGGACTTGGAGGAAGAAAAAGAAGAAGAAAATACTTAAATATGATATAGGCAGGATTCCAAACCACCCATGAGGTTCTGCCTGCGGTTTCGTTACCCATTTTTTATAGTGGATGGTTCGCATCACTAAATACAGTAGCAGGAGTGTGTACCCGCTAATGCAATGAGTGTAGCCCAATGAAACCACTGTGAGACAAGTGATTTGACACTTATAAAAAGTTTCTCTTACTTAATAATTGGGGGTAGTTCACTTAATTACTGATTTTAAATACGATCTAGGTTATAGTCATAAAATTCTAAAATTTTCTATGAAATATTATATATGGTGGACTAGACTGCCAAACTATCTCGGGAGGAAAAAATAAGGCAAAGTAATCCTATGACATCGAGTGCGCTCCAGAGCTATGAGGTCTAATTAACAGACGATTAAAAGATTTTCCAATCAATGATTCGTTCTTTCTTTTATCTAAATATACTCAAGTATCATAACAACCGAATAATCTTTATTTCATCGTTATTCGTTTAACAAATTTTGAAAGAATAATATTAAGAATATTTTGAGTAATGCGCCCCCCATGGATCTCGTTACCTCGTAGGGGAGGCGGCCCATGTGTCGCAGATCTGAGGATAGTCGGTGGAAATTCCTTGCGAGTTCATGTGCTAATTTCAAGTGGTAATTCCAATGGCTAATTCCGATTCCGATGGACTCACTGACCAACAATGTGAGATTAAAAAAGTTGGTGTATTACCTTTATTTGCTATGTCTAGATTGTTTACTAGCAAAACTTCCAGAAGGGAGTCACCTCTACTGTTAATGTTGTTGCTGCCCCAGATTTTATGATGGGCCTTGGCATCCACCCCTATGATTCCCATCGTTTCCTGTCTTTTGAGATAGTCAACTATTTTCTTAAGGCAGGTCGATGGGACTTGTTTCGCGTAGGGTAAGTACAAAGAGGCAAGAACAAGGGGATCTCCTGACCCCCGAAATTGGTCGTTACTGCTGCAGAATCTCTGGAACATAAAGAACATATTGGAAAATAATTTAGTTCAATTTTTGCAAGGATGCAGCCTCTGGGCCTTGGGCAGTTTGCTTGAATTAGCCTATATCCCTTCAAGCCCAGTCCCACAATCCTGCAGTTTTTGTTAATCCCCGGCTCTTGTATAAGTATAATATCAATACCATGACTTACCACATACAGAGTTCCGCTGGCTACCCTGCAGTGATGGAGATTTATATGTAGCAGCTTGATCATCCTCGTGGTGAGGTGGGATCATCCCCGGGATGTGGTGGTGTTTCCTCCTTTCCACTGTCCGGGGTCGGTTTGGGTTCTATGGACCAGGCCGCGCCCACGTCATGACGACCCATCCCGAGATCCCTCCTGCCTCCGTGCTCCGCACGCTGCCACCTGGTACCAAGCTTGACAGTGACTGATGCACTTTGGCTCGAAGTGCCTCACTGCTCGTTTTTTCCCCACCTCGTCATTAGCCGTCGCCTCCTCCACAGCCACTTCCGTTGTAGGTGTGTCCTTCCCTGAAAAGAATCTTACCTGTAGGTTGTGGAACCCAGGGTAAACTCTTTCATTTTTGTCTTCTATGGTTTTGGCCACAGATTCTGGTATGGATGCAACTAAGTACATATTTATGGGCCTTGATACCAAATTTTTAAAGACCATTCTTGATTATACTTAAAGAATTATTCAAACTGAAATACTATAATGAGAAATAAAGTTTAAATACTATTTATTAAAGTTTTTTTATTAGTAATTTGTATTTGATTTTACAGTGAATGAGTCTTAGCAAGCTATATAGGGATTTAGGAGAAAACATAGATCTAAATCCAAACTAAAATTGTATGCAAATATATTTTAGATAGTTTCTGTACTTGCCTTTCATGCCAATATGTACCAATCATTATATTTACTTCTTATATTACTTTAATACAGTTGTAAATTTTATTAAATAAATTATTTTAAAAAATGCTGTAATAGTATATTGTAATTATTTAGAAATATACTTTTGGAGGATGAAAAAAAAAATACTGTACTACTATAACCCATGAATGATAGAGACTGTACTGTTTCTGGGTCAACGGTTGTTCCCGGCAGGTTGTTCCCCTAGTTCGGGGTAACCACTTTTAGAGGCTGAGTGAACCCCAGGGGGCCCATAGGGTCCAGCCATGGTTGCTAACAAGTCAAATCATTTATCTGCCTCAGGTGGATTTTAACCCTGGACCTTTAAATTAACAACAACTGGACCTTCATTTTAGCAAAAATAACTCAGCACTCTACACACTCAGCAACACCGCCACCTTGAGAAAAAAATGCTTATTGGTTGATGCGGTCGGTATACGCATATTTTTTTAGTAAAACTTTTCAAAATTTTAAGTAAATAATCGCGCAAATTATTCTTTTTAGAAAATAAAATAAACAAAGTACATAGATAATCCTAATACATAAAAATGCAATATGACAATGAAATTAGAACAGAGCTAGTCTCACGTCTTAATATTGAACTATATGGTTATTGAATAAAAAATACGGAGTTTCGGCATAAGTGCAGCGTTGCGCTAGGCTACATCTACAAATAAATTTCATCTTTACTTAACCCAAATAAGACTGACGTCTATCTAGAAGGATATATGATTTTCCTTTTTTTTTGGTTGCGGTATTAATAACTTTGATAATCAACAAGTGTGTGGCCATAAACATAATAAATAAAACTTCTTCAGTTTATCTATTGTATAAATAAAAAAAACGCCAACATTAAAAAATGCGAAGTTATAAATTATACTGAAAGACTACCAATATCATTAAGTTTTGTTAAACAAAATTATATTTTTCACCAACATAAATTAAATTTTGTTGCCTTTGCTTTATAAATTATTTTGAGAATGGCAAATTACAGTTTCAGATTGGTTGACACAATGTCGATTCTGATTCATGAAAAAATAAACAAAGCTTGTGACAATTTTAAAAGGTCATTGCACACAATAATAAATAAATTTCAATCATCCACTTACATCCTAGGCTATTTTTGAAACTGTTTACTTGAAAATAATGACTTCCAACACTTCACATTACCAAGAGGTATCATGTTACAAAGCTCAAATGATAGAAAATAATCAGACAAAATATAATTTACTTAAAATAAATAGGTCAAAAGAGAACAGATACCTTGGTTCTTTGGTAATTGCATGTTATGTAAAAAAGGAAACAAGAAATACTTTCTTAAAACTATTCCCCATAATACAATTCTCCTTTTAAATAATAATCCCATCCAATTCTACCCAACCGTCAAAAACCTTGGAATTATTTTTGACCAAACCCTTTCCTGGAAAAACCTTATCTCTGAAATCTCCCATCAAACCTTCTCCACCGTAAAGCGCGTGAATCACCTTTCTCGCCTGTTACCATTTGAAACCCATATAATTCTAATTACTTGCTTAATTTTCCCTCATTTGGACTATTGCTGTACAGTGTATGGAGATGTCACTGAAGATCTCGATGCAATACTAAAATGGTTGATAAATTGCTTCGTTCTTTTCATCTTTGCGATCCCGAGAGACACCCGTATCACCCAATATTACGAAGAGTAGAAGTGGATTTACCCTTCCTATCGCGTTAAGTACTTCCTAGCTTTCTTTCTTTACCTAGTTATCCAATCCCGCCGACCATCATACATCTCCGATCTCCTTAAATTCAACACCTCGGTCTACTCCCGTAACACCCGTTCTCGGCTCGCAGACCTACATACAGCATCCCACAGAAAAACTGCATTTGATGGAGCTTTCCTTGTCTGATCCTCGTCCCTTTGGAACTCTATACCTTCTTTCATTTGTTCTTCCAATGATCTTTCAACATTCAAATCCCGTAAATTAAATCATCTTAAATCCTTACAATTCCCGAAAAATCGGAAATGACATACTCAGTTTTAAGATTAAAATTTTCTAACTGATAAATGAATTATGTGTTTTTATTTATATATATAAGTATATTTATATCATTGACACATCGCATGATATATTGTTATTGTTCGCATTTTTCTTTCAATTTCAGCATTTTCTGCTTTGTTTGTTTCTACTTGACATTGTAATTTGCATAAATATGTAATTATCTATTGTCTCTCTCTCCATAATTATTGTAATCTTATTTCTATCTTATTTTTTATTTCTTGTACTCTGTTTTTTTAAATGTTATCACTGGAGGTAATTCGCAATTTTTATTTTTTCATTTGCTAATTTAACGGTAGTAATTAATTAAATGTAATCCCATTATACTCTAAGACATAATAATACCCTGTATAGAAACCTTTATTCTTATTCTAAAGGGACTTGTCCCAAAATAAATAAAGACTTCATTATTATTATTATTTACTTTGGATTTCTCGGCTTGTGCCGGATAAATACACCAACCCAGACAAAGGTCAAGGGTATGGTTCATTTTAAAGTTAATTTGCAATAATTAAAAATTTCTAACGATGATAGCAGTTCCCAGCATAACCGCTTTCTGTACTTCCTCCAGTCCCATAATTATTTCCAGTCTCTTCATTGATCTAATCGTTTCCCGAGGAATTAAACCATTGCTGGATACATTGATTGGCAGTACTTTTACATCCACCAGTCGGTAGGGATGCTTAAATTCCTCTAAGTGCTCTTGGTACTTACGAATTTTTACGCTCAATGTTTTAGAAACGTTATCATCAGCAGCAACCCCAACTTCGATGATGATGGCCTTTTTTATTTTTTTGTCTAAGAGTAGTAGGTCTGGTCTATAGTTGGGTATATTATGGTCAGTGATCATTATTATGGTCAGATTATTATTATTATCTACATTGAAATTAAAAAACACCATTTTATGATTTCAAAGGAATATTATCCATTATTTCCTCAGTAGTTTAGTTTTGTTTTAAATCTTTTTTTATACCTGAATAATTTTAATTTAATTTTGCCTGAATAATTTTAAAAGTATGCAAGTGTGTATGCAATCTATATAAGAAGATTAATTTATTCATAACACAGGCCAACGATGAAAAAACTTTTTTAATGAAAATACCTTATTCTTATGTTGTTTAGGTTGCTGAATCCAAATATGATGCTTAAAAAGTTGTA